>CM035134.1:115873846-115933846 GCA_020205605.1 Panax ginseng
TTATAGGAAATTGCTTAGAACACCAAAGTAGAAAATTTAATAAATTAATAATATTTATTAACCAAATTCCTACGCACACCATTGCCAACTGAATTCAGCCACCTTGCACATGTTAAAGATGCCCACAAAATAAAAAAAATGTTTTTCTTTAAAAAAATATTTAAAACTTCAAAAATCAATTATTTCGGAACTATGGAACTTCAATAATTCATAATAAATAGCCCTTTTATTAGAAAAATTCGGACCACATGCCCTTTCCATAGGAAATTTCATTTTCTACAACTTTGCAGAAGAAAGTTTTTCCAAATTCCAAACAGAAATTGATCGAAATCCACAAACCAAGCGATTTTACAAAAATATTATAATTAAATTTCACCAAGAAATGGGGTCCACCGACACACAAAACATGTGTCTATCATTTAATGCAATAAAAATACTCTTCCTCCTCATATATCCCACATTTGTTGTAAAAATATCACCATTATTATATTATTAAAGTATAATAATATATTTAAATGAATTATTTTATCAGAAAAAGATAAAATACCAATTTCAACAATTGTCACATTAAAAATTTTCTCCATCTATATCCACATAAAATGAATATTTTCCTTATCATATAAATCAATAATTAATTATTCACAAATAATATTACAGAATCACAATACTGACAACCAGGCAGTTTCCAAGAAAGAGGGGTCTTTCCAATAAGGATTTCTCCTTATTGGCGCGCAATTAGATGACCAAAGCTCTCCTTAGACAGAACTTTCTGGACATTGCCAATAATGTTATCTAATAATATTATTTAGATAATATGAATTATTGCTCCGATAATGGAAAATATTGTGTAGTGACAATTATTGAAACAACAGTAATATAAAATATCAACGCAAAGAATTATTGAATCAATAAAATAAAATATCGAATAAGAATTACCGTAACAATTATTGAGTAATGCCTTCCTACGTAAGAATCAATAATTGGTACAATCTACGTAATCTTCTTGTGTTTTTTAACCACCGAGTATTTCAATAGTGTTAATTGAATAACAACTTCTGCTATTATTTATAAACAACTTATACTTGTCGTTTTCTTCATCCAATCGCTTTCCGTTATGGGGCCCACACAAGGCTGCGCCGTCGTACGAATATTCCCCGACAGTAAGAATATTCCACGACCAAACGAATATTTTCCGACAACAATAAATATTTTATAACCACTAGCTTATTTAAAATATTTGCGCATTTTACCCATAACTATCCACATTAATCAAATCGACCATTACTATTTCAAAATAATAAATAGAGGAAATTTAATTTTATTTATAATAAGTTGGGGTCTTACAGACTTGACAGCTTCACCAGATGTCATCATCATTCTTCTATGGACAGTGTCAATGGGGTAGGAGGCAAGGGCAGGCACTGTAAGACCCCAAATTTTATGAATAAAGATTTAATTTTCTCAAAATATTTTTTCAAAATTATGGTGTGGATTTGAGATAATGTTATAGTTGTGGGTAATATTTACAAATTTTGAAAAGTATGCAAGTGGTTATATAATATTCGATTGGTCGAGGAATATTCTTTTTTTCGGGGAATATCCGTACGATGGCAGAATCATTGATGGACCCCACAACGGAATTATTGTCGGAATGAGAAAATGGCAGAAATATTTTTATGAAAATAACGACGGAAGTTTTTCCATTAAAACTGTTGAACTACTTTCGATAGTAAAAAGTACTGATAATACCCATGGTTGCATAAGTAGTACACCAGATGATTATTGATGCTTACGTGAGAAGTCACTCAGTTATACTCAATTATTGCTACAGTAATTGATGCATCATATCTCTCATATTATTGATTCGATTATTATCACAATATCATTGGCATAATATAATATATTATTAAATCAATAATTTAGACGACAAAGTTATTCATATTATTAAATGTCAATATTTACAATGTCTAGAAGTTCTATCAAGGAGAGGTTTGGTCATCTAATTGTGCGCCAATAAGGAGAAATCCTTATCGGAAAGCCCCCTCTTTCCTGGGAATGACCTGATTGTTAAATATTTGTGAATTATAATATTAATGATGAATAAGTTCGTGTTTGATTAAAGATAAAATTACTAGTTCCATTATGTTGGGATTAATAGTGTTACTGGAAATCGACATCTATTCCGATGATAATTGATGTATGGGAGTTATATTGATAAATCGGGTAATTAATCGGATAAATGAGCAATTAATTGCTACTAATTCACGTGCTTATATAACTATTTGTTCACATGTGTGTACTATTGAGTCACATTCATTTACTATTAGGGGAGTTGGTGCAGGATTGATAATACTTGCATGACTAAGTTAAAAATAGAAGTATAGATGAAGGTATTATACTATAATTTGTATTTTCACATGTCTAGAACTGTTGATTCACATGATTTACTATTGATTCACATGATTTACTATTAGGGGAGGTGGTGCAAGTTTGATAAAACTTACAGGACTAAATTAAAAATGAAAGAAAAGTTGAAGGTATTGTACTGTAATATTTCGAGCCCCAAAACGTGCAATTATCGAAACTATATTTTCCTATAAATAGAAGCTCATTCTTCCTTCATTTCTCACCAATTCACTAAAGCTATAGAGCAATTATTATAGAGAGAAATTATAGAAAGAAAGAAGAAGAGAAGTCTGCTACCTCTCTATTCCAGTATCCAACTTTATTCTAAGGTAAGGGGTATTATTTCTTTCGTATTCATGAAGAGAGCTTCTGTTATTCCATTTTTATTATTATGTTGGAATAACCTGTCTATGTGAAGTACCACATACATGGTGAAATTATTTTGTTATTCCATTCTTTATTATTCTGTTGGAATATCCTCATGCAAGCGGATTACACTGCACACGGTTCCATTCTTTATTATTCTGTTGGAATGATCTGTCTGTGCGGTCTATCGCATGCATGGTGAATCCCTTGTTATTCCATTCTTTATTATTCTGTTGGAATATCATGTATGTGCGGTTTACGCATGACCTGGTTCCATTCTTTATTATTCTGTTGGAATATCCTGTCTATGCGGTTTACGCATGACCTAGTTCCATTCTTTATTATTCTGTTGCAAATAACCTGTCTGTGCGGTCTATCACATGCATGGTGAATTCTTCTATTATTCCATTCTTTATTATTCTATTGGAATAACATGTCTATGTGGATTACCGCATCCATGGTGAATGATCCTTTGTATTCATATGAATAATATTTTCATTCAAAAGGGGTTTCTGCCAGGGGCAGTTTCGTAATTTTTCTGACCCTCAAAAATTCTGGAAAAATTTGAAATGATAATTTGATGAGTTTTCTAGATTGTGTCCAAAAATGGCAATTTTTGGATGTATAGATTAAGAGTTATAGATTTTATGGGAAAAGATTATTTTAAAAGTAAACTCTTATAACTCTTTGTGGTTAACTCCAAAATTGGTGAAATATTTATTGGGAGTACATATATATAACAGGAGTATACCTTGTAAATTTCAGAATTTTTGGACAAAAGTACAATTTATGATAAATATCTAAATATTCGGCAGTTTTGGCCATATGAAAAATACTAAATGAATTTTAAAAATTCTGAGAAAAATATATGTTCAATATATATTCTGCTAAATCCCAGAAAAGAAATATTTTGGCACTGATTTGATATTTTTCATGAAAATGAACTAGTTATGAGTAGATAAATTAAATATGTTATATATGTGAAGTAACAAAATTGGAAAATAGGATTTTATGGCTTGGGAATCCTATATAGGGTATATGCAGATTTTTGATGAGGGATTTGATCATTGGTGATGAAATCTTATGAGTATGGTATTTTTGAATGATTAAATGCATTATTTGGTAAAGTGTAAATAATTAAAATAAATTGTTTATAAGTTTAAAAAGTGATTAAAATATTGTTATAATATTAATAATATTAGATTATGAGTTTATTAAGTGGTTGATAATATTTGGATAAATTTAAAGTCTTTAATATTTATCATTGTTTTTGTTTGATTAATGCTTATATCATTGTCATCATCCTCATGCTTATTTGGTGATGAAAGTTATCTTTGGCTTACGTGCAAAGATGGACTGTTGATTATTGAATTGTATATCTTTGGCTTACGTGCAGAGATGGACTTGGTATGATTATGACCAGGGATCATTCGGTGTAATCATGACCTGTAATGTTATAAACGATGTGGTAAAAGTCCCCAATGGCCTGTAGTGCATTGATGGACAGTTTTATAACTACCACTTTCGCACCACAAGAAGCTCTAGTTAGTCCCCGTTTTTGTACAGTCTGTTGAGTTTTGTTGGGCATAATTCTCCTCAACCCTTCTTTATAACAAACAAATTCCTTTTTGATTATTTCACCTTTAGGACTCTTCTTACTAGAATTTAACCGCATACCAAATCCACCTTCTCTACCATAGTTGTTATAAAAGTCAAGAACACCACCTAAGTTGTGAAAATGTTGCCCAATTTTAGGTATCAACTCATTTTTAACTTGCGGAATGTAAAGTTGTTAAGAAGAATTACCAGATGATACCATTTCTATCTCTTCTACACAATGCTGCATTCTGCAAACCCAACAAGTATACAACTTAGAATCAACAAGCCGTGACGAGAAAAGACCATCACTTGTGAAGGACTAGTGAAAGAATCACCATGAAGGAATCTGTGAAGTTTGTATATAATTGGAAATGCAATGAGTGTGTTAGTCAAAAAGTGCACGTAATCTAGCTAACCTACAAGTTGCATATGAAAATTATAGGAAGTTTGGTTCGATTCTCACAAGAAAACTCGATTCGAAAAATTAGGACATAACACGAAAAAAGGACAAATCAAAATTCATAGAATACAACTATGAGCTTGAAGTATATATATATATATATATATATATATATATATATATTTCCTTGAGATTCTAAAATACTGATTAAAAATGCTTCAGAAGATAAAATATAGAATCAATACAAGCTCAATCAACCAAAAACAGTGAGAATACAGGAAAAACACGAATTTGAATTTCTTATATCCCAAATTCATAGCCAGCTTTTCACAACAAAGACATAAACTCACGAAGTAAAAAATCCGCTAGATTTCATTCATTTGGTTCAAACAGAAAATTAGAAAATAACTTGGGAGACTCCTAAATCGCGATTGTTCTTGGTTTGACAGAGACCACGAGATTCAGAGTACCTTGGAGACTAAATCGCTATGAGTTTTCGACCGGAGACAGAGACGACGAACATGCTTTCGTCCGACGAGATGTATACTAGATTTACGCGATTGAGGGGAAAAATGTATCCTCAAGATTGCTGAACTAATTGCTCCTCTGATCTTCTTTCGTCCAGCGCGATTTGAAAGAGAAACGTAATTTGGGAAAATTTGGAGGCGGCTTCTTTTTTGACCCGAAAGAGAGATCCATGTATTTTATTTTCCCACACGCATCCTTTCCTGGGCCGTTGGATGTATCTGACGGCTGAGAGAAGAAGTTCATTTTTTGGCTAAATTACAGGAGCCCGGACCAGAGCTCTTCCGTATATATATATACATATATATATATATATATAAGTTTTTATATTTTATTATTTGCATAGTACTGCATAGTGTAGCATAGTATTGCATAATGCTGCATAGTGCAGCACAGTAAAATCAAAAAATTTCTTTCAGTTTTCACCCGTGAATTCGTTCCCATGATTCATACTATTGGTCCTTGATTTCTAAAATTTAAATAGTATCCTGCCATTCTCCTATAAATATGATGCTTAGTTTAGAATTGAAAATCACACTAAAATCAGAGAATTCTTCTTCTATAATATTGAGCGTATTTCTTTAGAGTTTAAGGAAGATTTGAGCGAAAAAAATAGTATAAGTTTTCTTCAAGAATATCCCTGCCCTACCAGTCAGAAATACTCTCCTTTTAAGGTAAGGGATATTATTTTTGTTCAATATTCGTAAAAATAATATTTTCTTTCATACTTTCTACAAGATGTAAGTAATATTATTTAGCTTTAGGATCTCGAATTCTACACTCATTTTGTTAAATATTGCTTCTATACTCCTTAAAATTAGTAGAATATCCTTGAAATTTGCGCTTCATCTAGTATCTCTTCACAAGAATATTTTTCTAAATATTCTTGTTAAATTTTAATCTTTTTATGCCGGGGTACTATTCACGAGGTACTCTTCACTCGGGTACTATTCACCTGGGGTACTATTCATGATAAAAATTAATTTCTTTTCTGTCCAAATTATTTTTGATACAATATTATTCTTGAATTTTACTCCACAAAGTAATATCATGTTGACAATTTGGACATTATTAAATTCTGGATAAATTGATTTATAAATCTTTAAAATTTATCCTTGCTCTCATTTAATTGAATTTTTATATCATTGTCATCACCCTCATGCTTATATTATGATGAAAGGTATCTTTGGCCCGTAGTGCATAGATGGACTTAGGAGTGAGCAAAAACCGGATAAAACCAAATTATCGAACTGAACCAAATTTTTTTAACCAAATTATTTCGGTTTGTCGATTTTTTTTACAATTTCGGTTATATCCGAATTATTTCTCAATATTCAGTTCGAGCCAATTTTCAAAAGCATATTATTCTTGGATGCGAATCTACCGAACCTTAATAGTTAAAAAAATTAATTTATAATATTATATCTACTATCTAAGTATCCCGACTAGTGAAGTGAGTAGTGACTATCGGACTTCGAGACATTCATTTCTGCATCATCAAACTCGCCTCCCTTATTTGCCCTAGCCGCCCACTCCCAGTCCTAGATTTCATCATCTCAGACTCAGTATCTCACAATTCCTCTTCACTCTTGCCTCTCGAGTCTAGATCTCACATCCTCTCTGGCTCTCTCCGTCTCAAACTCTCAATCTCCATTCCATTCTCCTACCTCCTAAGAATCAATGGCGGCAGAAGCCAAGGTAACAATCATAGAAGTAAATCCCTTTCTATTTTTTTTCTTTTTTGTATACATGTAGGTGTGAAGATAGCCAAGGAAGATACATACCATGTTCAATCGCTCAAAGGTGCTCGATAACAAAATTTTTGATCATTGTTAAACCTAAAGATTTAATTTTTACTATGTACCCATTGATGGGTAGTTAAAAAAATTAGATTTAAGGGAATGCATAGAAAATTTAGTTCCCAAGTTATTATTACTCTAGTGTTTAGTTAAGGATTTTATTTGCATGACTTATGGTGATCTTGTTAATAGGATGTTGGGGTTAAATTTTGTTGCTAGTGTAACCTTGACAGAGTAGTTTTTTAAGTGAGGTGCAGAGCTTTCAACTGAAGATATATCATCACTCTACTTGTTTTTTTATATGCCTTTGAGTCTAGATTTTGTATGCGGTTATTTGGTTGGAGTTAAGTAATAAGTATGGCTACTTCTAAGCAATTCTGATTCATTTTAAATTTGGGATACAGTCCTTTAATACGTTTGTTACAGGAACTCATGTATGTCACCTATTAAAAGGTATTCAAATATGTCTTTTAGTTGACGTCATTGGGATACATTCCGCAATGATTTGGCAATTTAAGAGTTTTTTTTTGTATTATCTTGATTCTCATTTTTGTTCGTTAATCTAATTTGATTTGTTTGACATTTGTAGATGATGTCTAGAGGTGTTTTAAATGATTTGCACATGGTCGATGATACGGACGAGCCTAACCTTGATGACCTTGATCCAATTGGACATGCGAGAGAGACAAATGATAGTGTTCCCACCAATATAGAGCTCGGGTCAAAAGAAACCACGACAAGTACAAAAACTACAGGACACTCAGAAAGTGTAAAGATGCCAAGAAAAAGGATGGCACCTAGATTCAAGGTGTGGACTGAGGGGCACTTAATTCCCGTTAAAGATAAGGATGGTAATGTTATCAAAGGTAAGTGTACTTATTGTGAAAAAGAATTAGCTGCTGATTCATCTTCAAATAGCACTACTTCTTTAAGAAATCACTTTAGAACTTGTAAAAAAATCCTATCAACATGGATAAAGCTCAATCCCAACTTGTAGGGATTAAAGAGGGTGAAGGAGAAGGAGGGGCATGTGAGGGTACACTCACTTCTTAGAGGTTTGACGAAGAAGCGGTTAGGGCAGCTATAGTTCACCATCTTATTGTAGATGAACTTCGTTTCAAACATGTTGAGAAGGAGGGTTTTAAAAGACTTATGCAAGTTGCTTGTCCTAGGTTTCAATTGCCTTCTCGTTTTACATTTGCTAGAGATTGTATTCGTTTGTATGAGAATGAGAAGAGTAAGTTGAAAACAATCCTTAGAAAACATTGTGAACATGTTAGCCCCACAACTGACTCTTGGACTTCTAATCAACGCTTGAATTATATGTGTGTTACTGCTCATTTTATTGATGAAAACTGGAAATTGTATAAGAAAATCTTGAATTTTCAAACCGTCATAAGTCATAAGGGGAAGGACATTGGGGAAATGGTTGAGTCTTGTCTAAAAGAGTAGGGACTTTCTAAAGTCATGATACTCACTGTAGATAATGCTAGCTCAAATGATACTGCGGCGGCTTACTTGAGAGATAGATGTCAATACTGGAAAACCAATGTCTTAGGTGGTAAATTCATTCACATGAGATGTATAGCTCACATTATTAATCTTGTTATCAATGATGGGTTGAAGTTGATTGAGAAATCTGTTGAGACGGTTAGGCGTGCAGTGAAGTATGCAAAACAATCTCCGGCTAGGGTCAAGTCATTTAAAGACTGTATTGAGTATTGTGGTCATGAAGATAAGAAAGGCTTAAGTCTAGATTACCCAACTAGATGGAACTCAACTTACTTGATGTTAAGTTCGGCTTTAAAATACAAGGAAGCTTTTGATCGATTTGGGTTTGAAGATCGTGGCTTTGAAAAAGAGATGGGAGGTGATAAGAGGATTTTATATACGTGATTCAATGTCCATTTAATGCTTATTTGTTGCTAAATTCTTGTGATCATGTTCATTTTTACTTATTTTATGTTATTTCATGTGTAGAATGGTGGTTGTAGCATTCAACATACATTTGGAACTATTCGGTGTGATTTGAAGTCAATTGGAGCATGATTGGAAGAAAGATAGAAGTTCAGCATGTTAGTACGCAGAATAGAGGTCCGTTTGGCTGCTTAGTTAGCTTTATACACCCTCGCCATGGCGGGGTCTTCTTCTCGATTAACGGGAAGGTAGACGATCAAGGCGAGCATATTTATACTATACACCCCATTGGCTGGGGTCTTCAATTGGGCTAGACAGAAGGGTATTACACGGCCAAAATGGCGTTTATAAGATATACATTTCACGGGGAGGGCGGTGTCGATTTTGAAGTGTCCTGTTATGTTTGTAATTCTTTTTTGGGCACGAATCTTAGCTATTTGTATGGCAATGTACTCTAATTGAGGGGAATTTTGGCTGGGGCTTGTGTGTTGGATAACATATACTCAATAAACAACAACTTAAAAGACACAAAAGTGATATTACGAAGAAAGAAGCTCAGTTTTTCATAACAAACTTTGGAGGAGTATTTTGAGGAGATTTTCAAGTCGATTGCGATTCTAGGCAACGTGAAGGGTGTTTTTCAATATTCTTCATGTTAGGCTATTATTTGTAATTGGAAGAATGATTTCTATGATTTATTCAGTGTTTAATTCGCTTATCATGAACTAATTCATTTTTTAGGCTTGTGATGGATCATTGAGTGAATCAATGAATTTGTAAACTTTAATTTCCAATTCAATAGTCTATTTCTAGTTTATCTATATTGATTTGAGCTTAAACCTATAAATTGCCTGATCAACAATTCTTTGTGGAATTAGATGGAATCGAGAGAGGATATTCAAATCTAGACCTAGTCGAAATAGCATGTGTTCATGAATTTTTTGAATAGCTTAATCTTGATGAATGTTAAGGTAGAGATATGCTTGACATCGCATGTAATCGGATAGAGAACTTATTCTTAAACCTTCTTTAATTGTAATTCACATAGAGATATAGTGGGTTAGTTGATTAAAGTGTTTAACGTGTTTCTATTTTAATTGTGGATTTACGTTAATATGGTATTAGTGCATCGGGAGGTGGTTAATACTACGTTCATGTTCTTGATTAATAAACTGGGATAGTTGTAAGACCCCAACTTATTATAAATAAAATTAAATTTCCTCTATTTATTATTTTTAAATAGTAAGGGTTGATTTGATTAATGTGGTTAGTTATGGGTAAAATGCGCAAATATTTCAAATAAGCAAGTGGTTATAAAATATTCATTGTTGTTGGGGAATATTTGTTTGGTCGTGGAATATTCTTCTTGTCGGGGAATATTAAATGCGATGGCCTTGCAACCTTGTAAAATTCCCCATAATGGAAAGTGATTGGATGAAGAAAACGACAAGTATAAGTTGTTTATAAATAGCAGGTAGTTAGTTATTCTACAGTTAAAATACTTCGGTGGTTAAAATCACGAGTACACACGTATTGCACTAATTATTGATTCTTACGTAAGAAGGCACTACTCAATAGTAATTATTGTTCAATATTTTACTTTATTGATTCAATAATTGCTACGTTAATATTTTATATTATTGTTGTTTCAATAATTGACACTGCACAGTATTTTCTATTATCGGAGCAATAATTCATATTATTTGAATAATATTATTAGATAACATTATTGGCAATGTCTAAAAAGTTCTGTCCAAGGAGAGGTTTGATCACTTAATTGCGCGCCAGTAAGGAGAAATTATTATTGGAAAGCCCCCTCTTTCCTAGGAACTGCCTGGTTGTCAGTATTGTGATTCTGTAATATTATTTGTGAATAATTAATTATTGATTTATATGATGAGGAAAATATTCATTTTATGTGGATATAGATGGAGAAAATTTTTCATGTGACAATTGTTGAAAATAAATATTATATCTTTTTATGATAAAATAATTCATTTAAATATATTATTATATTATAATAATATAATAATGGTGATATCTTTACAATGAATATGGGATATATGAATATGAGGAGGAAGAGTATTTTTGTTACTAAAAATATTTAAAACATGTTTTTCATGTTTGTGGACCCCATTTCTTGACTGAAATTTGATTATAGGCTGTAAAATCGTCTGTATGTGGATTTCGGTCAAGTTTTGCTTAGAATTTGGAAAAACTTAAAACTACAAAGTTGTAGAGAATTGAATTTCCTATGGAATGGACATATGATTCAAATTTTTCTGATAAAAGGGCTATATATTATGAATTATTGAAGTTCCGGAATAATTGATTTTTGAAGTTTTAAATATATTTTTTAATAAAAATGTTTTTTTTGCATTTTGTGGGCCTCACTAACATATGCAAAGTGCTGAATTTAGTTGGCAAAAGTAGGCGTAGGAAATTTATATAAATATATTATTATTTTATTAAATTTTCTACTTTGGTGTTCTAAATATTTTCCTATAAATAGGGTGCTTAGGTTAGAATTGAAAATCACACCAGAAACTAAAGATTTCTCTCTCTATATTATCGAGCGTATTATTGTGAGTATTTTAATACTTTGAGTGTTGTTATACAG
The DNA here is from genome assembly GCA_020205605.1 of Panax ginseng. Classification (NCBI taxonomy): domain Eukaryota; kingdom Viridiplantae; phylum Streptophyta; class Magnoliopsida; order Apiales; family Araliaceae; genus Panax; species Panax ginseng. The sequence goes on from CM035134.1 coordinate 115,885,479, forward strand.
TGCAAGTTCTTTCAAATTATATCGATATTCCAAATTGAAGTACTATTCTTTCGAGGTAAGGGATGTTATTTTTTATATAAATGATATTATTTCTTTCAATATCATTATGCCAAAATGTTGGTAAGATTTTTCTTGTGAAATTCTTATCTTTTAGTGTCGGGGTTACTATTCACGTATACGACACTATTCACAGAAAAATTAAATTTTCATTTTTTGTCCAAAATATCTATTATGGATACTAGCTTTGATTGTATCCATGTTTTGATCATTCTTGAATTTTACTCCACTATGGTTATTTATGAAGTATTTTTGAACTTGGACTATTTAAAGTACGAATCCTTAATATTTATTCTTTTGTTTCACTAGATTCGTTTTTTTTAAAATATTTTTCATCATCCTCAGTCCTAAATGATGATATTACTGAATATCTTTGGCTTGTACTGCAAAGATGGTTGAATTTCTTATGAATATCTTTGGCCCGTAGTGCAAAGATGTACAGGTGTTGAGATGAACATGACCAACTGATGAATATCTTTGGCCTGTAGTGCAAAGATGAATATTTAATTTAAGATGTATATTGATTGATGTTACATGGATAAAATATTGATGATGGATTTTTAAAATCATAGAAGATAGTAGATTTTATTCTCTACGTAACTCTTCTAATGAATTGTTATTTCCGCTGCGAATATTGATTTAAAACTTGTTGTCTATTGTATTCTATCAGATTTTTCTCTGTTGAGGACTAATGATAATTTGTTCTATATTATCTTATTCATAATATTCTTTACTGGGCTAGTTGAGCTAACCCTTTTTCTTTTTGTTCCATTTTTCTTCTCAGGAGGTGAAAATGTAGCGAGTACTAGTCGGGGTATGGAATGAAGGTTCTAGAAAGTCGTTTTAGTAGTCCTCACTATTTTGTAAAATAGTGTATCAATAACTGTAATGAGAACTTATTTGAGTGTTGATATTGTCTAGAAAACAATATTTGTTTTTAAACTCATAGTTTATGTGTTGTCGTATTTTGCACGACAATTGTAATAATAAAGTTGTAGTTGTTTCTGTACCATGCATTTGGCGACTCAGAATGGGTGTTGTATACCTATTTTGGGGGCGTCACAATAGTGCATTGAATTGGAATAAAAGTGTTAAAATCAGAGTGAAGCTTAGGGTGAAATCATAAGTCTAATTCTCCATTGATTGTTTGAAATTCTAGATTTTGATATTTGTGATTGGTTTGTGGTAGTTTATTTTATTATTTAATTTAGAATCTTTAATTTTAATCATTGAGTTGAAGAGTTTAATAAAATTAGGGTTAATAGGAAATTGGTAATTATAAGTTAAGGTTATTGCTCGTTACTCTCTATGGGAATGATACTTTACTTATCACTCTATTACTTGTTGACCACGTATACTTGCGTGTTGTGCGTATATAAATTTTACCCAACATGTTTGTGGCGCCATTGCCGGGGACTATTTAGTATAAATCTTAATAGTTTTACAATATCAGTTTAATTAATCCAGTTTTACTTAGACATTTTTATTTTTGTTTTGTGTTTCTTATTTCAGGTGTTGGAAGCAGTTTGTACAAACTCGGTCCAAAAATCCAGATTTGCTGCCTTTTGAGGACGACATAGAGAAAAGGTTCCAGAGGTTGAGTAAGTGGATCAAGGAAATGAGACAAGAATTTGAAACACCTGAGAAAGAAGAGGAAATGGCAGGCGAAGATCGAAAAGCGTTAAGGGACTTCGCCACACCCAAAGTGACTGAACTGCAGTCAAGCATCACCAGGCCCACAATAGCTGCTAACACATTTGAAATCAAGCTTGGGATGATTCAAATGATTCAGAATTCAATTTAGTTTGGGGGATTGGCAAATGACGATCCGAACGAGCATCTAGTCAGCTTTTTGGAAATTTGTGACACCTTTAGGTACAATGGGGTGTTGGATGAGGCGGTGAGACTTCGCTTGTTCCCATTTACTTTATGGGACAAGGCGAAGAGTTGGTTGCATTCTCTAACATCTGGTTCAATAACTACATGGGAGGATTTAGCTCAGAAATTCCTCGCCAAATTCTTTCCACTGGCGAAAACTGCAAAGATGAGGAACGAGATAACGCTGTTTGAACAGCAACATGGGGAGTCGTTATATGAGGCATGTGAGAGATACAAAGAATTGCTCAGAAAATGCCCACATCACGGATTGCCCAAGTGGCTACAAATGAACACCTTTTACAACGGACTACATGGGAATCTCAGAATGAGTATTGATGCAGCGTCGGGCGGACCATTCATGGCTAAGAGTTACGAGGAAGCCTACGATTTGATTGAAACCATGGGGGCTAATAACTACCAGTGGCCCACAACGAGAATAACACAGGCGAAGGCAGCTGGGGTGTTAGAAGTAGATGGTGTGATAGCTATACAAGCACAGATTGTTGCACTTTCGAAGAAGTTGGATTCGATGACAGGGGCACAAGCATAGCAAGTGAAAATAATATGTGAGTTGTGCGCGGGAGAGAGCCCAACGGATCAATGTGCGATAAGTTCAGCATCGGTTCAGTTTGTGGGAAATTATAACAGAATTCTGTAGAAAACATACCAGAACACATACAATCAAGGAAATAGGAATCATCCAAATTTCTCATAGAGAAACAACCAGCAAAATCAAGCTCCACGATAGTCATACCCTCCAGGTTTTCAGAATCACCAGCAACCAGTTCAACATCAAGAAAGGAAATCAGATTTCGAAGAAGTGGTGTCGAAGTACATGATTAATAACGATGCAGCAATGAAAAATCATGCAATAGCCATAAAGAACTTGGAGAACCTGATAGGACAAATTGCTTTAGCATTAAACAACAGTCCATAAGGGACCCTACCAAGCGATACAGAGAGAAATCCGAAGGGCAACCATGACAAGTGTCAGGCAATTACATTCTTGAGTGGAAAAAGTCTCGAGGGTACTAATGCGAGAAAAATTGAAAGAACTCGGATGAAAAAGTTGATGATAGGAACATGAGTATAGAAAACAAAGGTGAGGATAATAAAGATAAGGAAACAAAGTTAAACAATAAACCAATTGCTTATCCACCACCACCATTTCAGCAGAGGGTCCAAAAACAGAAATTAGACAAGCAATTTGCAAAGTTTTTGGAAGTATTCAAGAAACTTCATATTAATATTCCATTTGCAGAAGCCTTAGAGCAAATGCCGAGCTACCCAAAATTTATGAAAGGGATTCTGTCAAGGAAGAAGAAATGGGAAGATTTTGAGACTGTGGCATTAACAGAGTAGTGTAGTGCGGTATTACAGCAGAAATTACCACCAAAACTCAAGGACCCGGGGAGCTTCACTATTCCATGCACGATCGGGAATATGCATTTCAGCAAGTGTTTATGTGATTTGGGGGCGAGTGTAAACCTTATGCCATTGTCAGTATACACAGAATTGGGTTTGCCCACACCAAGACCTACAAATATTTCATTACAGTTGGTGGATAGGTCAGTCACATATCCAAGAGGCATAGTAGAGGACATTTTAGTGAAAGTGGACATTTTAGAGGACTTTATCATTTTGGATTTTAAGGAGGACAAAAACATCCCAATTATCCTAGGGAGACCATTTTTGGCCACGGGTCGGACACTCATAGATGTACAAAAAGGGGAACTCACTATGAGGGTCCAAGATCAAGAAGTAAAATTTAATGTGTTTAAGGCCATGAAATTCCCTACGGATGATGAAGAATGTTTTCGAAAGGATTTAATTGAGCAAATCATCAGTGATGATATGAGCAAGAGTTTGGTCCACGATCCATTAGAAAGAACGTTATTGGGGGATGAAGAGGTCGACGATCCGGAATTGGTGGATTACTTAAAAATGCTATACTCATTGCCACGAGTTCTAGATTTAGAACACCGTTTGAACCACTGCACACGGAGGAGGTAACCACAGAAAAACTGAAACCATCATTGGAGGAGCCACCAAAGTTGGAACTTAAGCAGCTCCCTAAACACCTCAGGTATGCATTCTTAGGCAATTCAAATTCTTTACCTGTTATTATTTCTATTGCACTTAACAAATTGCAAGAAGAAAAATTATTGAGGGTGCTTAGGGAACATAAATCAGCGATCGGGTGGACAATTGCGGATATAAAGGGAATCAGCCCGTCATTTTGCATGCACAAGATTTTGATGGAAGATGAGGCCAAACCAACGGTGGAGCAACAACGGCGACTTAACTCAATTATGAAGGAAGTTGTTAAGAAAGAAATTTTGAATTGGTTAGATGCCGGCATCATCTACCCGATTTCCAATAGCGAATGGGTTAGTCCAGTGCAGTGCGTTCCGAAAAAAGGAGGAATGACAGTGGTGCAGAATGAGGAGAACAAATTAATACCGACTAGAACAGTGACCGGTTGGAGGGTTTGCATGGATTATAGAAAATTGAACAAGGCAACCAGAAAAGACCATTTCCCGCTGCCGTTTATTGATTAAATGTTGGATAGATTAGCGGGACATGAGTATTACTATTTGTTGGATGGATACTCGGGCTATAACCAGATAGTCATTGCTCTGGAGGATCAAGAAAAGACAACATTCATGTGCCCTTACGACACATTTGCATTCTGGAGAATGTCATTTGGGCTATGCAATGCATCTGTAACTTTCCAACGGTATATGATGGCCATTTTTTCAGATATGGTGGAGAAAAATGTTGAGGTCTTCATGGATGATTTTTCAGTCTATGGGGATAGCTTCGATATTTTCTTGAAGAATCTGGTCATGGTGTTGCAACGATGTAAGGACATGAATCTCGTACTAAATTGGGAAAAATGCCACTTCATGGTTTAAGAGGGCATAATTTTGGGCCATAAGGTATCGACTCAAGGATTGGAAATTGACAAAGCAAAGTTGGAAACTATTGAAAAACTGCCTCCACCGAGCTCAGTTAAGGGTATTAGGAGTTTCTTAGGACACGCTGGATTCTACCGGAGGTTCATAAAAGACTTCTCTAAAATTGCAAAACCTCTATGTAGTTTGTTAGAGAAGGATGCGACTTTCAGCTTTGATGAAGAATGCAAGACAACGTTTGACTTATTAAAAAGAAAATTCACTACAACCCCCGTTATAGTCGTACCGGATTCGAGAATGCCATTCGAGCTCATGTATGATGCAAGTGACTACGCGGTTGGGGCTGTTTTAGGCCAACGTCAAGACAAGGTGTTTCACGCTATATACTATGCAAGCAAAACACTTACAGAAACTTAAATGAATTACACAACCACAGAAAAGGAATTGCTTGCAGTGGTGTATGCATTTGACAAATTTTGGGCTTGCAGGAATTCCGGCTTTCATTACGTCATTCACATTTCGTTCATCTTCTATTGATTATTAACTCTTAATCATCATACATAAGTGTCTAACAATGTCCTAACAATGGCATGTTTATACCTTAGTTCATTACTATAAAGTTTCCTTTCATTCTGTACTTGTAATTATTCTTTATTGTCCATTGCCTAGGGTTGGTATTTGCATCATCATCCATTACTCTTCATCTCATATTTTGGCCATGAGTTAGCGATAGACTGCATCCTGGACATGGCGTTATGGCGCCACTTAACTCATCATCTCGCCTTCAAGCGCGAGTTAGTTAGCAGTGTGTTCAGACAACAGATATCGGCCTTCTGGCCAGCTACTCATTTGGCCTTGGGTTGGTGCCGCGAAGCCAACTCTGTGCCTCAGATAATTTGCAAAGTTTGAAAATTTTATGAAACTCCCGAACTCATAACTTCTTCGTTATAAGTCCAAATTGGCTCGTTCAAAAGCCTACAGTTCACAAATTATATCCTCTATGCGTTCATGCAAGAATTTTATCTATTTGACTTCATTTACTAAAATTTCACCTATTAGTTCATTTTTAACGAAAACGATAAACGTTCGTGAACGTTCAATGCTCGTTTCTTCGTTCTAAGTTAGAATTCGGTCATTTTCGAGTCCGCAACTCTATAATGCAAAATATGAATTGCCTCCATCAAAAACTAACATTTCTGACTTCAAACACAAAATACGACTTCCATTCTGAGAATTTTACGAATTCGACGATTATCGTCAAATCGTGTGAATTCTGGCAAAACTACATTCTTAATGATTCTAAATGGATTTTAACCAACATATGATCATTACAAATTACTTATTACACCAACTTATAATCAAATTAGGTTTTGACTTATTCTCATAAGTCAATGACTTATTTAACTTATGAACTACAATTCCTCATGCTTATGACTTATTATGAACTTAAGTCCATCAATCAATGTTCTCATACTATATTCAACATACTAACATCATATGACAAACATATGATAAGTTCTTCGTGATTCTAGCAACTTATTAAAGTTCAAGTTGCTTATTCAACTTATTCGGCCTAAGTTCATTCCTTAATAACTTATTACATGTTCTTAACAAACGATCTCCCTTCTCTATCAATCCTATCATAGAAGAGATTTAGATAAAAGATATGAGTCTTACCCTTGAAGACTATGACTTCAATTCACTTTGGAAAATCTAGCAAAAGTTGAAGTGGCTTATAAGTGCTTAAGTGACTTATTCTCTCTACCAAATAAGTTGCTTATCTTTGAGAGGAAAGTGTTGGATGAAATAATAACCAATAAAATAAATGAGGCTTGGTATTTATAGGCCACTCAAAGCTAGGGTAAAATAGTCAATAATACCATCCCACCTCCTTATTCCACCTCCTTAATAACCTCCTCACTTTACACCTCCTTACTATTCATAAATTAACCTTCAAGTCTACTTGCTAACCACTTCTTATACTTGGTCATCACACATAATGTTTGCCCATCAAGTTTACCCTTTTTACACTTGAATTGCTCCATGGATCATGGCTTCTCATTGGGCTTGTTAATTAAATCTAACTACTTCCTTATTGGGCTTATGCTACCATAGTTTGGACTCATGATCTATCAAACACTTGGGCTTGATTATCACCTTCTATTGGACTTCTCTTATTAGGCTAATAATCCTACAAGTCCATTACCTTAGATTTAATAACTTAGCATTTATACCCTATGTATAATCCTCATATGCTAGCACGTATATTAATTCGTAATATACATTATCTCATTCTTCATACATAATAGTACAATACGTCGTATTATACTTACATTCATTACCTTCATATAATGAATACACATTATACAATCACAACTTTCTTCCTTTAACACTTAATAAACCTAACATTCCCAAATTAAGTCCGCATGCAAAATATTACGTTTTCCATACTTAGGTTATTATTACATAATCCATATCACCTTGATATTATAACATTACGTATTTCTCGAAAGTTCAAAAATAATTCCCGAGCAGAAATCTATGAATAGTATTTTTCAAAAAATTTCTCGAAAAGCTTTTATTTTCGTCTTAGAAATTCAAACACTTTAATTCTCCTATGTAGTTAAAATACTACGATATTCCAACGTTTCTAGGTTATAGAACGACATTCATCTTATCCACACGTAATAATAATAAATAATATTATTTTATTCATTATTAAAAGTATTTACAAAGGTTCGATTTTCTGGGGCGTTACAAGAACTGTGATACAATTTCTGCTATAAATCGAATCTTGAGCTTGTTTGAAATTGGTATAAAAGGATAGCACGATTAACAAACATCTGTGTTGATTGGTCAGTTCAAATTGATACCTAAATGGTCTCTAAAGGATAATGCTAGAATAAATGACAAAATGACAAGGATAGACAGTAAAGGCTAAAGTTAGGCAAGAACCTAAGTTTAGGGGAGGATATGTGGGGTATATAATATTTATCCAGTTATCTAAAAAAAAGTATGAATAAACACCGTGGCGTGCTTGTCTAGTTTTGTGGCCTTTGTTACTTGAGTAAGTAAGCCCGAGGGGATTGTCTTTACACCTAGCGCCCTAAGGTCTTAATGGTCTGGGAGTCATTGGTCGAAAGCTCGTTAAGGTAGCATTGAAAAGCCTAAGGGAATAAGACATCGCATAGCTATGTGTATAAAAAAGAATAAATCGGGAAATAAGAGAAAAAAGCCCCCTTATGTAAAGAAAAAAAAGGAAGTATATGAATAAAGTATAAGTACCTTATTTGAACCCCTGAGATTCGTGATTGTTTAGTTTTAGTTGGAATTGTCTGTTTTTTGAAATTTTTAAGTTTGCGCTGCATGATTCCTTCTAAGAGATTGGTTATGTATTGAAATTTTAGTCAGTATCAGTTATCATGGATGTTGCACACACACACTATACCAGTGATGATGGCTTGAGATTTGAGGATTAAAACGGAATTATAGATTGGTTTTTGGTGATTGATATTGTATAGTTGCTTGTTTTCGTTGAGGCCGTTGAGATAATCTTGATTCCGCGATATTATTGGATTCGAAAGCATATAAGTTAGGTCATATTTAATTCATCTCATTGCGTTGCATGTAGTTGTTTTGTGCTCGAGGACTAGCACGATTTAAGTTTGGGGGATTTTGATAAGTGGATTTTATATACGTGATTCAATGTCTATTTCATGCTTATTTGTTGCTAAATTATTGTGATCATATTCATTTTTACTTGTTTTATGTTATTTCATGTGTAGAATGGTGGTTGTAGCATTCAACGTACATTTGGAACTATTCGGTGTGATTTGAAGTCAATTGGAACATGATTGGAAGAAAGTTAGAAGTTCAACATGTTAGTAATTAGAATAGAGGCCAACCCCATGGCTTAGTTAGTTTATACACCCCGTGGGTGGGGGTCTTCTTCTCGCTTAACAGAAGGTTGCATTTGGTAACATATTTATACTATACACCCCAGATTAGAAGGTGGGGTCTTTAGTTGGGCTAGACAAAAAGGGTGCCCGTCGGGGGCATTTATAAGACATACACCCACCGAGGCTAAAATGTCGATTCAAGTGTCCTGTTATGTTTGTAATTCTTTTTAGGCACGAATCTTAGCTATTTGTATTGCAATGTAACTCTAATTGAGGGGAATTTTGGCTGGGACTTGTGTGTTGGATAACATATACTCAATAAACAACAACTTGAAAGACACACAAGTGATATTACGAAGAAAGAAGCTCAATTTTTCATAGCAAGCTTTGGAGGAGTATTTTGAGGAGATTTTCAAGTCGATTGCGATTCTAGGCGACGTGAAGGGTGTTTTTCAATATTCTTCGTGTTAGGCTATTATTTGTAATTAAAAGAATGATTTCTATGATTTATTCAGTGTTTAATTCGTTTATTATGAACTAATTCATTTTTTAGGCTTATGATGGATCTTTGAGTGAATCAATGATTTTGTAAACTTTAATTTCCAATTTAATAGTCTATTTTTAGTTTATCTATATTGATTTGAGCTTGAACCTATGAATTTCATGATCAACAATTCTTTGTGGTATTGGATGGAATCGAGAGAGAATATTCAAATCTAGACCTAGTCGATATAGCATGTGTTCATGAATTTTGTGAATAGCTTAATCTTGATGAATGTTAAGGGAGAGATATGCTTGACATCGCATGTAATCGGATAGAGAACTTATTCTTAAACCTTCTTTAATTGTAATTCACATAGAGATATAGTGGGTTAGTTGTTTAAGGTGTTTAACGTGTTTCTATCTTAATTGTGGATTTACGTTAATATGGTATTAGTGCATCGAGAGGTGGTTAATACTACGTTCGTGTTCTTGTTTAATAAACTGGGATAGTGCATTGAATTGGAATAAAGGTGTTAAAATCAGAGTGAAGCTTAGGGTGAAATCATAAGTCTAATTCTCCATTGATTGTTTGAAATTCCAGATTTTGATATTTGTGATTGGTTTGTGGTAGTTTATTTTATTATTTAATTTAAAATCTTTAATTTTAATCATTGAGTTAAAGAGTTTAATAAAATTAGGGTTAATAGGAAATTAGTAATTGTAAGTTAAGGTTATTGCTAGTTAGTCTCTATGGGAACGATACTTTACTTATCACTCTATTACTTGTTGATCACGTATACTTGCGTGTTGTGCGTATATAGATTTTACCCAACAGGGGGCAAAAATATTCCAACGGACTCGGATTGGAATAGGGCTAAATTATTTGTTAGATTCTTAGAACATTTTTATAATCTCACTATGCGTATTTCGGGCTCATCTTATGTCACATCAAATAATGCATTTCTTGAAATATGTGACACTTATATTATTTTGAATGACTGGGAAAGAAGCAATGATATAGAATTGCAAAAAATGGCCAAGGCAATGAAAATAAAATATGACAAGTATTGGGGAAATGTTACAAAAATGAATATGTTGTTATATATTCCCGTTGTGCTTGATCCTCGATATAAGTTGAGTTTTGTTCAATTTGGTTTAGAAAGAATGTATGGAAATGGTGAAATTGAAGTTGAAAATCCTTTGGAGGGTTTGGAAATAGATCTTCATTTTGATATTAATAATGAATATAGGGATTTAGAATATCAATCAAGTAATAAGGCCACTGGAATGGACATTGCCGATGGTGTGAAGAGATCAATGGAAGATTTGTTTAATGAGTACAAGAAAAAGTATTCAACTCAAGAAAGTGGAAAATCAAGTTTAAGTAACATGTCAATGTCATCCCAAGGTCCTAGTTCAATGGAATCCCAAAATACAAATAGAATTACAGAAGAGTTCAAAAAGCGTCGGACCGGAGTTATACTTGGAGACAAATATGAATTGGACAAGTATTTAAGTGAAGATGTGGAAGAAGTTGATGAGAATTTTGATATTTTGGGGTGGTGGAAAGTTAATAGTGCAAGATTCCCTATCCTTGCACGTATTGCCCGTGATGTGTTGGCTATTCTCATTTCTACCGTTGCATCGGAGTCCGCATTTAACACGGATGGACGCATTCTTAATGTATTTAGGAGTTCATTGTCTCCTAATATGGTGGAAGCTCTCATATGTTCTCAAGATTGGATTAAAGTGAAGAATCGTATTGATGTGGAGGAAGATATCGACTTTGTCGATAAATTTGAGTGTGGTAATAATTATTGTTTTTGTTTATTTTATTGAACTAATAAAACAATTGTTTGTTGAAAATAATGTGTTTAATTATATTTTTCAATTTTCAAAGAATATCCAACTTGAGCCTTGTTACTAATGATGCTAATGTTTCGTGACTCAACTTGATTAATGAGGTAAATTAGCTCTCTCGATTCATCATTGCAATTCAATTTTTATAACTATATGTTATATGCCAATTGAAATATAATGGAGTGGGAGATTGGTTTGGTTTATTATTCTTCTTTACATGCATCTTAGTTCTAATTTAATTATGGGCACTTCTAATTCAATATTGTACTAATCTTGTTGAAGTCTAAATGTATAATGAAATTATAGGAAGAAGGAGGAATTAATGATGTCTTCTATTGTGTACCTTGTTGAGCTCTCATAACAAAGACCGATTAAGTCGTAAGTTAATTTGTTATGGATTTACATATAATATTTATCCCCAAAATTGGTACTCCTCAAAGCTTGCAAGATCATATGAGAAAAGAATGCTAAAATTTTGTGGTTTAGTTGTGTTTTTCTCGCAATCAAGAATGTGGTGTAGTTGAGTGTGTTTAGTTGTGTGAAATATCCAATTGCCGATTGATGTGTTTCAATGATATCAAGTTGATTTCCACATTTCTTATTCTGCATTTGTCATACTTGTTTTGTTTCAATGATAAACCAAATGTGTTGCATAAGACTAGAATTCGTAACAATCGCTTCTATAAACTTTTCCTAGTCCGGGCAAAGGCATTCTCAAATGTTAAGTAACAAGATTGTTAATGCCAGCTTAAATAGAGTGATTATAGGTAAGTTGATATGTTTTGCATATGAAGGTTGATGATGATGGTAGAATGGGTAAAAAAAAATCTCTTTTTTAATCCAATGGGTATTACAAATTCATTATGTGAAAGCAATCCTGCAATCATTATGTGTATTCCAGTTTTTATAAACATTCTAAGGTGTTGGATCTTATTATATACTCTTCCCTTTTCCTGTTTGGTTATGTGATGTATAGGATTTGTGTTACATGTTCATGTTGCTGTTGTTGACTTGTTGTTGGTCATTAGTCAATTGTTGTTGTTCATTGAGTTCATTGTTGTATATTGATGTTCGTTGTTGGGTCGTTACACAAGCACAATCGCCGCTAGCTAGTCACTTCTACTTTGCTAGTAGAATAATTTCATGTCAGGCTTGTTGTCGCTTTTATTAAGTCATAACTTTGTTAAGGTTTTAAGGATGCTTAATTTGTTGGCTTGTCTTCAGTGTTTTTAAACTTTTTGTCATAAGTTACTTTGTTGTTTGACAATTGTTAATAAATATTTAATGCTTAATTTGTTAAACAGTTATTTTATGTTAGATATTAGTTCAGTTATTACCCGAATACCCAAAATTATAAATCAGTTATTCAGTATTCGGTAATTCATTTTTTTTCAAATTTCGGTTATCATTTCGGATAGTAAAATTAACAATAATTCAATTTTTGGTTATAACCGAATATTCGGTTCTGTTATAACCGAATGATCACTCCTAGGTGGACTGTTGATTGGTATGATTATGACTATGTATCGGTATAATTATGACCTGTAATGTTACAAACGATGCGGTAAAAGTCGTCATTAGCCCGTAGTGCATTGATGGACAGTTGTTGGCATGATCCTAACCATTGGTGATAATAACGAATATCCTTGGCCCGTAGTGCATGGATAATTCAGTGATGTGGATTATTTTTTGAGCTGAGTCTCAACGATAAAATTGAAGATAAACTTTTAAATCATAGAAGATAGTAGATATCATGCTCTACTTGACTCTTCTAATGGATTATTTGTTGAGCTGCAGTTAAACTTGTTGTCTATTGTATTCTATCAGTTTAACACTGTTGAGGGCTAACGATAATTTATTCTGCATTATCTTAGTCATAATATTCTTTATTGGGCTAGTTGAGCTCACCTTTTCTTTCATTGTTCTCTTCAGGAAATGAGAATATAACTGGGACTAGTCGGGGAATGGAGTGACGGTCCAGATGGTTGCTTTAGTAGTCCTCGCTATTCTGTGAAATAGTGTGATAATAATAGTAATGAGGACTTCATTTGAGTTTGGATATTGTCTATGAGACAATATTTGTGTTAAAACTCTCAACTATATTTTATCGTATTGTATAAATGAAGTTTGTATTTAAGTTCTGTACCATGTATTTGGCGACTCAGAATGGGTGATGTATACCTATTTTGGGGGCATCACATAATAGGCCCTTCGATATAGATCACCATCAGTACAAAATTTGAACTCCTATGCTTCACCTTCTTTGCCAACATCCGATCCGAAGGCAATATGCCATCGGCCAAATAATCTAAATAGGGAGCCATCCAACAGGTTGACCGCTCTAGACACATTACTTCAATATGTTGAACATTCGGTTGATTCAGGATTTCCCAGTAAACTGACCCACTAAACATGTTTACATCCATCGTTGCCAGTCTGGTCAATGCATCGGCAATAGTATTATCAGATCTGTCTATTCCTCAAAAATAAACGAACCAAAGTAATGAAGTTGATCTTTCACTTTTTCCAGATACTTTACCATCCTTGCCCCCCATGCCTCATATTCCCCCAAAACCTGCTTAACCACTAGTTGGGAATCACTGAAAATCACTATCTTCTTAACCTCTAAGCTCTTCGCTAACCGAAGACCCGTTAAGATCGCTTCATACTCAGCCTCGTTATTGGTCGCTTTGAATCCAAAATGGATCGCATTTCCCACTCTGAACCCCTTTGGACTTATCAGAATAAAACCATCACCACTGACTTCTGAAGTAGAGGAACCATCTACATACAACATCCATGAAATTTGAATTAGTTGAGAATTTGTTACTGTCCGAACGATCCCTTCCAAACTGTCCTCTGTCTCAGAAAATGAACACTCCACCACAAACTCAACAAAATTTTGGCCTTTTATTACTGTCTGAGGATGATACTCTATGAAAAATTGTGTCAATTCCATAGCCCATGCCATGAAGCCAACCCAAAACCTCCTGCTTTTTCAACACTTTCTTTAGTGGCTAATCAAGAGATACCACTAATAACCTACTTTTCAAGTACTTGTCAAGCTTCCTACTTACTATCATTAGTGCATAGGCAAACTTCTCAAGGTTCTGATACCTGCCTCTCGCATCCCTAAGGTTATAGTTTACATAGTAAACTGGGTGGTGCTTACCCCTCGATCTCCTCTCGCACTCAAAACTCGCTTCCCACCGCCAAAGAACTCACAAAAATAAATATACATACAAAGGCTTAGCAGAAACTGGTTTCACCAACAATGGAGCCGAAGATAAATACCTTTTAATACCCTGAAAAGAATCCTCACATTATGAAGTCCACTGGAAATTTTTCTCATTCTTCGGCCCTTTCAACGTATCAAAAAATGGCAAACACCTCTCCATCGACTTAGACATGAATCTCCTTAAGGATGCTATCTGACCTGCCAGACATTGAACATCTTTATATGATTGAGGAGAGCTCATATCTAAAATAGCCTTGATCTTCTCTAGGTTCGCCTCAATTCCTCACTTGTTGATCAAATAACCCAAAAATTTCCCTGCTCACAATCCGAAGGTACACTTCATCGGGTTCAATCTGAGCTTATGGTGCCGAATTATCTGAAAGAAATCCTCTAAATCATCCAAGTGTCCTCGTACTGACATGATGTTGACAATAATATCATTTACATAGACCTCCATACTCTGACCCAACTGCTTCGCAAACACATAGTTCATCATCCTCTGTTAAGTAGCCCCTACATTCAACAATCCAAAAGTTATCTTCTTGTAAGCATAAAATGACCAATTTGCAATGAAGGCAGTCTTTGGGATGTCTTCCTTGTGCATCAAAATTTGATGGTAACCCGAGAATACGTCCATAAAACTGAGCAACGAATACCCCAAAGTGGCATCAATCAACTGGTCAATATGGGGAAGTGGGTAGAAATCCTTCAGACATACCTTATTTAGATTCGTATAATCAATACAGACTCACCACTTCTCGTTCTACTTCTAAACCAATACCACATTTGCCATCCACTCTGGATAGTCAATCTCAAAAATAAAATCTGCTACCAGAAGCTTAGTTATCTCCTCATCAATTATCTTCTGCCTCTCCAGGGTGAAGATCCTCATCTTCTGCCGAATTGGTTTTTTGGTTGGATCTACATGTAACCTATGCACGACCACCTTCTGATCAACCTCGGGCATGTCACTGAGAGTTTATGCAAAGATATCAGCATAACATTATAAAAATTCCACCAAACTAATCCGAAAAGGTTCTTACAATCAAAACCCGATCTTCACTGTCTTATCTTTCTTGCCAGGAATCAATTCCACATCCTCGGTCTCTTCTGTCTATGTGACCAGAGGTTCTAAAATACCCTCGCTAAAAGGTTCGATCTCTATCACCATCGTCTGTTTATGTTTGCTAACTCCCACTCCGAAGAGATTAATACATTCATGTAACATCTCCTTGCTAGATTGAGATCTCCAGCCACATCCCCAATTTCGTTTAGTGTGGGGAACTTGATCTTGAAGTGAGGGATCAAGTCCCCACCAAGAGTCATAGTAGAGTCGACCTCTCCCAATATGACATTATACGTCAATCCACATGCACTACAAATAATTAACAAACTATCTCTGCCTGACAAGGAGTTGTCTCAAAAATAACTGGTAGCTCGATCGTCTCGCAACCTTGATCGGATCGTTCTTTAACTCGTGAGGAGGCTCCCTACCGACCTCTAATTTTTGACCCTCCAAATCCATCCTTTGGTAGGCATGAGCATATAAAATATCCACCGATGAGCCATTGTCAATCATCATCCTTTTCATGTCCATCGAACCTACTTATGTTGTAATCATCAGGGCCCCTTCATGTGGATCAATGGGTTCTGAAGGAAAATCATCATTAGTAAAAGAGATTACTGATTTGGGGTATGGTCTTTCACGCCTAACAGGTTGATTGGACACCGTCAATACCGTGTCGAGATATCCTCTTCTCCTCTTTCCTGTAACCTTCCCGACCAACCCACTAGTGATCACATACACCACTCGGCGCACTGCCTGGGTCTGATCCTGCAACATACTGAACCAAATTCTTATTCTGGATGTTCTTCTCGATCAGGTCCTTCAAGTTCCAACAAGCTTTTGTAGAATGTCTAATCCTCCCATAATAGTCACAGTACATATCCAGATTTCCCCTTTCAACCTTCGAGTTGTACTTGGTTGGCTTATAGTACGACATGTCCTTCATATGTCAGAAAATAGTAACTCAAATTGCAGGTTCAACTTAGATTAAACTTTTTCGACCCTTCCGACTTCTGTAGAAAGGCGACATCCTCCTCCCGACCCGCCATTTTGTTGTTGTACTTATTTGGGTAGCCCCCCGATTTGTCATTGTTGTTATTCCCCCTATCTTTTTTTCTCGCCTTCGACCTTTCTGTCAAGTTCGGCTTCAGACTACTCATAGCCTCTTCTATCACAATTAGACCTTAGACTTTGTCGAAAGCTTCGGCCAAGCTCTTTGGACGGTTGAACATCAACTCCTTTACTAGATTTTTAGATTTAACAAGATCCAACCCATTCTAAAACAGCCCTACTGCCTGAAGGTTGTTCCAATCTGAGACCTGTCCCAATTCTTCCTAGAACCATTTCACGTATGATCCATCCCAAGGTTTCGTTTAAGAATCTTGTTGATCCGAGATAACGAACCAGTGGGCTTCCCTCTCCTTCTATTGTTGTCTCGCGCATGGAATCTGTCACAGAGCCCCTTCCATGACGATACTTATTTTGGGGCAAGAGTCATCATCCATTGCCGAGCATCTTTCCTCAAGGTCGTCATAAACATCTGACACTTGGCAGACTCTAAGTAGTCATAGTAGTCCATCAGGCGATCATATGCCTGACTATGCTCATAAGGATCCCCCGAACTATCATAACTCTCCATGTGAGGGGGTTTCTTATTCGGATCTGCCTTTTACTACATGATCTCAGAGGAGAAGGGTGACGAATACGTGAATCGAGTCACACCGTTTGGATTTTCCCTTTCCCGCTTGACTTCGGCTAACTGTTTTTCCATTTCGGCCAACTTTTTGGCTAACTCTTACGTCCCGCTTTTTAGGGGTGAAGGGTTCCTTCAGCCTTTTCCTCCATCAGGACATGCCTCTCGCTTCGGGAGAGCCGTCTGTTAGCTCCGTTTCTTGTTTCCACAGGGCCGAGGGCCATCTAGACGATGAGTTCTGGAGTGGTCCCCGGGCGAACGACCTCTCGATCGACTCCTCCATCGCTTCCTATCTTCGGAGCGACTCGCTACCCCGATCCGTCCGTTCATTGTCGCCTTGGACGGTGAGTCCTGGACTAAACCTCTGGTGACCTTCCCCGTCTTTGGCTATGACTGGTGGCACCAACCTCGTTTCTAGTGATCAAAAAGCTCCATATGTTGGTCAATCTCCTTGCATTGCACAAGAAGAGCCCTTAAAGCATTATCGATCTCCTGGGCTTTTTAGACAAGATCAACCTCCTTTCACCATGACCATCATCGCGAGGTCGTGTTCGGGATGGAGCATCCTCAACACGAGCCCCGTGGCTAACGTTTTTCTGGCAGTTGAGAATAGCCTCCTCCTGACGTCCCCCCATGTCCAAGTCGTCAAGCCCCACCGAACGACCTTGGGACCCCAACCTGTCGTGGATGCTTTTGGACGGTCTCGATCTGTCTTTAACTAATCCTCTTTGCCGAATATATCCATCAGTTGTGGATTTTCCAACTCCTGAAAATGTCTTGTTGTTCACCGTGGATCCACCTACAAATTTTTAATAATGATTGAAAATCAACACTAACAGCCCCTCCTTCTAGCGCCAATGTTAACGCCAAGATTCGTCCACGCGCCTTAATAACAAAAATCGCGTCTAGTCCTACATAGAAACGGTAAGCAAACCAAAAGCTTGTTGGCTTGTGCCGCTGGGAGATAGCTCCAGTGTGAGAATAAGTATAGGCTGAACAAGGTTTAACAATGGAGGCAAAAAGCTCTAGCGCTGAAGAATAATAATGAGTTGTGTGTATCTTAGAACCAGTGCAAAGTCTTGTACTTATAGTGATCTCACAACCTTCTCAGAGTCATTCCCCGTATTGGATTAGGGTTCTTCATTAGGTATAATTCTTTAATGGGACCAAACATAATTCCCTTAAGGAAAGGAAGTTGATTAGAAACCTAACACTTTCCTTAGGGATAAATCAATTATAATTAAGAATCTTTAATTCCTTAAAATATTCAATTACCCAAACAAAATCCCACATGGATAATACAATCTCGCATGAATCCTGACCAACTATATAATTCAGGCCCAAATATTCAAGCCCCAACATATTCATTTTTTGTTCACTACTACTACTAAAATCAGAAAGTTGATAATCTGAGTTAAAACACCCGAACTAGTGCTCAATTTCAAGAATTAGTTGATGATGTCCAGTCTAATGGTTGAGGTTGACACTTTGGAACCATCAAGTCTCATTCAATTCTTGTGTTTTCTCTTTGTTTGGACTTTCTGTCCTTTTTATTATGGAAGTTTATTTCCTTTTTATTAAGTAAATATCACCATGTACAAAATTTATTATTTTAAAATTTTAAATAATTTACATACCAATTTAAATTTAAAGATTTTGCAGATTAACTAATCCACTATCATTATCTTGTGTGAGTAGTCACTTTGAAGTATGTTGTATGACGATAAACGACCATTCATTGCCATTCATCACTATGCACCACCATCATATTTCGAGTCCATCAAGAGGGACATTCTTATACCGACTCGTCTAATAACTAGTTCAATTTTTTTGTTTTTATTTTGACTCCCAAAAAATATATCATGTGAAACACTATTTTTATATATATTCAAATTATACCTAAATTACTGAATTTTTTTAAATTTTTAATTAAAATAAATATTATACATTTTTTGAGAGTCAAAGCAAAAAAAATAAAATTGGATTGGTCATTAGACCGATCGATATAAGAATTTTCCCTAGATTTAGGGGGTGTTTGATAAAAACTGAATGAATCTGAATCTAAATCTGAATTAACTGAATTTGAATGAAAAAAGTTGTTTGATAATTAACATGTTTGAAACATCTGATTAACAAATTTTTATTATTTTATCCCTCTAAAAAATTCAAAATTGTTATAAATTTATTTAATATTACTTAATATAATAGTTAATATTATAAAAAAAAAACTTCATTTAGCCCATTAAGCCAATAAAATGACACTAAATTATTCAAAATTCAAATCTTCCGAATGGTATTTAATTTATCTATTTATTCGCATGATTATTTTCCAAAATAAATGTACTAAATGACTGACTAATTTAACCATTCAATTCTAAATAAACAGCCTCTTATTATCACATTTCAAAGCGACACTACCATCGCATCGTTGCAATTAACAATAAATAAATAAAATGTAAAAGTGAAGACAAGATGTTATAACAAACCTTAGTCAAATTAACATAAAAACCATCAAAATATAGTAAAGATAAGAACACAAGGTTAATTATATAGAAAACCAAAAACCAATAAATTAATAGCAAAGGATAAAAGATTAAATTAAAATGTGAAAAATTACAATTTATGGAAAGAAATTGCACGTCCCAAAAATCTAAATACACCAAAATTATTTTTTAAATATTATTAGGATCCAATTATATGTTGCGAACTAGATTTTGAGGCGGGGGGGACAATATACTTGATATATATTCATTTTGTCTCTAAAAGAATGAGCAAAGTATAATTTGTATATATTAAAAAATATAAAAATAAAGAAAAGTTAGTAATTTTTTTAAAAGATTTATCCCTAGTGATCCTACAAAATTTTATAAAGTGATGATTACTTTTTTTTAATATACTAATGGACCTCAATAAATGACATATTTATCCTTCACTTTATATACTTTATTTCATCTTTTTGAAGACAAAAAAATCTATATATTTAGTTATCCTTTTGGGGACTGAGGGAGAATATGTGACGCCCCCAAAATAGGTATACATCACTCATCTGCCAAATACATGGTAAAGAATTTAAATACAAACTTGATTAATACAACTATCGTGTAAAATACAACAAAACATAGCTGAGTTTTTACACGAATATTGTCTAATAGACAATATCCAACTCAAATTCAATCCTCATTACATTTATTATCACATTAAATAGTGAGGACTACTAAAACAACCATCTCGAACCATCACTCCGTTCCCCGACTAGTCCCGGCTACGTTCTCATTTCCTGAAGAGAACAATGAAAGCAAAAGGGGTGAGCTCAACTAGCCCAGTAAGAAATATTATGACTAAAATAATGCAAAATAAATTATCGTTAGTCTTCAACAGTTTTAAACTGATAAAATACAATAAACATCAAGTTTAACTGCAGCGGAACAAGCAATCCATTAGAAGAGTCAAGTAGAGCATGATATCTACTATCTTCTATGATTTAAAAAGTTTATCATCAATTTTATCGCTGGGACTCAGGTTAATAAATAAACTACATCATCAAATCATCCCTGCATTATGGGCCAAGGATATTCATTAGTATCACGTCCATGAATTATCCCAGCACTACGAGCTAAGGATATTCATGTAATCATCAATGGTCATGATCATCCAACAACTGTCCATCAATGCACTACGTGTGACGCCCCCAAAATAGGTATACATCACCTATTCTGAGTCGCCAAATACATGGTACAGAAAACAACTACAACTTTATTATTACAATTATCGTGCAAAATACGACAACACATACTGTGAGTTTAAATACAAATATTATCTTCTAGATAATATCCACACTCAAATAAAGTCCTCATTACAATTATTGATGCACTATTTTACAAAATAGTGAGGACTATTAAAACAGCTATCTTGAATCATCACTCCATACCCCGACTAGTCCTTAGTCTTCAACAGAGAAAAATTTGATAGAATATAATAGACAACAAGTTTTAGATCAACAACTGCAGCGAAAACAATAATTCATTAGACGAGTTAAGTAGAGAATGAAATCTACTATCATATATGAATTTAAAAGTCCATCACCAATATTTTATCCCTATAACATCAATCAATATATATCTTGCATCAAATATTCATCTTTGCACTACGGGGCAAAGATATTCATTTGTATCACCAGCTGGTTATGTTCATCTCAACACATGTTCATCTTTGCACTTCGGGCCAAAGATATTCATCAGGTAATCATTCATCTTTGCACTACAGGCCAAAGATATCATCAAGTATCACCATTAAGGACTGAGGATGATGAAAAATATTTTAGAGAAAACGAATCCAGTGAGACAAAAGGATAAATATTAGGGATTCGTATTTCGGTTTATCCAAATTCAATAATACTCCATAATAACCAATTGTGAAGTAGAATTCAAAAATAAAGATCAAAACATGGATATAATCAAAGATATTAACCATAAAAGACATCTAGGACGAAAAAGAAAAAAATTTCATTTTTTGGTTAATAGTAGCGTATTCGTGAATAGTGTCGTATACGTGAATAGTGACGTATACATGAATAGTAATCCTGATACAAAAAGGTAGAAATTCCACAATAAAATTCATATCAATATTTCAGCATAATGATATTGAAAAAAATAATATCATTTATGAAGAAAATAACATCCCTTACCTCAAAAGAACAGTATGTCTGAATGAAATATCGGATATAATGCTGAAGGAAACTTACACTGAATAGTAACTCTCAAAGTATCTAGATACTCACAGAAATACGCTCGATAATATAGAGAGAAAGAAAACTTGTTCCTGGTGTGATTTTTAATTCTAACCTAAGCTCCTATTTATAAGAAAATGCTAGCACGCCGAAGCAGACTTGACCTGCAACTTGATGGCTTTACCTGCTATTATTCCCACCCACCACTTTTGAAATAAAATTTCAGCACATTTTCTCACCAACCAAAGTGGGGCCCACCAATTCTAGAAATTTTCAAAATATTTTATTATTTAAACAATAATCAGAAACTTCAATAATTCATAATAAATAACCCTTTTATCAAAAAAAAAATATGAATTTTATGTTCATTCCATATGAAATTAAATTCACTACAACTTTGTAGCTTTAAGTTTTTCCAAATTTCAAACAAAAAATGCCCGAAATTCACATACGGACGATTTTTATTACCTCCATTCTGACAAAATACTGATAAAACACCTCAGTATTAAATCCTTCGTAAGACCCCAACTTATTATAAATGAAATTGAATTTCTATTTATTATTTTGAAATAGTAAGGGTTGATTTGATTAATGTGGTTAGTTATGGGTAAAATGCGCAAATATTTCAAATAAGCAAGTGGTTATAAAATATTCATTGTTGTCGGGAATATTCGCTTGGTCGTGGAATATTCTTACCGCTTGGAAATATTCGTATTTACGACGGCAAAATTTTGTGTGTGGCCCCCATAACTGAAAAAACGATTGATGAAGAAAACGATAAGTATAAGTTGTTTATAAATAACTACAGAAGTTGTTACCAAGTATACTGTTGAAATACTTTTGGTTAAAAACACAAGAGAGACACTCACGTATTGCACCAATTATTGATTCTTACGTAAGAAGGCACTACTCAATAATTGTTACAAAGAATTATCGCTCAATATTTTATTTTATTGATTCAATAATTGCTACGCTGATATTTTATATTATTGTTGTTTCAATAATTGTCACTACACAAGATTTTCCATTATCGATCAATAATTCATATTATTTGAATAATATTATTAGATAAAGATTATTGGCAATGTCTAGAAAGTTCTCGCTTCAAGGAGAGGTTTGGTCACCTAATCATGCTACACCAAGAAGGAGAAATCCTTATCGAAAGCCCCCTTCTTTCCTGAAACTACCGTCATCACGTCATTTGTGATTCTCGTAATATTATTTGTGAATAATTAATTATTGATTTATATGATAAGAAAATATTCATTTTATGTGGATATAGATGGAGAAAATTTTTAAAGTGACAATTGTTGAAAATTGATATTTTATCTTTTCTCGATAAAATAATTCATTTAAATATATTATTATATTATAATAATATAATAATGGTGATATTTTTACAATGAATGTGTGATATATGAATAAATGAGGAGGAAGAGTATTTTTTTATTAAAAAAAATATTTAAAACATGTTTTTCATGTTTGTGGACCCCATTTCTCGACCGAAATTTGATTATAAATTGTAAAATCGTCTGTATGTGGATTTCTTGGCCAATTTCTCGCTTGAATTTGGAAAACTTAAAACTTACAAAGTTGTAGAGAATTGAATTTCCTATGGAATGGACATAAGATTCAATTTTTCTGATAAAAGGGCTATTTATTATGAATTATTGAAGTTCCAAGTTCCAAATAATTGATTTTTGAAGTTTTAATTATTTTTTTTTAAAAAAACGCTTTTTATTATGTTGGTGGGCCCCACTAGTATGTATGTGTAAATGTGTTTGTTCAAATTTTTTCAAAGTGGGCGAGGAGAATTTAAAAAAATATTATATTATTATTTTATTAAATTTTCTACTTTGGTGTTCTAAGCATTTTCCTATAAATAGGTGCTTAGGTTAGAATTGAAAATCACACCGTAAACTCAAATTTTTCTCTCTATATTATCGAGCGATTCTTGTGAGTATTTTGATACTTTGAGTGTTGCTATACTAAAAAGTTCCTTCAAAGACTATATCCAAAGATTCCAAATGTAAGTACTCGCCTTTTCGAGGTAAGGGATGTTATTTTTTTTTAAAAATGATATTATTTCTTTCAATATCATTATGCCGAATATTGGTAAGATTTTTCTTGTGAAATTTTGTCTTTTTAGTGTCTGGGGTTACTATTCACGATACGATACTATTCACGATACTTCACACTATTCACTTAATATTACACTATTCACGTAAAAATTAAATTTTTTTTTTTTTCGTCCAAGATATCTATTATGGATACTAGCTTTGATTGTATCCATGTTTTGATCATTCTTGAATTTTACTTCACTATAGTTATTTATGAAGTATTTTTGAACTTGGATCGCTTAAAGTACTTAATCCTTAATATTTGTTCTTTTGTTTCACTCGATTCGCTTTTCTTTAAAATATTTTTCATCATCCTCACCCTAAATGATGATATTATCGAATATCTTTTGGCCTCAAGTGCAAAAGATGGTTGATTTTCTTATGAATATCTTTGGCCCAGAAGAAAGCAAAAGATGTACAAAAGTTGAGATGAATAACAACTAATCGATGAATATCTTTGGCCTCAGAAAGCAAAAGATGAATATTTGATTTAAGATGTATATTGATTGATGTTACAGGATAAAATATTGATGATGGATTTTTAAAATCATAGAAGATAGTAGATTTCATTCTCTACGTAACTCTTCTAATGAATTGTTATTTCACTCATGCTAATATTGATTTAAAACTTGTTGTTTATTGTATTCTATCGATTTTTCCTCGTTGAGGACTAACGATAATTTGTTCTATATTATCTTAGTCATAATATTCTTTACCGGGCTAGTTGAGCTCACCCTTTTCCTTTTTGTTCCATTTTTCTTCTCGTGAGGCGAGAATGTAAATAGTACTAGTCTGGGTATGGAAATGATGGTTCTAGAAGTTGTTTTAGTAGTCCTCACTATTTTGTAAAATAGTGTATCAATAATTGTAATGAGGACTTATTTGAGTGTGATATTGTCTAGATGACAATATTTGTATTTAAACTCACAGCTTATGTGTTGTCGATTTTGCACGACAATTGTATTAATAAAGTTGTAGTTGTTTCTGCACTATGTATTTGGCTGCACTCGTAATGGGTGTTGTATACCTATTTTGGGGGCGCCACAATTGGTATCGTAGCTTAGGATATGGTCTCCTCCGAGTGAGATCTGGGAATAGAACTAGAGGGGAGAATGACGAGTAAATCCTTCGCTAAAGGTGTCCTACCTAAGCTTATTTGTTGGTTGGTCATAATATAGGGATATTATGTGATATGTTAATTTCTTTAATTAACCCTTGTTTTATGGCAAGATTTGAGAATGGCAACCGAGAATGTTAATAAAGGAGTAAATGAGACCGTGGAGACACCTTTACTCACCAAATGAGGAGAACGTGCAACAGTCGACAATGTTCCTCCCAGTAAACAACACCACCGATCGTATCGATGAACGATGGATGTTTAGAAGCTTTTTGCGCTCATGCAAAATCGCATTTAAGGAGACTCGTGTACAAAATATAGTGTGGAAATGATAAGAACGCATTTGCTTTGTCACAAATTGCAAGCGCTTCAAAGAGTCGGGACCACCGCAATTCTGGGAAAGCCGGATCCGATTAAGGCGAGACGTGGGTCAAGCAAATTACCAAGATATTCGATGTCTTGGGATGCACGAGGAAATGTAAGGTTCCATTCGCCACTTTTATGTTCCAGAATGAGGCAGACATCGGTGGGAATCAGAAGCGCACTCATCCAAATCCACCGCACTCAAAGATGTCTTGGGAAACATTTCAGAATCGCTCAATGACAAGTACTTTCCCGAAAGTATTCATCATATGAAGGAGGTAGAGTTTATTAGATCGAGAGTAACAACATGACGGTGTCCCAAAGACGAGGCGGTTCATGAGTTATCCGTGTTTGCACCTCATTTGGTGGAGAATGAGGAACGATGACGCGATGTTTCGAGAGGTTTGAAACCCGACATATACGCCAATATCTCATTTCTCATAAATTTTCTCTATATTCAGATGTTGTCAATAGGGCTCAATTATTAGAGCGAGATAACGAGTACGCTCAACCGAGGGACCACAACCGTGGTCATACCGGTGATGCAAATCATCGAAGCAACGATAACCAAATGGGAAAGAAAAATACGACAAAAGCAAGAACCACTCCGTGGTAATCATGGCCATGAAAATAGAAGAAGCGAAGCCTGGGGAGATTTTAAAAGAGGAGATTCAACAATGACAATGTGAAGACGCCAAAGACCAAAGAAGAATCGGTTCTAAGGAGGAGAACGACCACCGGTCAGATGCTATAAAAATGCGAAAAGAGGGACATATCACCAAACCGCCCACAACAGCTCAAGGTATGCTATAATTGTGGAAAGGAAGGACATATCGCCGAGATTGTACGAGAAGCGAAAACCAAGTCCAAAGGGGATGGTGACTCAAAAGGTCATCCCGTAAAAAGTCAAAGTCAACGGCCCTCGAAGAGAGCGCTTGTCGTGATCGGTCAAAATGCAAGGAACCCAAACGAGGTGATCACGGTAAGCTAATCATAAATTCTTGCAAAAGTTTATACCTTACTAGATACCGGTTACCCATTCATTTATCTCTCCCCGCTTGTGCTCAACGCTTAAACTTGACTCCGAGAAATTAGACTTTGACTTATCTCGTGGAGACTCTGCTAGAGAAACTTTCATTACATCCACTGCTTATAAATCTTGTTTGATCCAAGTTGGCACCATCACATTACCTCGTTGATCTTATCTCTTTAAAGATACTTGCATTTGACGTGATTTTAGGGATTGATTGGTTAACTACTCATCATGCCAAAATTGATTATTTTCGTAAGGTTGTTAGTTTTCATATTCCTAACCAACCCGTTATGCTAAATTCAAGCAACTAAACCACTAAAATCAATCACCGCCATATCAAGTCATAAAGCCATTCGCTTATTGAAAAACGGATGTCAAGCTTTCTTAGCCCATGTTATGGATTTGAATAAAGACACGCCGATTTTGAATAATATTTCGTTGTTAGTGAATTTCCGATGTATTTCAAGAACTTCCTGCCTACCCCCGTAACGTGAAGTTGAATTCTTTATCGACCTTGAACCCGCACAAAGCCCATTTCTAAAACCCCATATCGAATGGCTCCTATTGAACTTCGTGAGTTAAAGGTCCAACTACAGAGTTGTTGGACATCGGCTTTCATTCGCCCTAGTACATCTCCTCGGGGTGCTCCTGCTTTATTCAGTAAAGAAGAAAGACGGAGTATGCGACTTTGTATCGACTATCGAATTAAACCATGTCACCATCAAGAATAGGTATCCGCTACCTCGCATTGATGACCTGCTTGACCAGCCATAAGGAGCACAATTCTTTTCAAAGATCGATCTTCGCTCGATATCATCACCAAAGATTAGAACCGAGGATATTCCAAAGACCGCTTCGTAACTCCTGCAGACGGCATTATGAATTCTTAGTCATGTCTTTTGATCGACTAATGCTCCCGCGGCTTTCATGGATATGATGAACCGAGTATTCAAGGAATATTTGATCAATTCGTTGTTGTCTTTATTGATGACATCCTCATATATTCCAAAAGTCGTGAAGATCATGAGCACCATTTGAAGTCGGTACTCCAAAGGCTTCAGAAAAAAAGCTTTATGCCAAGTTGAAGAAATGCGAGTTCGCTTGAGGAAGTAGCATTCCTTGGGCACGTGGTGTCAAAACATGGAGTATCCGTCTGAATTCGACAAGATTGAA
This sequence comes from Panax ginseng, assembly GCA_020205605.1. NCBI lineage: Eukaryota > Viridiplantae > Streptophyta > Magnoliopsida > Apiales > Araliaceae > Panax > Panax ginseng. The sequence continues at coordinate 115,913,103 of CM035134.1, forward strand.
GCAATACAAAGTTGGGAGCAACCAAAGTTCAAGGACCAAGTACGAAGCTTTCGGGCTTAGCCGGTTATTATCGAGATTCGTGGAAGGATTTTCTCGAATCGCTACTCCATTAACTCAAATTGACTCGGGAAGGATACAAAATTTGTATGGAGCGAGGAATGCGAAAAGAGTTTTCAAGAGCTCAAGAGGAGACTCATTTCGCACTGCTTCGACAATACCATCCGTTCGGATGGATTTGTTATCTACAACGATGCTTCGTGCAAAGGGTTAGATGTGTTCTCATGCAACATGGGAAAGTCATAGCCTATGCCTCATGACAACTTAAAGAATATGAGAGGAATTATCCTACTCATGATCTAGAGTCAAGGCAGCAGCTGCTTTTCAAGCGCTTAAAGATCCGGAGGCACTATCTATATGGGGAGAAAGTGGAGATATATTCGGATCATAAAAGCCTCAAATATTTCTTCACCCAAAAGGAACTCAACATGCGGCAACGACGTTGGCTCGAGCTGTTGAAAGATTACGACCACACCATTCAATACCATCCTGGAAAAGCGAACGTGGTAGCTGACGCTGAAAGTAGAAGATCATATGCGGGAACGAGTGCGATGTTGTTAACACAAAGGCCCATTTTGTGTGATTTACAAAAGATGAAGATAGAATTCAAGACCGGGGACCCATGCGATGATGTCAAGTATACGCATAGAACCGACTTTTAATCGAAAAAGTTAAAGTTGCTCAAGCCACGCAATCTTAGCCGATGCGCGCGTATGAAGAAGAAAGTACAAGAAGGTGCTATTCCGTATAAGAATCGATGAAGAAGGAATACTTTTGAGTCCACTCTGCACTTTGTGTTCCTAACGACTCGATTTGAAGAACAAGATCATGATGGAGGCACACAATACACCATTTTGTAATCCATCCTCGAAGTACCAAAATGTATCGTGATCTTCTACATACATTTTGGTGGAACAATATGAAGAGAGAGATTGCAAAAGTTTATCTCGAGGTGTTTAACTTGTCAACGTAAAGTAAAGGCGAGCATCAAGTGCCTAAGGGTCCATTGCAACCACTTGAGATTCCAAATGGAAGTGGGAACACATTACCATGGATTTCATTACGGGTCTTCCCACGGCTTCTCAAGGCATAAATGTTATTTGGGTTATTGTTGATAGATTAACCAAGTCCGCTTCATTTCTTGCCGATACGGAGACTTATTCCCTTGAACGCCTTGCTCAGATGTACGTAAATGAGATTGTGAGATTGCATGGCATGCCAAGATCCATAGTTTTGATCGTGACCCAAGATTCACTTCACGATTTTGGGTTAGCTTGCAAAAAGCTATGGGCACGGATTTACGATTCAGGGCTTCAAGATACCATCCTCAAACAAACGATGGACAATCGTAGAGGACTATTCAAACTCTTGAAGATCTATAAGACTCGTGTCCTAGACTTCAAAGGAGTTGGGATAAGTATTTACCATCGGTGGAATTCTCCTACAACAACAAAGCTTATCGTGCAAGTATAGGTGTGGCTCCATTCAAGCATTATATGGACGAAAGTGTCGCTTCCAAAGATGTTGGGATGAGGTGGGTGAAGCAACATTGTTGGGACCAGAGTTGGTACGTATTACTACGTAAAAGATCCAAATGATTCGACAACGATACAAACGGCACAAGATCGACAAAAGAGTTATGCGATCTTCATCGAAAGGACGGGAATTTAGTATCGGGGATCATGTATTGTTGCGTGTTGCTCCATGGAAGGGAGTTACAAGATTTGGGAAGAGAGGAAAGCTCAATCCACGATTTATCGGTCCATTTCGCATTCTTGACCGAGTAGGAAATGTGGCCTATAGACTCGCTACACTCTCCAAGTATGTCTCGTGTTCATAATGTTTTTCACATATCCGTGCTTCAGAATATGTGAAAGACCCAAACCACGCTATCGAAGTTAGAACCGCATTTGAGATAGCCAAGACTTAACGTATTTAGGAGGTACCGCCAAGATCTTGATAGAAAGGAGCATGTCCTACGACAAAAGGTCATACCACAAGTCAAAGTTTTGTGGAGGAACCATGCTATAGAGGAAATGACCTGGAGTTGAAATGAAATGAAAGCGAGGTATCCTCACCTTTTCAAACACTGTGTACGTACGCCAATTTCGAGGACGAAATTTCATAAGGAGGGAGGTTGTAAGACCCCAACTTATTATAAATGAAATTGAATTTCTCTATTTATTATTTTGAAATAGTAAGGGTTGATTTGATTAATGTGGTTAGTTATGGGTAAAATGCGCAAATATTTCAAATAAGTAAGTGGTTATAAAATATTCATTGTTGTTTGGGAATATTCGTTTGGTCGTGGAATATTCTTACCGTCATTGAAATATTCGTACGACGACGCAAGCAAATTTGTGTGGGCCCCATAACATAACTGAAAAGCGATCGATGAAGAAAACGACAAGTATAAGTTGTTTATAAATAACGACGTAGTTGTTACCAAGCTAATACCGCTTGAAATACTCTGGTGGTTAAAACACAAGAAGACACCAGATTGCACCAATTATTGATTCTTACGTAAGAAGGCACTACTCAATAATTGTTACAAAGAATTATCGCTCAATATTTTATTTTATTGATTCAATAATTGCTACGCTTGATATTTTATATTATTGTTGTTTCAATAATTGTCACTACACAAGTATTTTCCATTATCGATCAATAATTCATATTATTTGAATAATATTATTAGATAACATTATTGGCAATGTCTAGAAAGTTCGCTTAAGGAGAGGTTTGGTCACCTAATCATAGGCTACCAAGAAGGAGAAATCCTTATCGAAAGCCCCTCTTTCCCTGAAACTACCGTCACAAGATTGTGATTCTCATAATATTATTTGTGAATAATTAATTATTGATTTATATGATAAGGAAAATATTCATTTTATGTGGATATAGATGGAGAAAATTTTAAATGTGACAATTGTTGAAAATTGATATTTTATCTTTTCTCGATAAAATAATTCATTTAAATATATTATTATATTATAATAATATAATAATGGTGATATTTTTTACAATGAATGTGTGATATATGAATAAATGAGGAGGAAGAGTATTTTTTGTTACAAAAAATGTTAAAACATGTTTTTCATGTTTCAGGACCCCATTTCTTGACCGAAATTTGATTATAAACTCGTAAAATCGTCCGTATGTGGATTTCTTGGCCAATTTCGCTTGAATTTGGAAAACTTAAACTACAAAGTTGTAGAGAAATTGAATTTCCTATGGAATGGACATAAGATTCAAATTTTTCTGATAAAAGGGCTATTTATTATGAATTATTGAAGTTCAAGTTCCAATAATAATTGATTTTTGAAGTTTTAATTATTTTTTTTTTAAAAAACGTTTTTTATTTTGGTGGGCCCCACTAGTATTGAAATGTGCTGAATTCAGATTTTCAAAAGTGGGCGAGGAAATTTTATAAAATTATATTAATATTTTATTAAATTTTCTCGCTTTGGTGTTCTAAGCATTTTCCTATAAATAGGTGCTTAGGTTAGAATTGAAAATCACACCGTAAACTCAAATTTTCTCTCTCTATATTATCGAGCATATTCTTGTGAGTATTTTGATACTTTGAGTGTTGCTATACTAGCAAAAGTTCCTTCAAAGACTATATCCAAGATTCCAAATGTAAGTACTTGCCTTTTTCGAGGTAAGGATGTTATTTTTTTTTTATAAATGATATTATTTCTTTCAATATCATTATTATGCCAAAATATTGGTAAGATTTTTCTTGTGAAATTTTGTCTTTTTAGTGTTTGGGGTTACTATTCACGATATATGCACTATTCACGATACTGGCACTATTCACGTATAAAAACTATTCACGTAAAAATTAAATTTTTTTTTTTTCCAAGATATCTATTATGGATACTAGCTTTGAATTGTATCCATGTTTTGATCATTCTTGAATTTTACTTCACTATGGTTATTTATGAAGTATTTTTGAACTTGGATTGCTTAAAGTACTTTATCCTTAATATTTGTTCTTTTTTGTTCACCGATTCGCTTTTCTTTAAAATATTTTTCATCATCCTCACCCCTAAATGATGATATTATCAATATCTTCGGCCCGTAGTGCAAAAAGATGGTTGATTTTCTTATGAATATCTTTGGCCCGTAGAAAAAAGATGTAACAGTGTTGAGATGAATATGACTAATCGATGAATATCTTTGGCCTCAGTGCAAAAAGATGAATATTTGATTTAAGATGTATATTGATTGATGTTACAGGATAAAATATTGATGATGGATTTTTAAAATCATAGAAGATAGTAGATTTCATTCTCTACGTAACTCTTCTAATGAATTATTATTTCACCGCGAATATTGATTTAAAACTTGTTGTTTATTGTATTCTATCGATTTTTTCCCTCGTGAGGACTAACGATAATTTGTTCTATATTATCTTAGTCATAATATTCTTTACTCGGGCTAGTTGAGCTCACCCTTTTCTTTTTGTTCCATTTTTCTTCTCGTGAGGCGAGAATGTAAATGAGTACTAGTGGGTATGGAATGATGGTTCTAGAAGTTGTTTTAGTAGTCCTCACTATTTTGTAAAATAGTGTATCAATAATTGTAATGAGGACTTATTTGAGTGTGATATTGTCTAGATGACAATATTTGTATTTAAACTCACAGCTTATGTGTTGTCGTATTTTTTTGCATGACAATTGTATTAATAAAGTTGTAGTTGTTTCGCACTCATGTATTTGGCGACTCGTAATGGGTGTTGTATACCCTATTTTGGGGGGTCATAATATAGGATATTATGTGATATGTTAATTTTTTAATTAACCCTTGTTTTATGACAAGATTTGAGAATGGCAACTCGAGAATGTTAATAAAGGAGTAAATGAGACCGTGGAGACACCTTTACTCACCAATGAGGAGAACGTGCAACAGTAATCGATAATGTTCCTCCTAGAAACAACACCACCGATCGACGATGAACGATGGGATGTTTAGAAGCTTTTTGCGCTCATGCAAAATCGCATTTAAGGAGACTCGTGTACAAAATACAATTGGAAATGATAAGAACGCACGGTTTGTCACAACCAAGCAGCTTTAAAGAGTCAGGGACCACCGCACTCGGGGAAAGCCGGATCCGATTAAGGCGAGACGCGGGTCAAGCAAATTACCAAGATATTCGATGTCTTGGGATGCACGGAGGAATGTAAGGTTCCATTCGCCACCTTTATGTTCCAGAACGAGGCGATTATCGGTGGGAATCAGTGAAGCGTACCCATCCAAATTACACTCTCAAGATGTCTTGGGAAACATTTCAGAAATCGCTCAATGACAAGTACTTTCCGAAAGTATTCATTATATGAAGGAGGTAGAGTTTATTAGATCGGACCAAAAACAACATGATTATTGTCCCAAAGACGAGGCGAAGTTCATGAGTTATCCGTGTTTATACCTCATTTGGTGGAGAATGAGGAACGATGACGCGAATGTTTCGAGAGGTTTGAAACCCGACATACGCCAATATCTCATTTCTCATAAATTTTCTCTATATTTAGATGTTGTCAATAGGCTCAATTATTAGAGCGAGATAACGAGTACGCTCAACCGAGGGACCACAACTGTGGTCATACCGTGGATGAAGAATATCTAAGCAACGATAACCAAATGGAGAAAGAAAATATGAGAAAAGAGCGGCAACCTACTCTGTGGTAATCATGGCCATGAAAATAGAAGAAGCGAGTCTGGGGAGATTTTAAAAGAGGAGATTCAACAATGACAATGTGAAGATGCCAAAGACCAAAGAAGAATCGATTCTAAGGGAGGAGAACAACCACCGGTCGTATGCTATAAATGCGAAAAAGAAGGACATATCAGCCCAAACTGTCCACAACAGTTCAAGGTATGCTATAATTATGGAAAGGAAGGACATATCGCTCGAGATTGTACGATAGCGAAACCAAGTCCAGTGGAGATGGTGACTCAAAAGGCTGTCCCAGAAAAGTCAAAGTCAACGGTTCCTAGAAGAGTGTTTGTCGTGACTGGTAAAAATGCAAGGAACCCAGGTGATCACGGGTAAGCTAATCATAAATTCTTGCAAAGTTTATACATTACTAGATACCGGTGCTACCCATTCATTTATCTCTCCTGCTTGTACTCAACGTTTAAACTTGACTCCAGAGAAATTAGACTTTTAACTTATCTGTTGAGACTCCGTTAGGAGAAACTTTCATCACATCCACTGTTTATAAATCTTGTTTGATCCAAGTTGACACCATCATATTACCTATTGATCTTATCTCTTTAAAGATACTTGCATTTGACGTGATTTTAGGGATTGATTGGTTAACTACTCATCATGCCAAAATTGATTGTTTTCGTAAGGTTGTTACTTTTCATATTCCTAACCAACCTATTATGCGAATTCAAGTGAATAAACCACTAAAATCAATCACTGTCATATCAAGCCATAAAGCCATTCGTTTATTGAAAAATGAATGTCAAGCTTTCTTAGCCCACGTTATGGATTTAAATAAAGACACGTCAGATTTGAATAATATTTCTGTTGTAAGTGAATTTCCTGATGTATTTCTCAAGAACTTCCTGCCTACCCTCGTAACGTGAAGTTGAATTCTTTATCGACCTTGAACCCGGTACAAAGCCCATTTCTAAAACCCCATATCGAATGGCTCCTATTGAACTTCAGGAGCTAAAGGTCCAACTACATGAGTTGTTGGACATCAGTTTCATTCGTCCTAGTACATCTCCTTGGGGTGCTCCTGTTTTATTCGTAAAGAAGAAAGACATGAGTATGCGACTTTGAATCGACTACCGGGAATTAAACCATGTCACTATCAAGAATAGGTATCCGCTACCTCGCATTGATGACCTGTTTGACCAGCTACAAGGAGCACAATTCTTTTCAAAGATCGATCTTCGTTCTGGATATCATCAGCTAAAGATTAGAACTGAGGATATTTCAAAGACTTCCTTCAGAACTCGGTACGGGCATTATGAATTCTTAGTCATGTCTTTTGGATTGACTAATGCTCCTGCGGCTTTCATGGATATGATGAACCGAGTATTCAAGTAATATTTGGATCAATTCGTTATTGTCTTTATTGATGACATCCTTATATATTCCAAAAGTCGTGAAGATCATGAGTACCATTTGAAGCTGGTACTCTAAAGGCTTCATGAAAACAAGCTTTATGTTAAATTGAAGAAATGCGAGTTCTGGCTTGAGGAAGTAGCATTCCTTGGGCACGTAGTGTTAAAACATGGAGTATTTGTCAACTCGACGAAGATTGAAGCAATGCAAAGTTGGGAGTAACCAAAGTCGGTGACCGAAGTACGTAGCTTTCTAGGCTTAGCTGGTTATTATCGAAGATTCGTGGAAGAGTTTTCTCGAACCGCTACTCTGTTAACTCAGTTGACTCGGAAGGATACAAAATTTGTATGGAGCGAGGAATATGAAAAGAGTTTTTAAGAGCTCAAGAGGAGACTCATTTCAGCACCTGTTCTGACAATACCGTCTGGTTCAGATGGATTTGTTATCTACAGCGATGCTTCAGGCAAAGGGTTAAGATGTGTTCTCATGCAACATGGGAAAGTCATTGCCTATGCCTCGCGGCAACTTAAAGAATATGAGAGGAATTATCCCACTCATGATCTAGAGTTGGTAGCAGTCGTTTTCGCGCTAAAGATCTGGAGGCACTATCTATATGGGGAGAAAGTGGAGATATATTCAGATCATAAAAGCCTCAAATATTTCTTCACCCAAAAGTAACTCAACATGCGAAAACGATGTTGGCTCGAGCTGTTGAAAGATTACGACCACACTATTCAATACCATCTTGGAAAAGCAAACGTGGTAGCTGACGCGTTGAGTAGAAGATCATATGCAGGAACGAGTGTGATGTTGTTAACACAAAGGCCTATTTTGTGTGATTTACAAAAGATGAAGATAGAATTCAAGACTCCGGGGACCCATGCGATGATGTCAAATATACGCATAGAACCGACTTTAATCGAAAAAGTTAAAGTTGCTCAAGCCACAGACCCAGAGCTGATGCGTATGAAGAAGAAAGTACAAGAAGGTGTTATTCCAGAAGCAAGAATCGATGAAGAAGGAATACTTCGAGTCCACTCCAGACTTTGTGTTCCTAACGACTCTGATTTGAAGAACAAGATCATGATGGAGGCACACAATACACCGTTTGTAATCCATCCTCGAAGTACTAAAATGTATCGTGATTTTCGACATACATTTTGGTGGAATAATATGAAGAGAGAGATTGCAAAGTTTATCTCGAGGTGTTTAACTTGTCAACATGTAAAGGCGGAGCATTAAGTGCCTAAGGGTCCATTGCAACCACTTGAGATTCTGAAATGGAAGTGGGAACACATTACCATGGATTTCGTTACGGGTCTTCCCACGGTTTCTCAAGGCATAAATGTTATTTGGGTTATTGTTGATAGATTAACCAAGTCTGCTCATTTCTTGCCGATACGGGAGACTTATTCCCTTGAACGTCTTGCTCGTATGTACGTAAATGAGATTGTGAGATTACATGGCATGCTTGTATCCATAGTTTCAGATCGTGACCCAAGATTTACTTCACGATTTTGGGTTAGCTTGCAAAAAGCTATGGGCACGATTTATTTATTCGCTTCGCATACCATCCTCAAACGAATCGGACAATCGAGAGAGGACTATTCAAACTCTTGAAGATCTATTAAGACTCTGTGTCCTAGACTTCAAAGGGAGTTGGGATAAGTATTTACCATTGGTGGAATTCTCCTACAACAATAGTTATCAAGCAAGTATAGGTGTGGCTCCATTTGAAGCATTATATGGACGAAAGTGTCACTCTCCAGTATGTTGGGATGAGGTGGGTGAAGCAACATTGTTGGGACCAGAGTTGGTAATTATTACTACAGAAAAGATCCAAATGATTCGACAACGTATACAAACGGCACATGATCGACAAAAGAGTTATGCGGATCTTCATCGAAAGGACGTGGAATTTAGTATTGGGGATCATGTATTATTGCGTGTTGCTTCATGGAAGGGAGTTACAAGATTTGGGAGAAGAGAAAAGTTCAATCCACGATTTATTGGTCCATTTCAGATTCTTGACCGAGTAGGAAATGTGGCCTATAGACTCGCGTTACCTCCAAGTATGTCTCGTGTTCATAATATTTTTCACATATATGTGCTGTGTAAATTTGTGAAAGATTTGAACCACATTATTGAGTTAGAACCAGACGAGATAGCCAAAGACTTAACGTACAAAGAGTTACCTGTCAAGATCTTGGATAGAAAGGAGGTCATACCACCTAAAGTTTTGTGGAGGTCATACTATACAAGTCAAAGTTTTGTGGAGGAACCAATGCTATAGAGGAAATGACCTTTTCAAACAGTTTGAAATTTCGAGGATGAAATTTCAACCAGTATCGTTGTAAGACCAATTATTAGGAATGAAATTTCATAAGGAGGGGAGGTTGTAAGGGTTGATTTGATTAATGTGGTTAGTTATGGATAAAATGCGCAAATATTTCAAATAAGTAAGTGGTTATAAAATATTCATTGTTGTTGGGGAATATTCGTTTGGTCGTGGAATATTCTTACTGTCGGAGAATATTCGTACGACGGCGCAGCCTTGTGTGGGCCCCATAACGGAAAGCGATTGGATGAAGAAAACGACAAGTATAAGTTGTTTATAAATAACGGCGTAGTTGTTACCAAGCTAATCTTCGTTGAAATACTTGGTGGTTAAAACACAAGAAGATACGCTAAAGATTGCACCAATTATTGATTCTTACGTAAGAAGGCACTACTCAATAATTATTACAGTAATTATTGTTCAATATTTTATTTTATTGATTCAATAATTGCTACGTTGATATTTTATATTATTGTTGTTTCAATAATTGTCATTACACTGTATTTTTCATTATCAGATCAATAATTCGTATTATTTGAATAATATTATTAGATAACATTATTGGCAATGTCTAAAAAGTTCTGTCTAAGGAGAGGTTTGGTCACATAATTGCGCGCTAGTAAGGAGAAATCCTTATTGGAAAGTCCAATCTTTCCTGGGAACGGCCTGGTTATCAGTATTGTGATTCTGTAATATTATTTATGAATAATTAATTATTAATTTATATGATAAAGAAAATATTCATTGTATGTTGATATAGATAGAGAAAATTTTAAAGTGACAATTGTTGAAAAATTGATATTTTATCTTTTCTGATAAAATATTTCATTTAAATATATTATTATATTATAATAATATAATAATAGTGATATTTTTATAATAAATGTGTGATATATGAATAAATAAGGATGAAGAGTATTTTTGTTGTAATAAATGTTAAAAACATGTTTTTCATGTTTGTGGACCCCATTTCTTGACTAAAATTTGATTATAGCCTGTAAAATCGTCCGTATGTGGATTTCGGTCAATTTCTGTTTGGAATTTGGAAAAACTTAAAACTACAGAGTTGTAGAGAATTGAATTTTCTATGGAATGGATGTAAGATTCGAATTTTTCTGATAACATGGTTATTTATTATGAATTATTGAAGTTCCGAAGTTCCGAAATAATTAATTTTTGAAGTTTTAATTATTATTTTTTTAAGAAAAATGTTTTTATTATGTTGGTGGGCCCCACTAGTATTGCAAATGTGCTGAGTTCAGTTTTTCAAAGTGGGCGTAAGAATTTAAAATAATTATATTAATATTTTATTAAATTTTCTGCTTTGGTGTTCTAAGCATTTTCCTATAAATAGGTGCTTAGGTTAGAATTGAAAATCACACCGTAAACAAATCTTCTCTCTCTATATTATCGAGCGATTCTTGTGAGTATTTTGATACTTTGAGTGTTGCTATATACTTATAAGTTCTTCATATCCAATCCGATTCCATTCCAATCTAAGTATCGCCATTTTGAGGTAAGGGATGTTATTTTTTTTATAAATGATATTATCTCTTTGAATATCATTATGCCGGAATATTGGTAAGATTTTTCTTGTGAGATTCTTGTCTTTTAGTGTCGGGGTTACTATTCACGTATACGACACTATTCACGTATACGGCACTATTTACGAATACAACACTATTCACAGAAAAATTAAATTTTCATTTTTTATCCAAGATATCTATTATGGTAGCTTTCATTGTATCCATGTTTTGATCATTCTTGAATTTTACTTCACTTTAGTTATTTATGAAGTATTTTTGAACATGGACTGTTTAAAGTACGAATCCTTAATATTTGTTCTTTTGTTTCACTGGATTCGTTTTCTTTAAAATATTTTTCATCATCCTCAAATTCTAAATGATGATATTATCAATATCTTTGGCCTGTAGTGCAAAGATGGTTGATTTTCTTATGAATATGTTTGGTTCAGAGTGAAAAAGATGTACAGTGTTGAGATGAACATGACTAATCGATGAATATCTTTGGCCTCAGAAAGCAAAGATGAATATTTGATTTAAGATGTATATTGATTGATGTTACATGGATAAAATATTGATGATGGATTTTTTAAAATCATAGAAGATAGTAGATTTCATTCTCTACGTAACTCTTCTAATGAATTGTTATTTTCGCTGTGAATATTGATTTAAAACTTGTCGTTTATTGTATTCTATCAGATTTTTCCCTGTTGAGGACTAACGATAATTTGTTTTATATTATCTTAGTCATAATATTCTTTACTGGTCTAGTTGAGCTCACCCTTTTCCTTTTTGTTCCATTTTTCTTCTCAGGAGGTGATAATGTAGCGAGTACTAGTCGGGGTATGGAATAATGATTCTAGAAGTTGTCTTAGTAGTCCTCACTATTTTCTAAAATAGTGCATCAATAATTGTAATGAGGACTTATTTGAGTGTGGATATTGTCTAGATGACAATATTTGTATTTAAACTCACTGTTTATGTGTTGTCGTATTTTGCACGATAATTATATTAATAAAGTTGTAGTTGTTTCTGTACCATGTATTTGGCGACTCAGAATGGGTGTTATATACCTATTTTGGGGGCGTCACAACAATTATTGAAACAACAATAATATAAAATATCAACGCAACAATTATTGAATCAATAAAATAAAATATTGAACAGTAATTACTGTAATAATTATTGAGTATTACCTTCTTATGTAAGAATTAATAATTCATAAATTCTGTGTAATACCATGTGCTACTGTGCAACCACGCGTATTATTATATTTTAACCACCGGGTATTCCAACAGTGTTAATGGTAACGATTATGCCGTTATTTATAAAAACTCAAACTTGTCGTTTTCTTTATCCGATAGCTTATTCCAAGCATGGGGCCCATAAATGGTTACGTCATTGCATTTAATATTCCCCGACAACAAGAATATTCCACGACCAAACGAATATTCCCCGACAACAATGAATATTTTATAACCACTTACTTATTTTGTAAAATTTGAATATTTCACCCATAACCAAAGTATTATATCAAATTATCACCTTATTATTTCAAGATAATAAATAGAGGAAATTCAATTTTATTTATAATAAGTTAGGGTCTTACACTACGGGCCAATGAGAACTTTTATCACTTGTAACATTACATGTCGTGATTCTACCGAATTATCCCTAATCATAATCATACCAATCAACAGTCCATCTATGCACTACGGGCCATAAATGACTTTCAACACAAAATAAGCATGAGGATGCTGATAATGATATAAGAATTCAATTAAATGAAAGCAAATGATAAATTTTAAAGATTTATAATTTAATTTATTAAGAATTAAATAATGTCCAAATTATCAACATGATACTGCTTTGTAGAGTAAAATTCAAGAATAATACTCATGTATCAAAAATAATTTGGTCAGAAAAGAAATAAATATTTTGGGTGAATAGTACTCGGGTGAATAAGACTTCGAATAAGTACCCTACATGAAAAGTACCTCGAATCCCCGAGTGAATAATACCCGAGTGAATAGTAACCCATGAATAGTAAGCCGTGAATAGTACCCCAGGTAAAAATATTGATATTTAATAAGAAAATTCAGATCAATATTTTAATGAAACAATACTGGATGAAGCGCAAAACTCAAGGATATTCCACTATTTTCAAGGTTTATAGAAGCAATACTTACCATAGTAAGTTTAGATTTATGAATATGAAAAGAAATAACATACTGAAATCAGAATGGATTTTCACCGTTATGCGATGCATGTAATCCGCGTGTGAGACAAAGTTATTCCGACATATTAAAGGATGAATACGAAAAATAGTATTTGTAAGACCCTGAATTTTATGAAATGAAAGTATTCAATTTTTTTATAATTATTATTTTATTTCGCAAATGGTTAAATTCATAAAAGGTTAAAGTTAAGGGTGATATGTGAAATTTTTTGCAAAGTAAGCAAGTTGTTATAAAATATTCGTTTGGTTGGGGAATATTCTTTTTGTAGGAGATATTCGTACGATGGCACAATCATTGGTGGACCCCACAGTGGAAGTATTAACGTAGTAAGAAAACGCATGTAATTATCTCGATTATAAAAATAACTACGAAAGTGTTACAAGTAAAACCGTTGAACTACCCGTAGTAAAGAAAGTACAAGAATACGCGTGGTTGCATAGTAGCACACGCTATTGATTATTGATGCTTACGTAAGAAGTCACTCAGTTATACTCGATTATTACTACATTAATTGTTGCATCATATCTCTTATATTATTGATTCAATTATTGTCACAGTACCACATGCATAATATAAATTATTAAATTAATAATTGAGATGGAAAAGTTATTCATATTATTATTTGTAATATTGACATTTATTAGCGTTAGTGGAAATTGACATTTATTTCGATAATAATTGATGTCTGGAGGTTATATTGACCAATCGGGTAATTCACCGGATAAATGAGCAATTAATTGCTATTAATTCACATGCTTATAACTATGTGTTCACATGTGTGTACTATTGATTCATATGATTTACTATTAGGGGAGTTGGTGCAAGATTGATAATACTTGCATGACTAAATTAAAAATGGAGGTATAGATGAAAGTACTATACTATAATTGTTTTTTTCACATGTTTGGAAGTATTAAGTCACATGATTTACTATTGATTCACATGATTAACTATTAGGGGAGGTGGTGAAAGTTTGATAATACTTGCAGGACTAAATTAAAAATGAAGAAAAAGAGGGAGGTATTATACTGTAATATTTTGAGTCCCAAAATGTGAAATTATTGAAACTATTTCCTATAAATAGAAGCTCATTCTTCCTTTATTTCTCACCAATTCACTAAGTCTCACAAGAGCAATTATTATAGAGAGAAATTATAGAGAGAAAGAAGAAACGAAGTCTGCTACCTCACTTTTCCAGTATCCAGTTTCTTCTAAGGTAAGGGATATTATTTCTTTCGTATTCATGAAGAGAGTTATTTCTTTTAATATTCGTAAAGGTTGTTATACCATTCTTTATTATTTTGTTGGAATAGCCTGTCTGTGCGGTCTATCGCATGCCTGGTGAATTCTTTTGTTATTTCATTCTTTATTATTCTCATTGGAATAACTTTGCCTATCTTGATCTAACACATGCCCGGTGAATTCTTCATTTATTCCATTCTTATTATTCATTGGAATAACTCGGTCTCATCTGCGATCTATCGCATGCCTGGTGAATTCTTCTATTATTCCATTATTTATTATTCTGTTGGAATAACCTGTCTATGCGGATTATCGCATGCATGGTGAATGATCCTTCATATTCATTCCTTATTAAATTGTGGAAATGATCTGTCTACGTGGATTACCGCATGGGGGGCGAAAATCCATTTGCAGTTTTATATATTATATTATACCCAGTTGGTTAAAGTTTTGGCTTCTATACTCCATGAAATTAGTAGAATATCCTGGATGTTTATGCTTCCTCCAGTATCTTTTCATGGAAATATTCTTCTGAGCATTCTTGAATTTTACTCCACAAAGCAGTATCATGTTGACAATTTGGACGTTATTGATTTTTGGATAAATTAAATTATAAATCTTTAAAATTTATCCGAGAACTTGTTTTATTGAATTATTATGTCATTGTCATCATCCTCATGCTTATATTGTGATGAAAGTCATCTTTGGCTTACGTGCATAGATGGACTTGGTATGATTATGACCAGGAATTATTTGGTATAATCATGACCGTAATATAACGAATGATGTGGTAAAAGTCCTCATTGGCCCGTAGTGCATTGATGAACAGTTATGGGTATGATTATGACCAGGGATTATTCGGTATAGTCATGACCATTGATGATTACATGAATATCCTTGGCCCGTAGTGTAGGGATGATTCGATGATGTGGTTTATTTATTAAGCTGAGTCTCAACGATAAAGTTGATGATTTTTTTTTTTTAAATCATACAAGATAATAGATTTTATGGTCTACTTGACTTTTCTAATCGATTGCTTATTCCACTGCAGTTGTTGATCTAAAACTTGTTGTTTATTGTATTCTATCAGTTGTTATACTGTTGAAGGCTAAGGATAATGTCGACGTCGGGATTTTTGAGTGTCCCTTTTTCGTTACTTGTTCTTTGGTGTTCTCATGTTAATGTGAGATTTGTTTGAAAAAATAAGTGAAAAAGGTCCGACAAGTATAATGTCGACAATTTGACTTTAAGAGTCGCCAGTTGGTGTATTTAACTGGTTGCACCAACGCAACCGAAAAGGTTTGCACATTGACCTAGTGTTTTGACACTGCTAAACGGGTCTATGAAACCAAGATTCATTTTTGGTCCGGGGGCTTGATTATGCAGAGGAAAGGTGTTAGGCACCCCCCGACATCCGTGTTACCATGGTGACCGCCACTTCTCAAAGAAATTGTTATATGAATGTGTGTGTTTGTGTGTGTGTGGATCAATGTGCAATTATTTGAAAGTAGTGCGAGGCCTCGTTCGCACCTATATACACAAGGTTTGAATTTTATAGGAAAATTCAGTTTTAACCAAGATATAGTAATGAAGTTTTATAAAAGAGGTTGTTCAAACCCTGTGCTTAATAGGAATTGAGACCTTTTCATACTTCCATTTTTTTTATTAAATGTTTGGCTTGTTTGCTTTTATTTTCGAGATGCGAAGCATTCTTAAGAAAATAATATACAGCAGTGCCGAACTCCTCATGGGCATGACATCCATCCAAGGAAATTTAGACACTGTAAAATAATGTACAAGCTGCTTACAGCTGAAAAATGTCCATCATGGGAACCGAATCTAGATTCAATGAACTCGAACTCATGATCACATGATTCCTAGGCTCACATGATAATCGCAATTTGTATGGAAAGTAGTAAGCAGCTTATATATATAAAAAGTCAGAAAATATATATATCTGAGACATGATCACCACCACGAAGCAACTCCATGGGGGATCAGAAATGTAAATATATAAAAGCGATAAATATATATATGGACATGATCAACCGCCACGAAGTAAACTCCAGGCGGGACGAAATGTAAATAAAGCTGTAAAAATGATCAACTTCCATGAAGTAAACTCCAGGCAGGACAAAATGTAAATAAAGTCAGAAAGGCCACGTAAGTAAACTCTGTGCCCGACAGAATGTAAATATATATATATATATATATATATATATATGTATGTATATATAAAAGCAATAAATGCACTTGATGTAAATTCAAAGCTCATCGGATATGTCCGATGAAGAATTATATATATATATATATAAAGCGAATAAACGCACCGGATGTAAATCCAGTTCATCGATATGTCTCGACAACAATTATATATATATATATATATATATATATATATATATATATATATATATATATAAAAAGCGATTTAAACGCACTGCATGTAAATCCAAATCTCATCGCATGTAGTCCCACCACAGCTTTATATATATATATATATATATATATATATATATATATATATATATTCTATAGAATTGTGATGTGATAAATCGAAATTCTATATCGCTAGATAAATCTTTATATTCTCATCTATATATTCTATCTATATATTCTATATATAGTATTAGTATTGAATATTTTTTTTTTTCACCCTATAATTCTATTTTTCTATATTCATAATTGAATTTGAATAGCTAAGAATGAAAATAGTATTAAGAATATAAGTATAATAGTTAATAGCTAAGATTCCAATAGTTTATTGAATTCGATACATGTAGAATTTATGTTATGTGAGCCTCGCTTAGCTCAGAGGTTAGAGCATCGCATTTGTAATGCGATGGTCATTTGCCTCGATTCCGATAGCCTACTTTTCTCTATTTATTTTATTCGAAGTTTTACATGATTGATAATGTCCCTTGAAATCAAATAAAAGAATATTGAAAAAACTTCTCCTCTTTTCCAAAAAGTCATCGATTTTTTATGTTATAGGAACTTCCAACTATGTCACTTAAAAGAATCCTTTTTCTATATATAGAATATAAAGGTATGGATATTTATCCAATTCATCTCATTATTTTTTATAGTACAAGTACACTACTTCCATAAACTTCGCTTCATTTCTCATTTAGTTCGGTTTTGGTTTAGGTTTATTCTCAGAAATGAAATTTCATCAATAATAATTAAATATAAATAAGAATAAGGAGTCTTTATGTCGCATTCTGAGGACCTCGTTTCAAAAAATACGCCTACCGAGCTTTACCGGGACTAACTAATAAAAGGCCTAGAGCCTAAGTGATCTTAGAAATCAATCGCGTTCGGAAAAAAATCTCAATATCGTATTCGCTCAGAAGAAAAACAAAATTGCGTTTTCATTATGGTCTTACAGAATCGACAATTACTTAAATACGTTCAGACGCTTTTAAAAGCCAAGGGGTCAATAATGTGTCGTGTTTTACTCCAATTACTTGAAATACGCTTGATAACATCCTTTTTCGATTGGGTATGGCTCACTATTCCTGAGTTCACAATTAGTTAACCACGTATATATTTTAGTCAATGGTCGATAGTAGATATAGCAAGTTATCGCCGCAAACCCCGAGATATTATTACGGTGAGGGATGAAGAAAACTCTAGAACTCGATTCAAAATTCTCTCGATTCGTCCTCTCGCGACTTTAATTGCCAAAACATTGACTCTTCACCCATTCCAATATAAAGGATTAGTCAATCAAATTATAGATAGTAAATGGGTTCGCTTTGAAAATAAATGAATTGCTAGTCGTAGAATATTATTCGCGCTGCACTTAAACCTAACGAAAAGAAAATAAAAAATCACAAAGGTTCGCATAATGAGGGAGGTTTTCATCACTTGTCTCCTCCTTTCTTTTCATTTCAAGATTTTATTTTCCGTGTGCATGAAGAATTAGGAATAGAGAATCTATATCAAAGAAAGGTCTAACTGTTGGAATAATTTTATCTATTGCTATTTGATCTATTCTCGTTAAGACGATCGCTGAATTAGATGAAGGTGCGGAAAGAGAGGATTCGAACCCTCAGTAAACAAAAGCCTACATATCGCCCAATGCTACTGGCTTCAACCACTTTACCATCCATCTCTCCTACATAATGATTATGGCCCAAAAAATCGAGTGAATAATGAGACATTCACATTAGATTATTGGATAGGACGACCAATCAATTCTAACTATAAAAATAGATAAATTTTCATCAAAATAAAAGTAAAATAATGATCTTTCCTTCGAGGCTCAGCAGATAAATAGAAAGTTCTTTTTTTACAAAAACTGTTAAAAAATTCTATTCGTGTTTCATGAAAACAACGTCCTCCTCTTTTCTTTATACTAAGATCGGATTCAATCACTAAATTAGAAATCTAATTCACCGATTGATGGGTTTATATTTTTACAATCGTGGTTAATGGATATTTTTAGATCATGATTCTATTTAGATTATGATTTCATATCATAAGAATTCTCAAACTCCTTTCCAATCCAGCTTTTAGAGTTCTCTCTCAACAACAAACCCTTATTCATAATAAATTTTTTCTATTTTGTATACCTCCTATGCACACAACACAAAAACAAAACAAAGTGTTATTCTATTTTCATCATCGAATAATTATTCGATCCTTTTTCTTCTTTGGATCATGATTCAATCAAAAATTTTAGAGTTATTTTAATCAGAATTTCAATCGAAATCGGAATACTTTCTTTCGTTGGTATACTACTATATTAGGATGAAATCGAATCGGGTTCCAATATTTCTTTCTTTATTTTTTTTATCGATTCCCCGCCAAAAGGAACAATTTGAATACAATTTGAATAGAGGACCCATATCTCTTAATGGATCTGCTTTTTATGTTATTTCAGAATGTATAATTCTTTTCTTTGTGGGATCGGTTTCCCACGAGAGGTAATGAGAATAATTATAGAATGGATTGCTACCTATGCCTAGATCGAGGATTAATGGAAATTTTATTGATAAGACCTTTTCAATTGTAGCCAATATCTTATTACTTAATAATTCCCACAACTTCGTGGAGAAAAAGAGGCATTTACCTATTATAGAGATGGTGCGATTTGATTCTTTTTTATTGCTCTCGGTCTTACGAGAAAGACACAAGATTCGGGATCGGGATAGAAGGAATTTTTGAAATGAATCTACGCTTGTTGAAGGTAAAGTTTGGAAATAGAACAATTCCTTCCGTCAGTATCCTCGATTAATGCAACCTCGTGATGCTATGTTTCAATTGTCAATTCTAGTATTGAGCGAAAGGCTATACCTATAGGTTCTCAGACACAGTCAATCCTACTCCACTAGTACCAATAGGGACGCATAGGGGAAGAAGCACTACACCCGTGAATCAACAACACAAAAACTTTGTTATAAATTATCCCTTTCTTATCGTGCTCGGGACTAACAAGAATGGTTGGACAACAAACATCCATCTCGCTTGTATTTTGGATACCCGTATAACCATCGAAGGTCATTGAAGTGACTAATTTCGGAAATTAGGAGGCGTTGAGAACAAAGAAATTGTTGGAGTTATCATTTCTATCTAGTACCAAGACGCTTGATATTAAGAAAAGATCTCTTGCAGAAGGTTGGTTAGAGATTTCTTGTAAAAACACTAGCCCCGCTCGATTCATAATGAGAATATTTTCATCTTTTTTATTCATTGTTTTATTTTCATTATGCACATAAAGAGGAGCCGTATGAGATGAAAATCTCATGTACTTCTCGAACTAGAGATTCTTTGAATTGAATGACGACCGTAATTGGATGTTAGCTCAATCCAAAGGAAATTATGCTGAAGCTTTACGTAATTATTATTATGAAGCTATGCGACTAGAAATTGATCCCTACGATCGAAGTTATATACTCTATAACATATGACTTATCCACACAAGTAACGGAGAACATACAAAAGCTCCGGAATATTATTTTCGAGCGCTTAGAACGAAATCCGCTTCTTACCACAAGCTTTTAATAATATGGTTGTGATCTCACAATTACGCATGACTATCTCCACTATAGAAAGAAAAAGGAAACAAGGATCAAATCCACTAGTAAATACTATAAACAAAATGGGCTTTCTACATACGAATCGCCTAAAACAACGATTTTTATCACCAGAAGAAAGAAAAAAACTTCATAGAAGTCGAAATATGAAGTGAAGAAAGAGATATGCCTAGTTGTTTTATTCTATGGATAAAGGATCTAATTGATAGA
>CM035134.1:115938846-116273846 GCA_020205605.1 Panax ginseng
TCCGGTTTTGAGATGATGTTCTCGGTTATGTTCGGGTTGAACTCGAACTTCCAGTAGTATCCTAATGGATGTAAGTCGCCTTTCCGTGGTTATTCTCCAAGACGAATCTACCTCTCCCGCAATGTTAGTAATAGAGAGCGTAAAAAATTTCGAGTGTTCATAGATGCCCTCTTTATCATATTCATGCAATGCAAGGCATGGATAGGATAAAGAATACTAGACACTTGAAATGCAAGCAAGATAAACATGATGCTACATGCAAAAGAACATGATGCAAATGCATGTAGAATGCATGAATGATTGTCGTAATCCCGCCGGATGACAATCGCTGATGGCTTGACATGCGATCCAAGTTTCCAAGGATGTTGACGCTGGGGCTATCACCAAAGTCTTGAATCCTAGACACCGCTTATACTCCATAGAGGTACCTCTTATGTGGAAGAGATCCGTGGGGATAAAGGCTTTGTTTTGCTTGAGGATGTGTATAACATGTTCCCTCATACCGCGGAGTTATCGCCAATAAAGTTGTCGCCGCCAGGGTCATCTCGACCTTCGCTGATGTGTGTATCACCGATAGATCCCTCGCTGGGTGCATTGTCAAGGCCGCTTGACCTTCATTGATGTATGTGTCAATGGTAGCATTGTGTTGTAACCCTGGCCGGTAAGGTTACGCCGATGGGTTTACTTGCCTCTACCGATATGACGTCAAGGTCGCTTTGACCTTCATCGATGTGTGTATCAATGGTTACATTATATTGTGACTTCTCCCGGGGACACGTAGATGTTTGAAGGATGCGCTAGACCCCCCCACCGGGATATGTAGATGCTTGATAACTTCTCTGTTATAAATTTCCGGCCGGGAGGTTTGATATTTCGTGGTTTTTACGTCAGAATTTCACGGGATACGCCGTGGTCAGCTCGACACTCATCGACGGCAGATCGACCTTTGTGGGTATTGCCGATATGATCTATGAAAGTCGAGCTCATTGGTATAGTATACCCCGTATTCAGTGTGAATACCTTTGAGACGACGGAGTTTAACTCGACCGACGAGAAACCAGTGATTTCAGTGCTATTCCGCCAATCGCAGTAGCATTTTTATTCCCGATTCGGCTTTTTCACTTTGTGAGAGACCTCCTTTGCAACTCTAATCGAGAGAGCCGAGGTGTGGGACCCATGTAGGGGGGCAGCAGTGTACCGCAGGAGCCAGCAGTTAGCCTCATACGCCCAACCGCGCTTTATGTATAGTGGTCGGTCAGTTTTTATAAGTCATTTTCAAGTTGCAAGCAAATAAGGAAATCCGAGAGCTCTTCTTCAGATCTGACGAAGTTCGGGCAACTTTCGCATATATCTCGCCACCGCATAAGCGCTTTCACCGCCCCGGTAACACATGCATGTATTTTTTTTTCCAATTTCGTCCGCTGAAAATGACTTATCGCATGAAATGCATTTAGACACATAGTAGTGAATATGCATGCCGATATGACTTGATAAAAAATATTCAACATAGCAAATGTTAGTATTAAACCATGTCAATATAATGATGTGAAAAAATTTGACTTTTGAAATAAATAAAATTGGCACCTTTTATCGCTATTTCTTATCCTATCTGAGGACAAATGAGTAAAGGTAGACAAGCAAAATAATCCCGTAATTAGACTACACTTACGGATTTTTTTATCGCAATGTATCGATGCATACATGATGTATATGATCGTGTATAGTGTGTGCTACCGAATGGCCACCTAGTCATGCCTATGTGCATGTGGATAGTCCCATTTACAAAGGGCTATGGCAAAATTTTCCCAAAATGTAGGTATTGGGTAGTCATGCATTTTTAACTCTATCAGAGATGTATGTTAAAGCAATGCATGCATGCATGTAATCATAGAATGCATTTTGAAAAGACTCTGTAAGAAATTACCACACCCTTTCTCGAGGTGATTTGAGACTTGTTGTCCAGATATTATGGATCCGCATCACCGAGTAGTTCCCGCAGACCACTTCGTGTACGGAGGAGGGCTTTTGAAGAGCCTCAAATTGCTGCTCGTTAGACAAATTTCGCTGTCATGAGGGCGGTGATACGCCCTATTCGGTCAGGTGCCGAATGTCGAGGACGAGGAGGAGGATGCACCGATCGAGGTTCCCGCCCCCGCCAGACGTGTTCCCCGTAGGGAATTGCCAGTATTCAAGTGGCGAACCTGCATCTTCTAGGTGACTTGAGTAGGCATCCTTCAAAGATACCGCACGCAAACGAGGTATGAAGTTAGATCTTTAATCTTCCTTATTTCCTATCACGATGAGGAGTCAAGGAGTCTGATGTTGATCTTCATTTGATGTAGGTTCCCGCTTCACACAAACCTCGAGGGAACTGGTTTAGCATCCACTCTATGTATCGTGCCTCGCATGATGACTACAGAGCGATCGCCCATGGTCGGGATTCGGAGGTTCTTCTCCATTCTACCCCGTCATTGTCCCCTCGGGTTACCTCGTGGCATTGTTCGAGCGGTGGTTTCACCGCACTCACCACCCATTTGTCGGATCATGAGGTGATGATGACGCCGATGGATCGGCGGTTTATCACAGTATGGAGTTTGAGGGGATCCGTGCTTTCACACGACGGATATCACCCCCACGCCCGCGATCCTTGTTGGGAGTTCCATGAGAGGCGCCAAGGGCGGTGGACTGCTCAGACAGTCCTTTTGAGCGTAGATGCTATGAGCGGGCCGCTGAGTGAGCCTATACCCGATGATGTGAGAGTCGTGGATCGCATTCTTCTGCCGATTGTTCCCGATGATCATTAGGGGTCGCTTATAGCAGATAACTCTTCTACTTGTGTCCTTCGCTTTGATCAACGCCACTCGACACGTGGGACCGTATAGAGAGAGTATGATTGGGGTTCCTACACCTTTGCCTACTTCCTCGTGGGAATGCGCATGCGATCGCAGGGGCTTGACCGAGGCATGGTTAGGATCTCCCATTTCTCCGCCGAGAGTTTTTCTTGTCTTTTCCCATGTATATGGGTTAAGAGTGTCGACCGACAAAGCAGATGTTTGCCTTTGGTCAAGGCTTTTTTGGGCCTATGAGAGGCTTCCTTGTTTGCATCCCGTGAGCGCAGTTAGGTTTAGACACCTATCCACGAGGACTGAGATGGCATCATTCCATACCGCGAGGTCCCCGCTGCTATCGAGGGTTTCACTCATTGTCGCCACAAATGAGCTATTGACACCCGATGTCATCACATGGATTCCCTACTCGAGAGCATTTGGGAGTTGGTTTTGAGGATGGGTACCCGAATCGAGTAGAGTACGCCATTTCCACCCGCAGGATTCCTCTCTTCACAGATGGAGGATGGGAGCTCTATTTAGAGAGCGTGCTATTAGAGAGCACTACAGAGAGAGATTCGTACCGATCTTGCCTCCCGCCAGCGTTATCGGGCCTGCTTTTGCAGCCACCCATCATCGACATCCCATTGATGGGGATCGACGGCTTTATATTATCGAGGGCCCCTGCTCTCGTGAGATGTTCCAAAGATTGGTGGATCCTCGCACGATTGGAGCTCGCACCACGCCACACAGCGCTTTATGGGGATATGGTTCCAGTGATCCGTGATGATGATGGATTGGCTAGCCCGTGTCGTAGATCCGACTCATGTGACATGATGACGACAGATTGACTCTAAGCAAATGGACCGGGCCACATCTTTTCATTCGCATTTGGGCAGAGATCCCGCAGAGGTAGATACTTTTGATCCTTCCAGCTCGGCGCCGGTCCCTCAGTGACCCATATGGTTTTGCTTTAGATCCTCCTCAGATCGCACCGACATCCCCTGTAGATAGAGAGATCCAAAGGACTCAGAGGAGTTACATCAGTGGATGTGATCGATGATGTAGACATCGACACTCTCGACTTTTTTCTCGATGTATTTCTTTTCTCATCTCTTTTGATAGGCCTCTGTCAGATGTCAGGTAGCTTTTATGTCACCCCATTTCCCTCATATTTTTAGTCAGATAGAGATGTATTAGATGATGATATACTTAGGAATGTATGTACGCTTTTCCATTCCCTATATCATATTGCCATCTATTGTATCATGCATGTTATTATGTTATGCATATGTATGTATGTCCAGAGATATTCAAAGATTTAATTTCGGATGGTCTTATTATGACACGCTACCTGCATAGATGTCTTCTTCGATAGCTTAGTCAGATTGATCATACCCCACCATTTGTGGTGGTAGCCGTATGCGATCATGGTATGATAGTATATCACCATCGCATATGGTGATCGTAGATGATTTGTCGCAAAGATACTATGACCTTTCGTTGATGTTTCAGTTCCTCCAGATTTGTAGAGGGGTATGCTAGAGCACCGGGTACCGGATGATGTGTTTCCGATTTGGGACCCGTGAGTCGACTCCTACTTTTTGAGGAGTATGCACGATTGATTTATGTCGCCACCGATGCACTCTCATGCATGCATATGGCTATTGGAGAGATGAGCAGTGATAGCTTCATGACCCTCACCGATTGAGACGTAGAGTGGTCCAGATGAGATTACATCCGCCACGTGATATCCCAAAGCTTTCGCTTTGATGTGTTTGGCTCGAGGATGTTTATGCACGGCATTTCGGGATTTCACCACACCGAGAGGACCATCATGCTCAAATTTAGTAGAATGTATCGCTTTCTATGCGATTGTCATACGCCTACATGCCGCAGACATGGATGAGCCGGATATCGCGCCATTATGGCAAAGAGAGCTCTCGTGAGGGTCATACCATTGTACCGATGATTATCGCAGAGACCTTGAGGTCGCCTACATATCGCCGCACTTATCCGCCAGAGTGTTTTTACAGTAGCTCTTACCATGTCAGATGTGTGGTTTATGTCACACTTGAGACCGATTGGCATTTATTTAGACATCATGGATTTTGTTTCACCCATGACATAGCCATGACGATTCCTTCCAAAAATGAGTGAGTGTACTACTGATGTCGATCCTGGTCCGCTTTTCCGGCAGGGCTTAGAGATCCATTTGATATATTGTCGTGTTCGTGGCTCACCACCCTACAACCTTCATTACTCATGCTCCGCATGGATTATCTCCTCCGGCCGGATTGAGGGGCATGATCACTTACCACCCATCGCCGTGATGTGTCAGGCTTGACCAGCCAGTGATTTCCATCCGTATGAGGGGGCAAGGAGTCAAGACTTCACACCACACCGCTTGTCACGGAGGATGATCCAGTGTTGTATGCCTCTCGCTGGGATCAACGAGAGTCGGCCGAAGTTTTCTCGTCACCATCCGTGTTGTTCTCAGAGTATTCCGCATGGATGGAGACAGAGATCGATCGATCACCGCGGCAGTATCCACAAAGGTGGGATTGATTCTCGACGATGAGGAGCCTATAGAGGAGGCTATTATTCCCACCGATGATTTGACGATCATCGGGTCGCCAAAGATTTGTGATGGATTCTCCCACCCCGAAAAGCATCATCACACTCAAAGATTCTAAGACAACATTTGGAGCAGAGCTTACATCCGATGACCTATGATAGAGATCAAAGAAGGGCGCTGATGTCGACAAATTTTGATGAGAGAGATACCGCCTGTTGAGAGGGATGAGGCTAGATCACCCAGTGATGCATTGATTGGGGAGCGATGCCGCCTTATCTCGCTAGGGGATGTGGCCATTGCAGATAAGACTTCCATTAGATCCCGATGACCGCTACCGACCGATATGAGTGCTTACATTGATGAGCATTATGCCACCATGCAAGCTTAGCCTCTCGATCCGCTAGCTCGTGTAGATACCTCAAGGTGAGCTTGCGCAAGCTTCCTCCATCTTCGTGAGAGGGATGCTATGTTAGATCCGATAGTTCGCATGTATACAGATCTCGTAGATAGCTTTGTATTTTCCTCGCATGCACTAGCTTAGCCATTTTGTCATGTACAACATGTATGTATATATCAAACAAAGATATGTATGGCAGGAAATATATTTTGATTCACTTCCCTTTTAGTTATGCCTTGATACTTGCTTGATGTTTGCCTGCTTTTTCTCCGTGGCCTTGTGATCTTGATGCATTCTCAACTTATCCTCGATAGATGGACATTGAGACGCCGCAAGATCTCTCGTAATCTGGATCGCTGATTTCTTGTGAATCTACCACCATCTTTGGTGTCTTCGGGACCGGTATCTCAGATGGAATGTGGAGAGGAGGGTGGTTTCTTCCTCTCTCGAGATCGACCGCACTACGATGGTCGCCAAGATTTCTATTTGTGAGAAGCCTAGTTAATTCCATCTCTTATGGGTTGGTATTGCTTTTTCGAGGCACGATCGCAGCTTTTAGATGGTCACCGAATCTTCTATTTGTGAGAAGAGGTCAGGTAATTCCATCCCTTTGATCTCAAAACCGATGAAATGGGGCGAATTGAAGATTGATCCCAAAGATCAGACACAAGTACGTTGTTCGTAGGGGTTAGATCGCACCATGAATGGTCGCCACGCACTCCTATCAAGAGAGATCAAGTCTCGTGAGTTCAACCTAGTGTGGGAGGTTCAACGTCGAATGCGAAGGCGTATGGGTGTAGAAGTATTTTTTGTTTTTTTGTTGTTTTGAGAAAGGGGGTAGAAATGTTTTTGTTGTTTTTCTTTATCATGACCGGGCCATATAGCATATGGTTGCCTACGCACTCCCGCATGTATCGTGGAGATCAAATCGACGAGTTCGCCTCAAGACGAAATCAAGGCGAAGAGAAGTGTGAATCCCATGCAAAGTGCTATATCATGGGAGAAGAAAAAGTTTAATCCCATAATGGGGACAAACCGCAAGTGTGTAAAAAGTTTGATCCCGCCCTCGTGACAAACTGCAGCGTGAAAAGTTTAATCCCGCCTTCGTGATAAACCGCAGTGTGAAAGGTTCAATCCGCGCCTTCGTGATAAATCCGAAATTGAGAAAGGTTCAATCCCGCCTTCGTGATAACCAAAAATCGTATGGAAGGTTTGAAATGAAGTAAAACCAAAGTTGCCGGGTTTGAAGTGTATGTTTCCTCGAGGGGTAAGAAGAGCATGTAAAAGGGTGAAAGGGTTCAAAACCGAATGACCGGTGATTTGGTGATCAAAACCAGATGTTTGTTTGATGGTAACTTCGATATAGTACCGCTTCACTTGTCCGAAAGTTAATAAGTCGTGGAAATTCATCGCCATCCATTTCCTCGCAATCTGAGAGCACCTCCCCGTCAATACTTCTTTGACAACAAATGGGCCTTCCCAGCTAGGGAGCGAATTTTCCTTAGATCGATCTTCGTTGTCAATGATCTTCTTCAAAACCAAGTCATGTTGTTTAAATTGTCAGAGTCGATTTTTTTTTCATTGTAGGATCGCATGATCCTTTGTTGATATAACTCGACCATGGAAGATTGTCGCGGCTCTCCTTCGCTCATCGTAGACAATTGGTGATACCTGCCTTGTACCCATAGGTCTTCATCCAACCGAGCATCCATCAATACTCGAGGGATTCCATTTCCACTTCTATGGGGAGCACCGCTTCCATCCCATAGACTAAATGAGTAGGGGTTGCCCCAAAGGAAGTTCGCATGGAAGTTCTCAGAGGCTAATAAAGTCGATGCAAAAGGTCGTGCCATCCTTTGTGATCGCGACATTTTCTCGCATGATCTTTTTGATGTTTTTATTAGCCGCTTCAACAAAGACCATTCATCTTTGGACTAGATGATTTTGAGTTGAGGTGTTTGATGTGGAATTTTCTCGCATAACTCCTCCATCATTTTGTTGTTGAGGTTCTTAGCATTGTCCTACACAATGACCTCTCGTTGTCCATATCGACACACCCACATTGTTTCGGCGAAAGCAATGATAACTTCTTTAGTAACCCCGGGGAAGGATGTCGCTTCTACCCATTTGGTGAAGTAGTCGATCATGGTGAATATGAATCGATGTCCATTATCGCTTTGGGCTCGATGGGCCCGATCACGCCCATTCCCCACATTGAGAAGGGCCATGGCGAACTCATATCAGGAGTTCCTCGAGGGGCGTGATAGCATTCCCATGAATCGCATTGATAGCACCTCTCGACGTGATCATCACAAAGCCACTTTGAGTGTAAGCCAATAATGTCCTGCTCGAGAATTTTCGACAAGTAAGGGTCCGCTCATGTGAGGGCCAGATACTCCACCATGGATCTCATCCATGAGTCACCGAGCTTGGTCTTTGTCCGCATATCCGAGGAGACCTAATCCTCGCATCTCTTTTGTAGAGTGCATCTCCGCCAGTAGAATTTCATAAAGAAGTCGATGAATCCGCCTTTCTCGCTTAGGGCTCGCCTCAACAGTGTAGATCCATCTCGCAGATATTCCTCGATGTGTCGATACCAAGGATTGTGGATGGAGGTAGCTCATCCGATACTTCTCCAACGTAATTCCCATAGATCGGGCTTTTTGCAGAGCAAACGTGATGCTTGGCATGTTTTCCTTGTCGTGTATGTAAAACCAAGGAGGCCAACGCTGCTAATGCATCTCGCAAAATCATTCCTATTACGAGGAATGTGTAGAAAGGAGATTTCTTCAACTCCAAAGCCATCTCAGAAAACTTGCCGATGGTAAGGCAAAGAAATGCAATTTTTTGGTTTGATAGATTCCTCGTGGATTGCTTGATTACCAATTCGAAATCCCCAAAGACAAGCTTAACCACCGATGCCCATCGAACGGCAAGTTTTAGCCCCATGATACAACCTTCATACTCACCGTGTTGTTGGTGCCGATAAACCGCAATTTGACTACGACGATATACCGCCTCCCCCGCATCGATATTAGGACTGCCCAGCCCCGAGCCTTCTCAGATAATATAGCCCATCAAAATACATTCTCCACGCATCGCATGTGTATCAGATCGATGTTGTCAGAATCGAATTGTCATTACCCTTCATCGTGGAAGTATGTTTCTAAGGGTTTGTAATCCTCGCAGTGCGCGCGCGCCATTGATCCGCAATTCCTTGACCTTTGATGACTTTTTTTGCCACATGTATTTGATGTCAAATTGTCAGTAGATCAACTACCATCCGGATAATGACAATTCAAGATGGGTTTGTCAACACATACTTGAGAGGATCCACGCGGATATGAGATGGGTTGTGTGACCATGGAGGTAATGTCAGAACCTCATGGAAGCCCATGCTAAAGCACAACAAGTCTTCTCGATCGTAGTGTACTTGTGTTCACCGATGTCAATCTTTTGTCGAGGTAATAGATAGCTCGCTCTTGGCCTCTATTGTCTTTTTTTTTGCCCAAAGATGCAAATTTCATAGCATTGTTATTTTTATGGATGTGTACATGAACAGGGGAACATCATCCCCGGAGGTACCAAAATAGAGCGTTAATCAGCTGTTTTCTTTGATTGTGAGGAAGGCTTTCTCGACACTCATCGCTCCATTTCATGGAGGAGTTCTTCCTTAATAATTTGAAGATTGGCTCACAAAGTTGTCGTGAGTTGAGAAATGAATCACTAATGAAGTTGATCCTTCCCAAAAATCCCCGTATTTCCTTCTCTCGTCGAGAGAATGGGCATTTCCTCGATGGCCTGATTTTGGTAGATCCAGCTCAATCCTTTGTGGGTCGATTAGAAACCTAGCAACTTGCCCGACTTAACACCAAAGGCGACTTCATGGGATTCAACTTCAAGTCAGACTTACGCAAACTCGTTGAAAAGTTTTTTTGAGATGGTCTAAGTGGTCCTCCTCCTTCCGGGATTTGACAATGATGTCATCCACGAGATCTCTATCTCTTTGTGCATTAAATCGTGGAAAAGAGCCATCATAGTCACCGATAGGTTGCCCCAAGGCTGATGAGGGCCGAATGACAACCGCTCTCAGAATAAAAAGGTTCCCCAAGGAGTGATGAAAGCAAGCTTTTTCACGATCTTCCTCAACACCATAATTTGATGGTACCCCGCAGCAATCAAAGAAAGGAGTACATGCCGATTTGAAAGATTGTCAATAAGAATGTGGATAAAGGGCACGGAAAGCTATCTTTAAGGCAAGCTTTGTTCAAATCCCGATAATCCACGCAAACTCGCACCTTTCCCCGGTTTAGGCACGGAACAATGTTGATATCCACTCCTGATATGTAGACACCATGATGATGCTACTGAAATTGTTTCACACAATTTCTTCTTTAACTTTTAAACTCCATTCAGTGTTTCAATCGCCGAAGCTTTTGTCTAACCGGCTTGAATCCTTCTTTAATGGGAAGGCGATGAAGAACAATGTCAAGGGACAAACCCACCATGTCTTCATGAGACCATGCAAACACATCCTGAATTGGGTTAATAGTGCAACCATGTCATTCCGCTGATTTGTGGTAAGGTCCGAACCAACTGGATTAGCTTAGGGTTGTTTCTAAGGTTCCAGATCGAAAGGAGTGGTTTGATCAAGATTGGGTTTGGGTTTGTCTCACACCCATTCCTTAATCTCTCGAGGTGTCTCAATGTCCTCTCGATGTCCATCAAGTCTCGAGTCTAACTTTGCATCAAAGTTACAAACTTTCAGGAGAGAAGGCACCTCATCAAAGTAGTACAGTGCACATCTAAATTCGTAGTCCTCAAACAAAAGATGCTTTCACTTAATATATGCAAATCGCTCGATCATACAAAAGTGTTAGTATGTACGTGATAAAATAACCGCTAGTGTGTCAGTAAAGGAAAGCAAGCAATTAAAGTTATCTATGTGGGCGTAGGGATTTTCTCCCATTTTACCTCGTCGACCAATGCATGGAGTGCCGCCCAATTGTCGAGGGCAAAGTCCTCAAGGATCGCAGTGATGGAAGGATCGCCATTGTCCTCCTTCTCTCCCGAATGATAACCATGACATCCGGGCAATCATCGTCTGGGTGTATCTGCTGGTATGTTCATCATGAACAATGACGCTAAATGCCCGCCATCATCAAGGCAAGGTCATGTTTACGCTTCCGCTCTTTTCTTCCGCTCTCGGATCGTGAATCAACACCTCTTTTGCTTTGATTGGCACCGGTTTTGGAAACAAAGATAGCCAAGAATATGGGTCGGCACCTTTACCGAGATTGCATTAACTCATGAGGTAAAGGTATAGAAAATCGCCGCATGCAAGGCTAAGCTTGAGGAACCCGCTTGTGCTTATGAGGATTCCTCGTGATCGAACTAGCGAATAGCCTAGTCCGCTGCTCCAATTTGATCGACATTTGAATAGGGTGCTTAATACCCTCGCTTATCTTTACCGAGCCCTTGTCCAAAGTTGATGACCCAATGACATCATTTCTTGAGTGGCCGACATATAACCTCTCTAAGCAAAATCTTGGGTACGGAAGTGGCGCCCAATAGAATGGTATCACAGATTACTCACTTCCAAAGTATGGAAACCGCCGCTCAACTTCTTTCAATCAAAGTCGATAATTGGTAGAATTCCTTGTTCAGACAATCCGCCAAATCGATGAAGACTAGACTGTTGTTGATGATGTATTTGAGTTGTTGATGTAATGTGGATGGAATAAACCACCATGTGTATCCATGGTCTCCCCAATAAAGCAGTTTGTATCCCTAAATCTATCTTGAGGACGTGAAGGATACATTGAATGTATTTGACCAATCTCAATTGGCAATTCAATCTTTCCGACGGTATTTCGCCTGGATCCATCAAAAGCTCTATGATGACCGTATGGGTCGCTTTGGATCCGCTTGAGATTGATATTCATTTTTACCAAGGTGGCATAAGGATGATATTTAGAGATGAGCCCCATCTATCAATACTCCCGCTAGCATATACCCTAAGATAACACCGCGATGTGCAATGGCTTGTAAATGACCGGTTCCTTCTGGAGGTATATCATCATCAAGAAGGATATCACATTGTCATGAAAATGTGATCAACCAAATGTTGAAATTTTTCCACGCCCACCGATTTTGGCAAGTAGGCTTCTTCTAAAACCTTCAACAAGATCTTCCGATGATTCTCGTAAGAGAAAACCAAATCCAAAGATTGAAATCAAAAGTGAGCTTCTCGCAAGCTTAAAACCACTTTGCTTCATTACGACCCATAAGACGGAGGAATTTTTTTTCAATCTTCTCCATGGGCACTTTCCCTTTGCTTCGCAAGTAGGTTTGATAACCCGCTGAGGAAGGTACAAAGGATTTTCTTTCACACCGTAGAGCAAGTAGTATGAGACGTGGATCCTTCAAATTTCTCATAATTCCATGGAACTTTGTGCAAGTCGACAACAGATGTCAGTCAGGGTCTCGCAAGGTAAAGGAATTGCTCTGTGCGCCACTTTCAAAGGATTGTCACCTTTTGAGTTGAATTGGTTGTATGGGAAATACTTTGACAGCCTCATCATTCACTTCGAGAGATAATCGCATCGATCCTTCCATTGGGTAGGGCATGCATTCCCACCCTTGAGTCAGACAAAGGTAATCATCTCGCTATTTGCAGGACACCGCTATCAATAAGATTCTCAATAAGATGGCGGAGTGCCCAACATTCTTCTCGTGCGCACGACCGCGAGAATGTGAATGATATCGACACATTTCATCAGATTGAACCGCCTCGAAGCTGGATTGATGGGAGGAGAAGGAATGTGATTCTTCCTTCATTGATCAACATTTGAAGTATCTCTTCCATAGATCGCCCAGATAGGTGAATTCCTTTGATTGGCAAAATCCCGACGGGCTTTTTAGCACTTGCTCGCTTTTGCAACCTTATCCTCCATAGCTTCGCTTCGTCAAGGTGTTGATGGAGCATTTATAACAAATGGAAGGAGATGTGCATGCTCCTCGCCTCGATTAATCATGCGCGTGACTTGATGTCGATGGGTCACCAGCTCGCCAATTGCTCAATTTGTTTGGAAAGAGCTTTCATCTTTCGCTCCATGGTAAATTGAACTTTGATAATCCCATTTGTCAACACCGCCTTTTGATGGGTTGGGATGATTCGCCATTGAACCTTGTACAAAGGCTCCAACCGATCATGTTGACCTCTTCTTCTTCAGTGTTGAGGAAGAGGGTTGTCTTGCACATGAGGTTGATCCGGTTTGGTGACTACAATCTCACCATTATTCATCGATCCTCAATCTTATGTTTCAAGGCCCAACAATCTTGAGTATCATGTCCGGTGCCCCAAGATGATAAGCACACTTCCGAGTAGCATTAAAACCCCCGCCATTAGGGTCATTGGTGGAAGAAGATGTAATTTTCTTCCGAGCAAATGTAAGAGCAAGAATGTTCTCGAGCGAATCCCCTAAGGGTGTGAACGCTCGAGGTCGCTTTTACTTCCCACTTTTAGGCAATGGAGGGTTCAAGATCAGTGCCGAAAAGGGGAGAAGTTTCTCCTCCGTGATAGCATGTTTGATTGCCTTTTTGTCCTTGTAGTATCAAGGAAACATCCTCCTCTTTCTTTTTTTATGGATTCTCCCGGGTTGTTTCCATAAGATCCGGATCGATGTGCTCAAAGAATGCCTTTTAAGAGCTGCTAGGTCTTGAATTTTACCGACTTCAATCCCATTTCACCATCTCTCCGTGTTTTTGATCATTTCAAAAATGGTTTGCCAATACCAAATAGAACTCTCTCATAGAAAGGAGCTTCCTCAGATCTATGAAAGTCATGACCATTTCTCGATTCACATGGAAGGAATAACTTGAGCAAAGAAGGCGCCCCACCTCTCGAAAGCATACTCTAAATGACTCATTAGATCGCTTTCTCGACCTTGGTAATTTGGTACCCACAGAGCCATCCGAGATTGAAAATCAGATTGAGTGAGGAAGGCGGAGCCACTTTTCCCAAATGCATGGATCTTAGAGTTGTCTAACTGCATACCATGAACGGCTTCTCCAATGATTTTTTCAAAACAAATGATTCTCGAGCTTTTCATTCTCCGCATAAGATCCGAAGTTCTCCAATGAACACCTTTAAATGTGTGTAAGGATCCCCTAATCCGCCATACTTTTCAAAAATCGTGGGTCTTAAATTTCTCTCGATAATGCACACCAGAAATATGCAAAGGTCTCGATATGAAACACCGCCATGTGTTCCAACTTTTTGAGAACGCGAATGGTTTCTCCATTCAAGGACCTTCTTCCCGATGTCACCGGTCCCGGATCTCCTTTGAGATGGGTGCCTTCGTGGTCTTTGTTGGTTGATCCAACCGATGTTCGAATTGTTTTTTCCGCACTTTGAACTCCCCTCGTGTAGAGGATTCTCATGTGTAGGTATCTTCGCACTCTCGAGTAGATCGTGTAATTCTTTTTAGTAGAACAAACCAAGTCTGTGATTTGTTTACTCAATCCACAAATTCTTCTCTGAAACAGATTAGACTCGCTCTCTAAGAGGACATGATTGGTCAGAGGCTCGCAAATTTTTGGATTTTGACCGCAATGTGCCCAATTGCTTCCCTACAAAAGACTTACGTAGTTTAGTCTTAGGGTAATATAAATGTTATCATAATATGTCCATTTTAGGAATTTGTCCCAAAAAACCGCTTTTGTTAATTGATAACATGTCATGCATGCACAAATATTCTTCATATTTTCCATTACATATGGATGAACATGGAATAAAATTACAAGTAAATGCTTTTACAAGTAATTGAAAATGGAAAGCATGAAGAAACTTTCTCCGCGCTTGGTTTATCGTAGGTCGACCTATCCTAGGGTTCTCTCTCGCGCTTTTTTCTAATGAAGGTTCCCGCATCATCGCAATCTACTTGACGGAAGTTAATCCGGCCGCTCAACCGAGCTAATCTGAGTGGTGCCTTTCCCGAGCCCCGGGAATTATTCTTCCCACGAGTCCAAAGAATCAAACACCGACAGATAGCCTCCCCGTGGAGGGACCACACAACATACATTCACATACAACGTGTCTCACCGCTTATGCAAAATGATGATATGTGCAAAGCACTAATATCACAGATAGATATTTAGCAAAGGCAAAGATAAAAATGCATTCGCACACATTCATCATAAATGTAAATGCAACATTCACACACAAGCATATAACAATTTTGAAAAGCTTGTAATAGCGGCTTAAGCCCTCTTATCGAGTCCCCAAAGCAGAGTCGCCACCGTCGACGCCGGATTTTTGAGTGTCCTTTTCACTATTTGTTCTTTGGTGTTCTCATGTTAATGTGAGATTTGTTTGAAAAAAAAAGTGAAAAAGGTCCGATATGTATAATGTCGACGATTTGACTTTAAGAGTCGCCAATGGTGTATTTAATCGTCAGCACTAACGCAATCAAAAAGGTTTGCACATCGACCCAAAGGTTTTGACACCGCTAAACGGTCTCGTGAAACCGAGATTCATTTTGGGTCCGGGGCTTGATTATGCGAGAGGGAAGGTGTTAGGCACCTTCGACATCCGTGTTACCACTATGACCGACCGCCACTTTTCAAAGAAATTGTTATATGAATGTGTGTGTTTGTGTGTGTGTGTGATCAATGTGCAATTATTTGAAAGTAAAGTGCGAGGCCTCGCTCACACACCTATATATACACAAGGTTTGAATTTTATAGAAAATTCAGCTTTTAACCAAGATATATCAATGAAGTTTTGTAAAAGAGGTTTTTCAAACCCCGTGCTCAATAGAATTGAGACCTTTTCATACTTCCATTTTATTATTAAATGTTCTATTGTTTGTTTTTATTTTCTAGATGCAAAGCATTCTCGAGAAAATAATATACAAAGCAAGCGTCAACTCCTCATGGGCATGACAACCATCCAAGGAAATTCGCATACATCGTAAAATAATGTACAAGTCGCTTACAAAAAAAAAATGTCCATCATGGGAACTCAATCTAGATTCAAGAACTCAACCTCGTGATCACATGATTCCTAGGCTCACATGATACCGCAATTTGTATGGAAAGCAAGTAAGCGCTATATATATATAAAAATATCAGAATATATATATATATATATATATATATATATATCACCACCACGTAAGCAACTCCATGGGGGATCGAAAATGTAAATATATAAAAGCTAAAGATATATATATATATATATATATATATATATATATATATATATATAACCGATCAACCGCCAGTAAAACTCCAAAGTGACGAAATGTAAATAAAGTCAGAAAAGCGATCAACCGCCACGTAAGTAAACTCCAAAGCAGACAAAATGTAAATAAAGTCAGTAAAAGGCCACGTAAGTAAACTCCAGTGCCCGACAGAATGTATGTATATATATATATATATATATATATATATATATATATATATATATATATATATATATATATATATATATAAAGCAAAAACGCATTCGATGTAAATCTGTGCTCATCTGATATGTCCGATAACAATTATATATATATATATATATATATATATATATATATATATATATATATAATAAACGCACTCGGATGTAAAAATCCAAAGCTCATCGATATGTCTCAAAATTATATATATATATATATATATATATATATATATATATATATAAACGCACCTGTATGTAAAATCTGCATCATATAGTCTCCATATATATATATATATATATATATATATATATATATAATTAAAAGCAATTAAATCATCAAGTTCAGGCTCAATCGAGGCATAACTCGATAATGTTAGTCCATATATATGAAATATATATATATATTAGTATATATATATATATATAAATGAAAACCACTTGATCAAGTCCGCAAACGCACACAACACGACTCTCAATGTGTATAACAAAGTGTGCTATATGAGAGAAGAAGGCTTTATAAAATGTAAGAAGGCTTACAAAGGGCTACGCCAAAGTAGACTTCTATGACTTTTAAATGGATAAACACTCATCCCCACGGATAAAATATAGCTATATGTGAGCTAACTAGTGTTTAAAGAAGAGGAAACACTCAAAAGATGTGTATGCAGAGTAAAATGGATGTGGCTCCTCGCCTTTTTCCTTCTCTCTCTCTCTCAAATGGTCAACCCAAGCCTCAGATATATATAGATTTGATGGTCAGTAGTACATATTCGCTGCAAGCAGAAGTTAGCTTGTACCTACGCGGCCGGTCGTGGTGGATCCGAGCCTCATGTCCCCGTCGTCTCGTAGTAGACGCAAGCAATCATGCAATCGTAATGTCCACTCAACTTGCGTAACTTCAATCCGAGCATCCGAACGAGGTATATCCGACCTTCTTCTGACCGCTTGTGTCGAGAGTTACGAATGACATGGATTAGAGGGTGACGGGTCGTGAAGAGGGTCTATGCCCATGGTCTTCAAGCTTCAAATTCTATCCAAAGTATCGCCACACGTAATAGTCACCGGATTGTCACCCCTGCTTCTTGTGGGACATTGTTGGATGTATGTGTATGATGTGTTGAGACGACGTGCCATTTGTCGGCGAACAAGATGACGCTTCGACTCTCGCCGGGTTATCACCGGCTTGAGTTGAAAGTAGACGCTGCTCGTGGTTACAAATTTAGATTGACTACTTGTTGGTATGCCGCGATATCATCTTGTCGACGTGGTAAGATGACGCCAGACTCTCACCGGGGTTATCGCCGCTTAAGCGAAAGCGACGCTGCTCGTGGTTACATCCGAGATTGACCGCTTGTGTTTGTATGTCTCACCGCTATCCGTGGATGTTCCCGCTCACCCGCTGTTATCTCCGTGTCCGAGGTGTGTGTGCCTTCGACAGATGTCGGTGGTCAAGTTTATCGATATGTTTGAAACAAACATTTCGGGGTTATCGCCGAAATCGCAATGGCATCTCTTGGGGGGTTATCATCACCAAGGATGGGGTTGCTACTCCCAAAGGTTTCTCTCGGATCGAAATCAACGTCATGGTTATCGCCGAGATGTAATCTGCCCTTCCTCCCGTGTTGTTGCCGCCTTTTTATCTCGATCTCGATATCTCTCGGTTATCTCCTCGAGATTGGAAATGACATTCCTGTGTGTGTTCGGGTTTTGAGATGACGTTCTCCATTAAGCTTGTGTTCCGGTTGAACCGAACTTCCGTAGTATCCTAATGGATGTAATCTCGCCTTTCGTGGTTATTCTCAAAAGACAAATCTACCCTCCCCCGCAATGTTAGTAATAAACCCATGCCTTGTCACCGCTAAGGCGCTCAAGGAGCTAGGACCGCCAGAGTTTTTGGGAAAGCCGTAACCACTTAAGGTGGAGACGGGTTAAAGCAGATCACCAAGATATTTGATGTCTTGGGATGCCCGAGAGCAAAAGGTTCCTTTCGCCACCTTTATGTCATGGTGAAGAGTCAAATTATCGTGGGAATCAGAAACGACTCAAATTTCGACACACTCAAGATGTCTTGGGAGAAGTTCCAAGAGTTGTTCAACGACAAGTACTTTCCCGAAAGTATTCGGCCACATGAAGGAGGTGGAATTCATCAAGTTGAGCAAAACAATATGACCGTGTTGCAATACGAGGCTAAATTTATGGAGTTATCCCGGTTTGCATCCCATTTGGTCGATAATGAGGAGTGAATGACACGAATGTTTCTAAGGGGTTTGAAACCTTATATACGTCAATACCTCATTTCTCACAAATTTTGTTTATATTTAGATGTTGTGAATAGGGCTTAGTTATTAGAGCGCGATAATGAGTCAGAACAACCAAAAGGCAACGACCAACAACACGATAATAATCGCATTCTATGGCAACGGGCCATCTAACAATGATAACCATCGTGGGGAAATTATCATGCTAAGAATGGTAATTTAGTGGTAATCAGATAATAGAAGTGGAAAATTCAAGAAGAGAAGATTTAACGATGATGGAAGACGCTAAAAGATCACCAACACCAAAGAACAAATTCTAGGGGAGGAGAACGACCGCCAGCTAGATGCTATAGATGCGAGAGGAGGGACACATAAGTCCAAACTGCTCACAAATTTTCCAAGGTATGTTTTAGTTTTGGAAAAGACATTCACACATAGCTCTTGATTTTATCCTCAGAGCGAAATCAAGTCCAAATTGGGACAAAGGTCACCAAAGCTCTGACACGGACAAAACAAAGACTTTGGTTTCAAGAAGAGCGCCAGACTTGTCAAAAGCTTAGTAACCCAAATCTAATTTAGCACTAAGTTAGTTAATTATAAATTCTTGCAAAGTCCATACTTAATAGATACCGCCTTCACCCATTCTTTATCTCTCTCTTGGGCTCAACGCTTAAATTTAACTAAGGAGAAATTAGACTTTAACTTATCTGCTTGAAACTCCGCTTGAGAAACCTTCATTTCATGTGTTATCCAAGTCTTCGATAAGAGTCACGCTTTTAAATGATATTTCTATCATTAATAAATTTCCGACGATTCTTGAAGACTTTCTAGCCTACCCCTAGAGCGTGAAATCAAATTTTGTATTGACCCCAGTACAAAACCCATTTCTAAAACCCTTACATATTTTTCTTCACCCAAAATGAACTTAACATACGCCAAAGATGTTGGCTCTAGCTGTTGAAGATTACAACCATACCATTCAATATTATCATGGAAGAACGAATGTGGTAGCTGATGTGTTGAATAGAAGATCATATGCGGTTACGAGTGTGACGTTATTAACACAAAAACCCATTTCGTATAACTTACAAATGATGAAGATAGAGTTAAAGACTCTAGGGACCCACGTGAAGTTAATGAATATATGATTAGAATCGACTTTAATCGATAAAGTTAAAGTCGCCAAACTACACACCGAGTCGATTAATATGAAAAAAAGAAGGTTCAAGAAGGCTTATTCTAGAAGCAAGAGTCGATGAATAGAGGAAATCTCAACCCCATTTAATTGGACCATTTGAAATCCTCGATCGAGTAGGAACTGTGGCCTATAGACTCGCTTTTATCACCAAGTATATCGCGGTTCAAAATATTTTTCACGATCGACAGTTACGTAATTATGTGGACGACCAACCACATTATTGAATTAGAACTAGACGAGATAGCGTAAGATTTAACGATAATGAGATACGTGTTAAAATCTTGATAAGAAGGATCATATTCGACACTCAAAGGTTATACCTCAAGAGTTTGAATATGAAATGAAGTCAAGGTATCCTCACCTCTTCTAAGATACCAGTATCGTGACGTAAATTTCGAGGGCAAAATTTCATAAGGAGGGGAGATTGTAAGACCCTAATTTTATGAAATGAAAGTATTCAATTTTCTTATAATTATTATTTTATTTCAGAAATGGTTAAATTCATAAAAGGTTAAAGTTAAGGGTGATATGTGAAATTTTTTGCAAAGTAAAGTTAAGTTGTTATAAATATTCGCTTGGCTCTGGGAATATTCTTTTGTTGAAAAATATTCGTATTTATGGCACAATCATTAGTGGACCCTACAATGGAAGTATTGTCAGTAAAGAAAAACAATGTAATTATCTTATTATAAAAATAATGGCGAAAGTGTTACCGTTAAAACTGTTGAACTACCCGATAGTAAAAGTACAGTAATACGTGGGTTGCATAGTAGACACGATATTGATTATTGATGCTTACTTAAGAAGTCACTCATTTATACTCAATTATTGCTACAAAGAATTGTCGTGATCATATCTCTC
This sequence comes from Panax ginseng, assembly GCA_020205605.1. Taxonomy (NCBI): domain Eukaryota; kingdom Viridiplantae; phylum Streptophyta; class Magnoliopsida; order Apiales; family Araliaceae; genus Panax; species Panax ginseng. Next base: position 115,959,417 of record CM035134.1, read on the forward strand.
ATATTATTGATTCAATTATTGTCACAAGATCATCCGTGATAATATATATTATTAAATCAATAATTGAGATGACAAAGTTATTCATATTATTATTTGCAATATTGATAATGTCTAGAAGTTCTATCAAGGAGTGGTTTGGTCACCTAATTGCGCTTAATAAGGAGAAATCTTTATCTGAAAGCCCCTTCTTCTTGGGAACGAATTCGTTGTTAAATATTGTGAGTTATAATATTAATGATGAATAAGTTCGTGTTGATTAAAGATGAAATTGATAGTCCCATTGTGTTAGAATTATTAGTGTTAGTGGAAATTGACATTTATTTCGGCTAATAATTGATGCTCTGGAGGTTATATCACCAATCGGGTAATTCACCGATAAACGAGCAATTAATTACTATTAATTCACATACTTATAACTATGTGTTCACATGTGTATACTATTGATTCACGTGATTTACTATTAGGGGAGTTGCAAAGATTGATAATACTTGCATGACTAAATTAAAAATGGAGGTATAGATGAAGGTACTATACTATAATTGTTTTTTTTTCACATGTTTGGAACTATTGAGTCACATGATTTACTATTGATTCACATGATTTACTATTAGGGGAGGTGGTACAAGTTTGATAATACTTGCAGGACTAAATTAAAAATGAAGAAAAAAAGGGAGGTATTATATCAGAATATTTTGAGCCCCAAAATGTGCAATTATTGAAACTATATTTTCCTATAAATAGAAGCTCATTCTTCCTTCATTTCTCACCAATTCACTAAGTCTCACAAGGGCAATTATTACAGAGAGAAATTATAGAGAGAAAGAAGAAGAGAAGTCTGCTACCTCACTAATCCAAAGATCCGCTTTCTAAGGTAAGGGGTATTATTTCTTTTGTATTCATGAAGAGAGTTATTTCTTTCAATATTCTTAAGGGTTGTTATGTCATTCTTTATTATTCTATTGGAATAACCTGTCTGTGCGGTCTATCGCATGCCTGGTGAATTCTTCAGTTATTCCATTCTTTATTATTCTGCTGAATAACCTATTTGTGGCTATTCTATCGCATGCTTGGTGAATTCTTCTATTATTCCATTCTTTATTATTCGTTGAATAACCTGCCTATGTGGATTATCGATGCATGGTGAATGATCCTTCATATTCATTCCTTATTAAATTATGGAAATGATCTGTCTATGTGGATTATCGCATCTACGCTAAAAAATCCATTTGCAGTTTCATATATTCTATTATAGTTGGTCTAAAGTTTTGGCTTCTATACTCCATAAAATTAGTAGAATATCTTGGATATTTGTGCTTTCTCCAGTATCTTTTCATGGAAATATTCTTCTGAGCATTCTTGAATTTTACTCCACAAAGCAGTATCATGTTGACAATTTGGACGTTATTGATTTCTGGATAAATTAAATTATAAATCTTTAAAATTTATCTTTAAACTTGTTTTATTAAATTATTATGTCATTGTCATCATCCTCATGCTTATATTGTGATGAAAGTCATATTTAGCTTACGTGCATAGATGGACTTGGTATGATTACGACTGTGATTATTCTTGTATAATCATGACCGTAATGTAACGAATGATGTGGTAAAAGTCCTCATCGTCCCGTAGTGTATCGATGGACAAGCTATGGGTATGATTATGACCATGGATTATTCGGGTATAGTCATGACCATTGATGATTACATGAATATCCTCGGCTCAGAAAAGTGTGGATGATTCAATGATGTGGTTTATTTATTAAGATGAGTCTCAAATATAAAGTTGATGAAAAACTTTTAAATCATGTAAGATAGTAGATTTTATGCTCTACTGACTCTTCTAATGGATTGCTTATTCCACCGCAGCTTGTTGATCTAAAAACTTGTTGTCTATTGTATTCTATCGCTTGTTATAATCGTTGAAGGCTATGGATAATTTATTCCGCATTATCTTAGTCATAATATTTCATCGGGCTAGTTGAGCTCACCCTTTTCTTTCATCGTTTCTTCGTGAAATGAGAATATAGTGGGATGAGCTCGGGAAATGGAGTGATGGTCCCTGATAAGTGGCTTTAGTAGTCTTCACTATTCTATGAAATAGTGTGATAATAATTGTAATGAGGACCCCATTGAGAGTGGATATTGTCTAGAAGGCAATATTCTTGTTTAAAGTCTCAGCTATGTTTTGTCGTATTGTACACGACTGTTGTATAATTAAGTTTGTATTTGTTTTATGTACCATGTATTTGGCGACTCAAGATGGGTGATGTATACCTATTTTGGGGGCGTCATAGTATTCCTTATTAATACAAAAGAAATAATACCCCTTACCTTAGTAGAAGACTCGATACTGCAATAGTGAAGTAGCAGAATACTCTTCTTCTTATTTTCTATAGTTTCTCTCTCTATAGTTTCTCTTGTGAGTCTCAGTGAATTGGTGAGAATGAAAGAAGAATTAAGCTTCTATTTATAGGAGAATGGACTAAATAGTAACTGATTCACGAACGGTCCAGATTGATTTACTATTAGAACGGACGGTCCATATTGATTACTATTAAAACCATAACTGACGGTCCAGATTGATTTACTATTAAAACCATCATCGACTGTCTAGATTGATTTACTATTAAAACCTTCACCGACGGTCCACATTGATTTACTATTAAAACCACTACCGACGGTCCATAAAATTAGTAAATCTTTCCATGGAATACTAAGTCAAACTTACAACAAACGATGTAAGACCCCAACTTATTATAAATGAAATTGAATTTCCTATATTTATTATTTTGAAATAGTAAGGGTTGATTTGATTAATGTGGTTAGTTATGGGAAAAATGCGCAAATATTTCAAATAAGCAAGTGGTTATAAAATATTCATTGTTGTCGGGGATTATTCGTTTGGTCGTGGAATATTTTTACTGTCGATGAATATTCGTACGACGGCACAACCTTGTGTGGGCCCCATAACGGAAAGCGATTGGATGAAGAAAATGACAAGTATAAGTTGTTTATAAATAATCAGTAGTTGTTACTGCTAATACTTGTCGACTTGGTCATATTCCAACCTTAGGTTTTGATAATGACTTTCCTATTGTACTAAAATATTTACTCATGCATTTAAAGGATATTAAAAGAATTCTCAAGCTTTGATTTATTAAAGGATTGAAGACATAAAGGCTTGAAGAATTGCTTGAGTCATTAGGAAATAAATGTAAGATCCTAGCTTTAATTATTTCTCAATCAAGGCTCAACGATTTGCATCAGATCATGAATATATTTATGGAAGTAATTCAATGGAATAGAATAATTGGGCTTTCAAAATCAAATATCATATTTTAAATGTGCCAAATTTTATTTAAGTAATCTAGACATTAAATTGCATTCAAAATAATTTTAAGTGCTAATTGTTCCTAAAATTAATTGGCTCGTGAACTAATTAAAAGTTGATATTAAAGGTACCTATTTTTTAGTAAAGTAAACCATGCCTGATACTTAAGAAATGATGGACTTATCTTAGCATGATGAGTAATTGAAAGCATGATGGTCACATTTTTGGGACAAGACATCAATTGTCAGATATAGTCATTACCTTATATACATATCTCCTTATGGCTTGTGGTCTTCAACGTATATATAACACATTAGCAAATAAATTTTTGGACAAATCATATAATGGTTACAAAATTAATTGGTCATACATCTTGGGAATGTATTATTAATTTTTGAAAAGCTAATTTTAAAACATTCCCATAATTAAAGGAATTAATTTAAAATAGATTCTTTAAATAAATTTATACCATATATCTTGGGATTGAGTTATTCATGAATTGATTGAACTTTCCTTAAAATTAGCAATCAATATTCATATCTTTAGAATCAATTAACATAGATCAATTAATTAGTGTAATTTTTGGAAAGCTAATTAGTGAGGGAAAAACTAAATAAATTGGGATTTCAAAATAAATATGAAAATATTTATACTTCCATAATTGATGGAGTTGGTTAGTAAATGAGGTTTAAAAAGATTATTATCTCTAATCAAGATTATTTTCATAAATCTTGGGATATGGATTTTTCATTATTGGGTTTGCCATAAATCATGAAAGTAATTAATTATGGAACAAATTAATTGGATTTTCAAAAGGATTATGGAATATTCAAATACTTTCCTTCCATATAATAAGTTCTTTAGTGTTGATTCCTTAATTAAAGTTATCCAAATTGATATGCTCATCCAAAGGACATCTTTTATATGTGACGAACTGTCCATTCAATTGAATAAAAGGTTTCTGTAATTAAAGATATATTTTAAAGTAAATATTGCCTAAAGTACATGACAGTAATATATTATCAAAGCATATTTCGTGGTTATTGCATGATTGAAAAATTAATTAGTGGATTTTGTATTACTTGATTCCAGCCTTATCCCACTATAATATCAACTTATTCCATAATGGTTCGAATGGAAAAAGATTTTGACGTCTATATTTTCAAGGCCAATTCATTATTTATTCCCAACGGGCATCAAAATGGCTAATATATAAAAGGAGCCTGATTGCTTAGAAAAGAGACACCGAACAAGAAATCAGAATACATAGAACAAGCATATACATAGAAAAATATTCTAATAATATTCTTTCTTCACATACAATTTATAAGGGTTGTTTCAAAGTCCTTTAAAGTGTGAAGTATTCTCTAAAAAGGCTACTGTGCATAAAAGCTCTCTCATTAATCTTCAATTTTCTTCCTCATGCTTAAATCGATGATATCTTCATCTTTTATATTTTGATCATTGCATTCTAGTTGAGCCTTGAATTGTTGATATAATTATTTCTTTGATCATAGTTTATTTTATTTTCATATATTTGATCAATTCTCTAAACATGTGGTAGACTATTTTGTTAGTCTAAGGTTTCTAATTCGGGTTGGATTAAGGGTTTTGCAAGCATGTTCAAGGAAGTATAGGTGCTTAAGAGTGCATAGGTGCACGGGGAGCAAAGGTGCTCAGGAGCAAAGGTGCTTGAGGAGTATAAGTACTCAAAGGTTGTGAAACTTGTCTTGTAAAGGGGTTTAATTGTAAACAAAGTTAATTAATAAAGAGAGTCTCCAATACTAGTTTGTATCGGACGGATTAGCCACTAGAATAGAGGATAGTAATGAACCAATGAAAAATTCCTTGTGTTCATGTGATTGCTTATTGTGCTAAATTATCTCATCATTCTGCTAACTATCCAGCAGGTTGCATTCAATATCTATAAACTTACAAACCTAATTCAACAAATTGTTTTCACACAATCACATTCTCAAAAAGGTTTAAGTCAATGATTTAATCATTGAGGAAAGTGTTACATAAATTCAATATAACATCTTAACATTTCCACATATAAAGATATAGAATCCAAATTTCACGTATCAGATATCCAAAAGAATTTTTATCAATCAAAAGTTTAACATCGCTTGTTCCCACACTTATTCAACCCCCTTCTAAGTGTGCCTACTTAAATTTCAATATCGTTGAAATACTTTGGGTTAAAAATACATAAAGTAGATACCAGTATTGCACCAATTATTGATTCTTACGTAAGAAGGCACTACTCAATAATTGTTACAAAGAATTACTGCTCAATATTTTATTTTATTGATTCAATAATTGCTACGCTGATATTTTATATTATTATTGTTTCAATAATTGTCACTACATGATTTTTCCATTATCGATCAATAATTCATATTATTTGAATAATATTATTAGATAGCATTATTGGAAATGTATAGAAAGTTCTGCCTAATGAGAGAGGTTTGGTCACCAAATTACGGTTTGCTAGGAGAAATTTTATTGAAAACCCCTTTCCTCGAAACTACCGTCATTTATATTGTGATTCCAGAATATTATTTGTGAATAATTAATTATTGATTTATATGATAAGGAAAATATTCATTTTATGTGGATATAGATGGAGAAAATTTTAATGTGACAATTAATATTTTATCTTTTCTAATAAAATAATCTATTTAAATATATTATTATATTATAATAATATAATAATGGTGATATTTTTACAATGAATGTGGGATATATGAATATATGAGGAGGAAGAGTATTTTTGTTACTAAAAATATTTAAAACATGTTTTTCATGTTTCAGGACCCCATTTCTTGATAGAAATTTGATTATAAATCAGAAAATCGTCTAGTATATGTGGATTTCTACCAATTTTGCTTGAATTTGGAAAACTTAAAACTACAAAGTTGTAGAGAATTGAATTTCCTATAGAAACTACATAAGATTTGAATTTTTCTGATAAAAGGGCTATTTATTATGAATTATTGAAGTTTCGGATTAATTGATTATTATTTTTTTTGAATTTTAAGTTATTTTTACATGAAAAATGTTTTTGTGACTTTTGGTGTGAGGTGTAATGATTTTGGACCAAGTTTAGGTAGATAGGAAATTTAATAAAATATATTAATATTTTATTAAATTTTCTCGCTTTGGTGTTCTATGTATTTTCTATAAATAGGGTGTTTAGGTTAGAATTGAAAATCACACCGTAAATTGAAATCTTATCTCTCTATATTATCGATTTATTCTTGTGAGTTTTTGATACTTTTAAAGTTGTTATACTACTTGCAAGTTCCTTTCAAATAAGTATATCCGATATTTCAAATGTAAGTACTATTCTTTCGAGGTAAGAGATGTTATTTTTTTATAAATGATATTATTTCTTTCAATATCATTACGCTTTAATATTGTTAGATTTTTCTTGTGAAATTCTCGTCTTTTAGTGTTCGGGTTACTATTCACGATACTATACTATTCACGAATACTTACACTATTCACGTAAAAATTAAATTTTTATTTTTGTTCAAGATATCTATTATGGATACTAGCTTTGATTGTATCCATGTTTTGATCATTCTCAATTTTACTCCATTATGATTATTTATGAAGTATTTTTGAACTCTAATGTTTAAAGTACTAATCCTTAATATTTGTTCTTTTGTTTCACCGATTCGCTTGTCTTTAAAATATTTTTCATCATCCTCAAATCCTAAATGATTATATTATCAATATCTTTCGGCCCGTAGTGCAAAGATGAATGATTTTTTATGAATATCTTCGGCCCGTAGTGCAAAAGAAGAACAGTGTTGAGATGAACATGACCAATCGATGAATATCTTTTACCCCAGAAGTGCAAAAGATGAATATTTGATTCAAGATGTATATTGATTGATGTTACAGGATAAAATATTAATGATGGACTTTAAATTCATAGATAATAGTAGATTTCATTCTCACGTAACTCTTCTATGAATTATTATTTCACCAATAATATTGATCTCAAACTTGTTGTCTATTATATTCTCTCGCATTTTTTCCTCATTGAAGACTAACGATAATTTATTCTATATTATCTTAGTCATAATATTCTTTACTCGGCTAGTTGAGCTCACCCTTTTCCTTTTTGTTCCATTTTTCTTCTCGTGAGGCGAGAATGTAAATAGTACTAGTCTGGGTATGGAATGAAGGTTCTAGAAAGTCGCTTTTAGTAGTCCTCACTATTTTGTAGAATAGTGTATCAATAATTGTAATGAGGACTTATTTGGTGTTGATATTGTCTAGAAGACAATATTTGTTTTTAAACTCACAGCTTATGTGTTGTCGATTTTGCACGACAATTGTATTAATAAAGTTGTAGTTATTTCGCACCATGTATTTTATGCACTCGTAATGGGTGTTATATACCTATTTTGGGGGCATCACAATTGTATCTGAGCTTAGGGATATGATCTCCGCGTGAGATCGAGGAATAGAACTAGGAGGGAGGGACGAGTAAATCCTTCGCTATTGTGTCCTACCTAAGCTTATTTGTTGGTTGGTTAGTAATATAGGATATTATGTGATATGTTAATTTCTTTAATTAACCCTTGTTTTATGGCAAGATTTGAAAATGGCAACCGAGAATGTTAACAAAGGAGTAAATTAGACCGTGGAGACACCTTTACCCACCAACGAGGAAAACGTGCAATGTGCCTAGAATGTTCCTCCCAGAAACAACACCACCGATCGATCGATGAACGATGGAATGTTTAGAAGCTTTTTACGCTCATGCAAAAATAAGACGAAGGGAGACTCGTGTACAAAGTATGTGGAAATGATTGCACGCATTACGGCTTGTTACAAAAAGCAAGCAAAGAGTTGGGACCACTGTAATTCATGGAAAACCGGATCCGATTAAGGCGAGGCAAATTACCAAGATATTTGACGCCTTGGATGCACGGAGGAAATGTAAGGTTCCATTCGCCACCTTTATGTTTCTTAATGAGGCAGACATCGGTGGGAATTGGTGAAGCGTGCACTCCATCCACCGCAGACTCAAGATGTCTTGGGAAACATTTTAGAAACTGTTCAATAACAAGTACTTTCCTGAAAGTATTCATCATATGAAGGAGGTAGAGTTTATTAGACTGGAGAAGAACAACATGATGGTGTCCCAGTACGAGGCGAAGTTTACGGAGTTATCCAGGTTTGCACCTCATTTGTGGATAATGAGGAACGTATGACGCGAATGTTTCTGAGAGGTTTGAAACCCGACATACGTCAGTATCTCATTTCTCATAAATTTTCCATATATTCAGATGTTGTCAATAGAGCTCAATTATTAGAGTGAGATAACTAGTACGTTCAACCGAGGGACCACAACTGTGGTCATACTGTGATGTTAATTACCTGAGCAACGATAACCAGCGGGGAAAGAAAAATATGGACAAAAGCGGCAACCACTCTGGTGGTAATCATGGCCATGAAAATAGAAGAAGCGAGTCGGGGGGTGATTTTAAAAAGAGGAGATTCAACAATGACAATGTGAAGACGCCAAAGACCAAAGAAAGAATCGGTTCTAAGGGAGGAGAACGACCACCAGTCGTATGCTATAAATGCGAAAAAGAGGGACATATCAGCCCAAACTATCCATAATAGTTCAAGGTATGCTATAATTGTGGAAAGGAAGGACATATCGCCGAGATTGTACGGTAGCAAAACCAAGTCCAATGGGATGGTGACTCAAAAGGTCGTCCCGTAAAAGTCAAAAGTCAATCTGCCTCGGAAGAGCGCTTTGTTGTGACCGGTCAAAATGCGAGGAACCCAAACGAGGTGATCATCGGTAAAAACTAATCATAAATTCTTGCAAGTTTATACATTACTAGATACCGGCTTTTATCCATTCATTTATCTCTTCTCGCAGTGCTCAACATTTAAACTTAACTCCTGAGAAATTAGACTTTGACTTATTTGTGGAGACTCTGCTAGAGAAACTTTCATCACATCCACTATTTATAAATCTTGTTTGATCCAAGCTCAAGACCATCACATTACCTCGTTGATCTTATCTCTTTAAAGATACTTACATTTGACGTGATTTTAGGGATTGATTGGTTAACTACTCATCATGCCAAAATTGATTGTTTTCGTAAGGTTGTTAGTTTTCATATTCCTAATCAACCTGTTATTCCAATTCAAGCAACTAAACCACTAAAATCAATCACTGTCATATCAAGCCATAAAGCCATTCGTTTATTGAAAAACGGATGTCAAGCTTTCTTAGCCTATGTTATGGATTTGAATAAAGACACGTCGGATTTGAATAATATTCCTGTTGTTAATAAATTTCCTAACGTATTTCTTGAAGAACTTCCCGGTCTACCCCCAGAATGTGAAGTTGAATTCTTTATTACTCTTGAACCTGATACAAAGCCCATTTCTAAAACCCCATATCGAATGGCTCCTATTGAACTTCAGGAGTTAAAGGTCCAACTACAGAGTTGTTGGACATCGCTTTATTCGCCCCAGTACATCTCCTTGGGTGCTCCTATTTTATTCGTAAAGAAGAAAGACGGGAGTATGCGACTTTGTATTTACTACCAGGAATTGAACCATGTCACCATCAAGAATAGGTATCCGCTACCTCACATTGATGACCTATTTGACTAGTTACAAGGAGAACAATTCTTTTCAAAGATCGATCTTCGTTCTGGATATCATCAGCTAAAGATAAGAACTGAGGATATTCCAAAGACTTCCTTCGTAACTCCTCAGATGGGCATTATGAATTCTTAGTCATGTCTTTTTGGATTGACTAATGCTCCTGCCACTTTCATGGATATGATGAACCGGTATTCAAGGAATATTTGGATCATTGTTGTTGTCTTTATTGATGACATCCTCATATATTCCAAAAGTCGTGAAGATTATGAGCACCATTTGAAGCCGGTACTCCAAAGGCTTCGTGAAAATAAGCTTTATGCCAAGTTGAAGAAATGCAAGTTCTGACTTGAGGAAGTAGCATTCCTTGGGCACGTGGTGTCAAAACATGGAGTATCCGGTGACCCCGGCGAAGATTGAAGCAATACAAAGTTTGGAGCAAATCAAGACGGTGGACCGGTTCGAGCTTTCTGGCTTAAATGGTTATTATCAAGATTCGTGGAAGGGTTTTCTCGAATCGCTACTCCATTAACTCGGCTTGACTTAAGGATACAAAATTCGTATGGAGCGAGGAATGCGAAAGAGTTTTCAAGAGCTTAAGAGGAGACTCATTTCTCTCGATAATAATACCGTCTAGTTTGGATGGATTTGTTATCTACAACGATGCTTCAGGCAAAGGGTTAGGATGTGTTCTCATGCAACATGGGAAAGTCATAACCTATGCCTCGCGATAACTTAAAGAATATGAGAGGAATTATCCTACTCATGAACTAGAGTTGGCGGTAGTTGTTTTCGCACTAAAGATCTGGAGGCACTATCTATATGGGGAGAAAGTGAAGATATTTTCAGACCATAAAAGCCACAAATATTTCTTCACCCAAAAGTTAAAGTTAAGTGTTGTTATACTCGCAAAGTTCCTTTCAAATATATCCGATATTCCAAATGTAAGTACTATTCTTTTGAGGTAAGGGATGTTATTTTTTTTATATAAATGATATTATTTCTTTCAATATTATTATGACGGAATATTGGTTAGATTTTTCTTGTGAAATTCTTGTCTTTTAGTGTCGGGGGTTACTATTCACGTATACGGCACTATTCACAAATACGACACTATTCACAGAAAAATTAAATTTTTGTTTTTGTCCAAGATATCTATTATGGATACTAGCTTTAATTGTATCCATGTTTTGATTATTCTTGAATTTTACTCCATTATGATTATTTATGAAGTATTTTTGAACTCGAAATGTTTAAAGTACGAATCCTTAATATTTGTTCTTTTGTTTCACTGGATTCGTTGTCTTTAAAATATTTTTCATCATCCTCAGTCCTAACATTCCCTGACAAAAAGAATATTTCCCGACCAAACGAATATTCCCCGACACATTGAATATTTTATATCAACTTGCTTACTTTGCAAAATTTTCAAATATCACCCATAACTTTAACCTTTTATAAATTTAACCATTTATTGAATAGAATAATAATTATAAGAAAATTGGATACTTTCATTTCATATAATTCGGGGTCTTACAATCTCCCCTCCTTATGAAATTTTGCCCTCAAAATTTACGTACCTGGTGTGTCGAGGAGGTGAGGATACCTTGTTTAGATTCTAACTCTTGAGGTATAACCTTTGAGCGTAGAATATATTCCTTCTTGTCCAATATTTTAACAGTATCTCTTCATACGCTAAATCTTTGTTATCCCGCCTAGTTCTATTCAATAATGTGGTTCAGTCGTCCACATATTTATTGTAACATCGACACGTGAAAAAATGTTATGAACACTCGACATACTTAATTTGTAAAAGCGAGTCTATAGGCCACGCCTCTACTCGATCGAGGATTTCAAATAGACCAATAAAATCAAGGGTTGAGATTTCCTCTTCATCGATTATTTCTTCTAGAATAACGCCTTCTTGCACCTTCTTCTTCACATTCATCAGCTCTGAGTCTCAGAATGGAGCTACTTTAACTTTATTGATTAAAGTCGATTCTAATTGTATATTCGCTATCTTCACGTAGGTTCTTGGAGTCTTTAACTCTATCTCAATCTTTTGTAAGTCGTACGAAATGGGTCTTTATGTTAACAATGTCGCACTCGTAACTGCATACGATCTTCTACTCAACGCGTCAGCTACCACGTTCGCTTTTCCACGATGATATTTAATGGTATGGTCGTAATCTTCAATAGCTTGAGCCAACATCTTCGGCGCATTTTACGTTCTTTCTGGGTGAAAAAATATTTGAGGGTTTTAGAAATGGGTTTTGTACTGGGGTCAATAAAAAATTCTATTTCACGCTCTGAGGGTAGGCCAAGAAGTTCTTCGAGACATACGTCAGGAAATTTATTAACAACAGAAATATCATTCAAATCTGACGTATTTTTGTTTAAATCCGTGACATGGGCTAAGAAAGCTTGACATTCGCTTTTCAGTAAATGAATAGCTTTATGGCTTGATATGACAGTGATTGAATTTAGTGGTTTGGTTGCTTGAATTCGCATAATAGGTTGGTTAGGAATATGAAAGCTAACCACCTTACGAAAATAATTAATTTTAGCATGATAAATAATTAACCAGTCGATTCCTAAAATCACATCAAAGGCAAGTATTTTCAAAGAGATAAGATCGACAGGTAACGTGAGGGTGCCGATTTGAATCTAATAAGACTTATAAATAATGGATGTAATGAAGGTTTCTCCCAACAAAGTTTTAATAGATAAGTCAAAGTCTAATTTCTGTGGAGTTAAATTTAAATGTTGAGCGCAAGTAGGAGAAATAAAAGAATAGGTAGAACCGGTATCTAATAAGGTATAGACTTCCCAAGAGTTTATAATTAGCTTACCCGTGATAACTTCATTCGGGTTACTCGTTTTTTGAGAAGTCACAAAAAATGCTCTTCCTGAAATCACCGACTTTATTTTGTCTGTATCCGCCTTTGGTGCCACCGTCTCAACTAACTTAACTTCGCTATAGAGTACATTCCACCCTCAATTGCTTCGTCGCATTCCTGATCCATGATTTGAATCATTACTCCTCAATCCATATCGAATTAGGGTCGACCGCCTCGCATGGTAATTCCAAACTCGATGTTGATTCTCCCAATTATCATCCAAAAGCGAAATCCATTTCATCGATTTTGGCCTTCGGATCGAACGCCTTTTTTCAACAATATCTACGCTGTCGTCGCTTTTTATCCATGCATTCTCCATTCTCATTCATTCAGCTTTTTTTCTTTTTTATCGTAATTTTGATCATAGCATTCTCATATTCCAAATCTAATATCTTATACTCTACCAAAGAGTGCTTTATTCAAGCATCGCATACCTGCAACACAATTTTGAATTGTTGCATCCCTTTGTTCCATGACCGCCTGCCGTTCTTCAGCCTGTTCTTCTAACTCGTGAATATGATTTTGTAATTCTACATTTCGATCATAAAGTTCTCCTAACAAGGGTTAATTAACATGTCACATATTATCCCTATATTCTGACCGACCAATTAAATAACAAATAAACTTAGGTAGGTCATACTAGCGATGGAATTACCTGTCTTTCCCCTCCTAGTTCTAGCGTCACATCTCAGCTAGGGATCATATCCTTAAGCTTTGATACCAACTGTGACGCCCCTAAAATAGGTATACATCACCCATCTTGGGTCGCCAAATACATGGTACCGAATTCAAATACAAACTTAATTAATACAACTATCGTGTAAAATATGACAAAATATAGCTTAGTTTTTACACTAATATTGTCTCATAGACAATATCCAACTCAAATTCAATCCTTATTACATTTATTATCACACTAAATAGTGAGGACTACTAAAACAAACAACTCGGACCATCACTCCATTCCCCGACTAGTCCCATCTACGTTCTCATTTCCTGAAGAGAACAATGAAAGCAAAAAGGGTGAGCTCAACTAGCCCAATAAAAAATATAATGACTAAGATAATGCAGAATAATTTATTGTTAGCCTTCAACAGTGTTAAATTGATAAAATACAATAAACATCGAGTTTAACTGCAGCGGAAAAAGGAATCCATTAGAAGAGTCCCAGCGATAAAGTTAATGATAAATATTTTAAATCATAGAAGATAGTAGATATCATGCTCTACTTGACTCTTCTAATGGATTGCTTGTTCACTGTAGTAAACTTGTTGTCTCATTATATTCTATCGGCTTAACATTGTTGAAGGCTAATGATAACTTATTCGCATTATTTTAGTCAAAATATTTCATCGGGCTAGTTGAGCTCACCCTTTTACTTCTATTGTTCTCTTCGTGAAATGAGAACGTAATGAACTAGTCGGAGAACGTAAGTGATGGTCCGAGATGGTGTTATAGTAGTCCTCACTATTCTATAAAATATTGTGACAATAAATGTAATGAGGACTCCATTTGAGTTTGATATTGTCTAAAAGACAATATTCGTGTAAAAACTCTAGCTCATATTGTATTCAGTACTCGCACACGATTTGGTGACCCAAGATAGGTGATGTATACCTATTTTGGGGCGCCACAGCTGGTATCAAAGCTTAGGATATGATCCCCGGGTTGAGATGTGAGACAAGAACTAAGAGGGGAGAGACGGAATTCTTCGCTAGTATGACCTACCTAAGTTTATTTGGTATTTAATTGGTTGGTCGTTGCATAGGATAATATGTGGTATGTCAATTAACCCTTGTTTTGTGGGTCAGTGTTTGAAAATGGCATCCGAAAATGTCGAGATAAGTAATAAAGCACATGAGACCGTTGAGTCACCAACGATCAAGATCCAAGATAATGTGCAACAGGAAGACAATAATCCTCAAGTAAATAACAACACCAATCAAATGATAAACGATGGGATGTTTAGAGGCTTTATGCAATTCATGCAATATCGTGAAAGAACGGCCCTATTCAAAATGTAGGTGGGAAACACCTGGCAACTTTCTGGATGGTCACCGCTAAGCGCTTCAAGGAGCTGGGACCACCGTAAATTTTGGGAGAGCCAAAACCACTTAAGGCGTAGATGTGGATAAAGTAGATCACCGTGATATTTGATGTCTTGGGATGCCCGAGGAGCAAAAGGTTCCCTTTGCCACCTTCATGTTGAGAGGAGAGGCAGACATCGGTGGGAATCAAGAAACGCACTCACCGGCCGCACTCAAAAAAATCTTGGGGAAAAGTTCCAAGAACTATTCAACGACAAGTACTTTCCCGAAAGTATTCATCACATAAAGGAGGTGCAGTTTATCAAGTTGGAGCAAAACAATATGACAGTGTCGCAGTACGAGGCTAAGTTTGCCGAGTTGTCCCGGTTCGCATCCCATTTGATTGATAATGAGGAGTGAATGACGCGAATATTTCTATGAGGTTTGAGACCCGAAATACGTTAATACCTCATTTCTCACAAACTGTGTTTGTATTCAGATGTTGTAAATAGGGATCAATTATTGGAGCGCGATAATGAGTCAACCCAACCAAGAGAAAGCAGTCGGCAAGTCGATAATACCATTGGTAACAGTCATCAAAGCGGTGACAATAAACGTGGAGGGAATCAACATGCCAGAAATGGTAACCACTTCGATGGTAATCATAGCCAAGATAATAGAAGTGAAAATTTTAAGAAGAGGAGATTTAATAATGATGGAAAGACGCCAAGACCAAAGACCTATTGTTAAGGAAGGAGAACGAATCCGGCCGATGTTTACAAATGCGAGAGGAAGGACACATCACCCAAACTGACAAAGAATCCAAAGCATGTTACAATTATGGAAGAGAAGGTCACCTAGCCCGATTTTGTCGTGTACCAAAGTCAAGTCCAGCTGGGATGGAGGCATCAAAGGCCATCCCAGACAAGACAAAATTGGTAGTTCAAGGGAGAGCGTTTGTCGTAACCTCCCAAAAAGCAAAGAATCCAAACGAGGTGATCACAGGTAAGCTAATCATAAACTCTAGCAAAGTCTATACCTTATTTGATACCGATTTTATCCATTCTTTTATTTCTCCTACTTGCGCTCAACATTTAAATTTAACTCCGGAGAAATTAGACTTTGATTTATCTGTTGAAACTTCATTGGGAGAAACCTTCATTACATCCACTGTTTATAAGTCTTGTTTGATTCAAATTAGTAACCGCACGTTACCTGTCGATCTTATCTCTTTGAAAATACTTGCATTCGATGTGATTTTAGGAATTAATTGGTTGACTACTTATCATGCTAAAATTGATTATTTTTATAAGGTTGTTAGCTTTCATATTCCTAACCAACCTATTATGCGAATTCAAGCAACCAAACAATTAAAGTCAATCATTGTCATCTCAAGCCATAAAGCTATTTGCTTATTGAAAAACGGATGTCAAGCTTTCTTAGCTCATATCATAGATTTAAACAAAAATACGTCAGTCTTGAATGATATTTCTATTGTTAATAAATTTCCGACGATTTCTCAAGAACTTCCTAACCTACCCATAGAGCGTGAAATCGAATTTTGTATTGACCCCAGTACAAAACCCATTTCTAAAACCCTCAAATATTTCTTCATCCAAAACTAATATAACCCGCACCGAAGATGTTGGCTAGAGCTGTTGAAAATTACGACCATACTATTCAATATAATCGTGGAAAAGCGAACGTGGTTGCTGACGAGTTGAGTAGAAGATCGTATGCAGTTACGAGTGTGACGTTGTTAACACAAAGGCCCATTTTGTATGACTTACAAAGGATGGAAATAGAGTTAAAGACTCTAGGGACCCATGTGATGATGGCGAATATATGAGTAGAACCGACTTTAATCGATAAAGTTAAAGCTACTCAAGCTACAGACCTGGAGCTAATGCGTATGAGGAAGAAAGTGCAAGAAGGTGTTATTCCGGAAGCAAGAATCGATGAAGAAGGAATACTTTGAGTCAACTCCAGACTTTGTGTTCCTAACGATTCTGACTTGAAGTATAAAATCATGATGGAGGCGCACAACACACCTTTTTAGTGTCCCTTTTCACTACTTGTTCTTTGGTGTTCTCATGTTAATGTGAGATTTGTTTGAAAAACAACAAGTGAAAAAGGTCCGATATGTATAATGTCGACGATTTCGACTTTAAGAGTCGCCATTGGTGTATTTAATCGGTTGCACCAACGCAAATCAAAAAAGGTTTGCACATCGACCTCCAAAGATGTGACACTCGCTAAACGGGTCTGTGAAACCGAGATTCATTTGGGTCGGGGCTTGATTATGCGAGGGAAGGTGTTAGGCACCCCCGACATCCGTGTTGCTACTACGATGACCGCCACTTTTCAAAGAAACTATTATATGAATGTGTGTGTGTGTGTGTGATCAATGTGCAATTATTTGAAAGTAGTGTGGCCTCGTTCGCACCTATATACATCAGGTTTGAATTTATAGAAAAATTCACTTTTAACCAAGATATAGCAATGAAGTTTTGTAAAAGAGGTTTTTCAAACCCTGTGCTCAATAGAAATTGAGACCTTTTCATACTTCCATTTTATTATTAAATGTTCGGCTTGTTTGCTTTTATTTTCGAGATGCGAGGCATCTTCGAGAAAATAATATACAGCAGTGCCGAACTCCTTATGGGCATGACAGCCATCCAAGGAAATTCGTACAATGTAAATAATGTACAAGTTGCCAAATTTAAAAAATCCATCACGGAACCAATCTAGATTCAAGAGAGATCAAATCAGATCACATGATTCCTAGGCTCACATGATACCGCAGCTTTATATGGAAAGTAGCTATATATATATATATATATATATATATATATATATATATATATATATATATATATAAATATATATATATATATATATATATGATAATCACCACCACGAAGCAACTCCATGGGGGATCGGAAAAGTAATATATAAAAAGTCAGTATAATATATATATATATATATATATATATATATATGTGTGTGTGTGATCACCACCACCACAAGCAACTCCATGGGGATCGTAAAAGTAAATAAAGTCAGAAAAGCGATCAACCACCACTTAAGTAAACTCCAAAGTGACGAAATGTAAATAAAGTCAGTAAAAACCCCACGTAAGTAAACTCTGTGTCGATGAAATGTAAATATATATAATATAAATATATATATAAATATAACTATCTATATATATATAAATATATATATATATATATATATATATATATATATATATATATATAAAAGCAATAAACGCCCAGGATATAAATCTAAAGCTCATCTGATATGTCCCGATAATAAATATATATATATATATATATATATATATATATATAACAATATATATATATATATATATATATATATATATATATATATATAAATAAATGCCTATATATGTAAAATCCATGCTCATCGATATATATATATATATATATATATATATATATATATATATATAAATGCAATAAACGCTCCTGATGTAAAATCTGTGCTCATCGATAAAGTCTCGACAATATATATATATATATATATATATATATAAAAAGCAAGTAAACGCCTGCATATAAGTTCAGGCTCAATCGAGGCATAACTCGATAATGTTAGTCCTATAAAAATATATATATATATATAAGTATATATATATATATATATATAAAAATGAAAGCCACGGACCAAAGTCCGCATACGCACACAACACGACTCTCAATGTGTAATAATAATGTGCCAATAATATGAAGAGAGAGGCTTTATAGAGTGTAAGAAGGCTTACAAAGTAATGCCAATGCAGACTTTCTATGACTCTAAATGGATAAACACTCAGCCTCCCACCGTAAAAATATAGATCAGATATGGGCTAACAGTGTTTAAAAAATGAGCAAGCACTCAATATAGGTGTGTATAAAGCCAATCGACAGGGCTTCCTCGCTTTTTCTCTCTCTAAAATGGCTAGCCCAAGCCCCATATATATAGAATCGATGGTCAGTAGTGTACTTCGCACATAACCTCTCTCGATACACCTGCGGGTCGTCGTCGTGTGCATCCGGGCCTCATGGGTCCCGCCGCCTCAAAGTACGTGCACTCATGCAATGTAATGTCCGCCGAACTTGCGTAACTTCAATCCGAGCATCCAAACGAGGTGTACAAGACCATCTTCTAACCGCTTTTGTCGAGAGTTACGCAATGACATGGGATTTGCCTTTTTGATTCCAGAAGATGGGTCCATGACCGAAATAGCATTCCCGTGTTCCCGCCAGCAAATCCGGTGAGTCATTTTCATGTAGTTTTCGCCCCGGTTAAGATATGAGTCTTGTGGGACTAATTTTGAATCAATTTGAGTTGACATGAGTGTATTTGATTTGAAGTGAAGTTGAGTTGGCAAATGACCATTTTGCCCTCCCGGGTTATCTCCTGCTTTTGCACAACAGTAGAGAGGTTTTTCCTGTGGTTATCTCCGAGATGGTCATGATGTTGACTCGAATGTACTCTGTGGTTATCTCTCGAGGTTGGAATTGATGTTGTGGTCCTCCAAGATTACCTCCGAGTGTGAAAAAGATGCTTTTTCCCTCCCCGCATAGCTTAGTAATAGAAAAAGAAAATTTCGAGTGTTCATAGATGCCCCTCTTTATCATGTTCATGCAATGCAATGGAATGGACATGATAAAGATTAGTAGACACTTGAAACATGACAATGTATTTTTAATGATGCAGATCGCAATGTAGTGAATGTGATGATGAATGTTTAAAATGTTTTCAAATCGCAAATCAAATCGCATTTCGTGATTTCGCACTTCGCATTTCGCTGGGCCAATCGCACTTCGCAAGAACTCGCACATCACATCGTGATATCGTGATATCGCAAATCGCAAATCGCAATGTAATGTAATGAATGTATGATGCATGTTTAAAATGTTTTCGCAAATCGCTTTACCTTTACCGGGATTATTGATGCCTATGCTGGTGTTGACTACAACGGCTTGGCTTTTTGTCGATGCCGCTAATGCCTGTTTGATGAAGAGAAATTGAGATGTCATCGATGCATACGCTGGTAGTTTACAATGGTGCCTACCCTGATGGTAGTTTGATAACAGATCCTACCCTGCTGGTAGTTGACATCGCCCAACTATTTTGGTTCCCACTCGAACGGTAGTATACAAAGCTTTCATCATTGGACTGCTTTGATGTTGCAGACCAATTGATACCAATGGTTTTGAATACCGGATCTCCGATACCTTCGCTAAAGTAATATTCAAAGGTTTGCTTCACTAGATTCACCGATGTTACGCCGATAGAGATGTACGCTGATGTAGCGCCCACCCTTTTTGAGGTGATTTGTAGTTTTTTCACTTGTTGAGTGCTTGTGCCCCATTTCCTTGAACATTTGATTCAAAACCCTACCGAATCGATGATCTGAATGTCACCGATATCCCTGGGGGTGCAAACATTTGTACTTTCCTATCGAAACTTTGAACTTTAGTGTAGAGGCCTCAACTTATGAGGATTTTAAGCAAATTAACATGTTTGATGGTGTAGATTTCATTCGCCAAACCCTTTGTTATTGGGCTTCGCCTTAAGTTAAGAACTTTGTTGAGAATTTTCCCTTCGCTTAGGGGGCAAGCTAATGTCGCCATGATTCTTTCAGAGTTTTCCTTCTTTGATGAGAGGCCCGATCCCGCCTTTAAAATCCTTTCGCTTTCCTAGAATCGAAAAATGCCCCAAATTTCAGCATATCGATGTTCTGGATTCATACAAAAAACTCTCTTTGTTGATGAAGTCGCAAGTGAATAATATCCAAATCGCTAATGAGTCGATGTGAGGGAAGCTTTGATGATGATGGACCATGTCGATGGTGTTGACCGGGCATTTTCCTCTTTAGATGTGTTTGATAAATGCCCCAAAGGTTGAAGTTGTCACTGCTTCCGAGATTGCCCAAGTCTTGTTGTAGTGGTCGCAATATCGTCAAGTTGTCGCCGATTTTGAAATTGCCCCACCTTTGCTTGTTGTCCGGATAGTCGCTTTGATGATGGGCCGATAAGATGTCGAGATCGCAAGAGACTTTTTTCCTCTCTGTACTGTATGGTGAACAAGTATAGGACCCGGTTTTGATGCCTTCAATCATTATTCCCGACTTGTTATTGTAATCTGGCCTTTGATTTTCTTTTGATTTGATGAAGACTCGTGATTAAGGGTGTCAAATCTTTGAAGGTCCTCGCCAGCCGGTTGTCTTGGCATATCATTGCTTTCTTCCTTTTCTCGGATTTGTGCCAGATTTGATGGAATGACATTGCAAAGTGTTGTTGGGTCTTCCCACATAGGTCGCCGACTTTGAGGGTCGCTTTGGGCGGGATTGAGATTGATGTTTTGGGTTTGATGTTTTTTTGAGGGTCGACCGCACCACCGATGGTTGCCACGACTCCTGCGTGTGGGAGGGAGATCAGTGTCCACGTAGTTCTTACTGATAAGATAAACAGTTTGACAAGTGTTTGAGAAGTTTTGTTTGAGAAGTGTTTTGTTTGGGAATGTTTGATTGAGAAGTGTTTGGTTTGAGAAGTGTTTGGTTTAGGGTGTTTGGTTTGAGAAGTGTTTGGTTTGGGAAGTGTTTGTTTGGGAAGTGTTTGGTTTGAGAAGTGTTTGGTTTGGGAGTGTTTGTGGGAAGTTTTTGGTTTTGTTTGGTTTGACCGCACCATAAATGGTCGCCACGCATCTCTATTGATGAGGGGAGATCAGTCTTTCAGAGTTCAGCTTGATGAGTCAAAACCCGAATGACTTGATTTTTGATTTTTTTTTTTTTTTTTTTTTTTTTTTTTTTTTTTTTTTTTTTTTTTTTTTTTTTTTTTTTTTTTTTTTTTTTTTCTATACATGCATGGAAAATAAAAAGCATACTACAAAGGAAGTGATACCGTCCCAACATCTTCTGGAACTCGCAACTTTATCCCCTGGATCTACATCTTTTTGGCTAGTTGAGGCCCCGATAGTCCAAATGTCGAGGTCAGTGTTGCCTTCAAGGCTCGCGATGAGGTTACTTCTTGGTTTTGAATGTCTTCACTTATGGCCATAACTTGATCGCTTCCTGGTTCAGTACATTCCTCAGGGATGCTTGAGCTGGACCCATCGCAAAAAGGTATGAAATCTTGATTCTTTGATGGGTTGGTTTCCGACAACCTCACCACCTTTTCCTTCATCTCGCTCCTTCACACTTTTCCTGGCTTGAGAGGATTCGACCATGAAATCTCCCTCGAATTGCTGTCGCATTTCTTGCAAGGAACTTTCCTTTTTTGCTTTTTCTTCCTTGGAAAGGATCAGTATTTCCTCCGCATCATCCAAGGTTATAAGATCTGGAATGTGGTTGTCATCTTTGACCACAGATGTCGATGTCAAGCGAGGAATCTCCTTTGGGGATTCCCTTGTCTCCTCTATCATTTTTCGCATTAGATCATTCCATCTTGGGTTCTCGCCAGATTATCGCTCATAGCCTTCACCTCATTTGAAAATGCTTCGTCTCGAGTGGACATCTTAAGCTTTTTATTGCCTTTCGCCTTTTTTTTGTCATGGGAAATTTCTATCTCCAAATCTCCATTTTCAATGAGATCCTCGATTTTATGTCGCAAAGACCAAAGATTCCTCAACCGATGTCCAAGTGAGTTAGAATGGTAGAGACATATCTTGGTGGAATCATAACTCTTTATCTTGGGATTTATAGAGGCAAAGAACTCAAGAATCCTTCCTTCGCTTATCGTAAAGTGTAGCATTTCTTCATTGGATTTGCTTAGAGGGGTGAATTTTTGACTCTTGTGGAGGTTGTTTGATCTTTCTTCTTTGAGAATTCGTGATTCCCCAAGCGATTTTTTCGTCATGGCAGGTCTCGCTAGCAATTTTATCATCCCCTTTTCGGCCTTCTCGATAGTTGAGTGAAGAAATGCCTCAGATCCCGATGTCATGCACTATCGCCTTTAGCTAGCAGATTTACTTTGATTCTCGATCGCCTCTAATTTTTGCATTACTATGATACCTTCCTCCGAAGTTTTCCCACTTTAGGACATTTGTTCTGCGGCCTTTGGGGTAGTCCTCTCATCCTTCAGATGCACTTACATTTAATTGATATATTTCAAAGCTTCTTCTAATTCGATCATGTTTACTTCTTCCGATCATGTCACAAATGGAAGGTTGGTGTTGACATTTTGTTGATCAAAGTTGTTGGACCACAATATCGCCACTTTCGATCGATTTTGAATTTTATGCTTTAAGGACCAACAATCTTCCGTATCGTGGTCCCGGAGACCCCGAGTGGTAAGCACATCTTTGGCTTTGATTATATCTTTTGCTCCCTCGTTCTAGAGGTGGAGCCAGCCTTCGTAATTTTCTTAGATCCATTAATATCGCCAATACATGTTCAAGGAATCGCCTAAAGAGTGAACAATTCATTTTCCGCTCTTTCAAATTTTCTTTTCCTATCCGGGTATTGGTTGAATGCAAACTTTGTTGAGATGGCGATTTGTCTTGTATTTTCCAAATGGGGGACCGTAGGTTGGTCTCCTAACTTGCCCTCTGCATAACAAGGGATACATCTTCATTGCCTTTATCGTGTACACCCTTGGATCGCTTTCGATACTTGCCAACAGATATGTCTCACGATGCTTCCAAGGCAAAGAAGTCTTTAATCTTGCCTCGCCTTTCAGCCCATCTCTCGCCATTTCATTGTGTTTTCGATCATTTCGAGAACGGCTTTCCTATGCCTCGCTAGGATCCTCTCAGTAGTACGGAGCCTCTTGATATCAATAAACGCCATTACCATCTCAGCTTCCGCTATTGATGGAATGACTTGTACCGCTAGATGTCTCCACCTTTGGGGCATATTCTCAAAAGATTCAAGATTTTGCTTTTTGACTTTAGTCACTTGGTATCGATCAAAAGCCATTTGTGACCGAAAACCAGATCGATTTAGAAAGGCGTGGGCCAATTCTTCCCAATTGTTGGATTTTGGCATTGTCAAGTTCTGCATACCAGCTTTAGCCTCTCCAAAGAGACTCTTTTTTGAAAAGTCGCATTCGAGGCTTTCATCTTCAAAGATAAGATCCTAGTTCGCCAATGTACACTTTCAAAAAGCGATAGGATCGCCTTCCCCATTGTACTTTTTCAAACTCGACTTTGAATTTGGCAGATATCGAGCCCCGAATATGCAAAGATCTCAATAGGTGACACTCCCATAATTTCCAGCCCCTTGATCGACCGGATGGTCTCTCCATTTGTTGGACTTTCTTTCTTATATCCCCGCCGATCATCCCCGAGATTTGTGATTTCTTTATTGAATGAGGTTTAGGTATCTGGGTTTCCATCTTTTTACCAATACCTCGATCGCCTCGTGTGTGACGACTCGTCGAGTAGGCATTGTTTGCCTCTCGATTCCTCCATGCAGCAGGGGATTCTGTGGATGGGTATTTGTGGACCCCGAATAGATTGGTGTAGTTCTTTGAGCATAACAACCAACTCGTCATTTGATAGCTTAATTTTTTCGAACTCTTCATGAGAGATGTAAGTTGATCAAAGTTGGGCACTTTTATCCATGTCTCGATCGGGCTTAATGCCCTTTTGGACTTTGAACGAAATAGATCAATTGCTTCCCTACAAAAAGACTTATGTAGTTTAGTCTTAGGGAATGTATAAATGTTACATGCTATGTGATGTATCCATTTTAGGAATATTATCCTCGCAAAATGGATGCAATTTGATAGCATAAAGATGTCATGTTTTAATATGCATTTACATATATTTCTTCATATTTTCCATTACATCGAGATTGACAAGTAATTGAAATTACAAGTAATTTAAATGGGTAAAGTATGAAGAGACTTCCTTCGCTTGGTGGTTTATCGTAGGTCGACCTATCTTAGGTTTACTCTCGCTTTTTTTTTGCATGAAGGTTCCTGATCATCGCAATTTACTCGACGGAAGTTAATCCGGCCTTTCAACCGAGCGAACTGGTGGTGCCTTTCCCGAGCCTCGCTGGAATTATTCTTCCCACGAGTCCAAAGAATCAAACACCGACAGATAGCCTCCCCGTGGAGGAACCACACAACATACATTCACATACAACGTGTCTCACCGCTTATGAAAATGATGACATGTGCAAAGCACTAATATCACAGATAGATATAGATAAAGGCAAGAAGTAAAATGCATTCGTACACATTCATCATAAATGTAAATGCAACATTCACACACAAGCATATAACAGCTTTTGAAAAGCTTGTAATAGCGGCTTAAGCCCTCTTACCGAGTCCCAAAGCAGAGTCGCCACCGCCGACGCCGGGATTTTTAGTGTCCTTTTCGCTATTTGTTCTTTGGTGTTCTCATGTTAATGTGAGATTTGTTTGAAAAAATAAGTGAAAAAGGTCCGATATGTATAATGTCGACGATTTGACTTTAAGAGTCGCCATTGGTGTATTTAATCGGTCGCACTAACGCAACCGACCAAAAAGGTTTGCACATCGACCCAAAGATGTGACACTCGCTAAACAAGTCTCAGAAAACCGAGATTCATTTGGGTCCGGGGCTTGATTATGCGAGGGAAGGTGTTAGGCACCCCCACATCCGTGTTTGCCACTATGACCGCCACTTTTCAAAGAAACTGCTATATGAATGTGTGTGTGTGTGTGTGGATCAATGTGCAATTATTTGAAAGTAAAGGTACAGGCCTCGCTCAAGCACCTATATACACAGGGTTTGAATTTATAGAAAATTCAGCTTAAACAAGATATAGCAATGAAGTTTTGTAAAAGAGGTTTTTCAAACCCTGTGCTCAATAGTAATTGAGACCTTTTCATACTTCCATTTTATTATTAAATGTTCGACTTGTTTGCTTTTATTTTCGAGATGCAAGGCATCTTCGAGAAAATAATATACAGCAGTGCCGAACTCCTCATGGGCATGACAACCATCCAAGGAAATTCAGACACACTCAGAATAATGTACAAGTCGCTTACAAAATTTAAAAAAGGTCCATCACGGAACCTAATCTAGATTCAAGAGATCAATCTGTGATCACATGATTCCTAGGCTCACATGATACTGCAGCTTTATATGGAAAGCAAAGAAGCTATATATATATATATATATATATATATATATATATATATATATAATATGTGTGTGTGCATGATCAACCACCACGGCAACTCCATGGGGATCGTAAAAGTAATATATAAAGTTGTAAATATATATATATATATATATATATATATATATATATATATATATATAATATGTGTGTGGGATCGTAAAATAAATGTGTAATGATCAACCACCACGAAGCAACTCCATGTGGGATCGAAAAGTAAATAAAGTCAGAAAGCGATCAACCGCCACGTAAGTAAACTCTGTGTGGGACTTAAATGTAAATATATATATATATATATATATAAGTAAAAACGCAAAGTGATATATATATAAATATATAAATAAATATATATATATATATATATATAATATATATATATATATATATATATATATATATATATATATATATATATATATATATATATATATATATATATATATATATATAAAAGCAATAAACGCACTCTGATGTAAAATCCGTGCTCATCGATATGTCTCGATAACAATTATATATATAATATATATATATATATATATATATATATATATATATATATATATATAAGCAAGTAAACGCTCCGATGTAAAATCTAGGCTCATCGCATAAAGTCTATATATAATAGCTCATATATATATATATATATATATATATAAAAGCAAGTAAACGCGCCCATATATAAGTTCAGGCTCAATCGAGGCATAACTCGATAATGTTAGTCCATAAAAATATATATATATATATAAGTATATATATATAAATAGAAATGAAAGCCACTGATCAAGTCCTGCATACGCACACAACACGACTCTCAATGTGTAGAATAATGTGTGCCAATATGAAGAGAGAGAGGCTTTATAGAGTGTAAGAAGGCTTACAAGTACGCCAAATGCGCACTTCTATGACTTTAAATGGATAAACACTCACCTCCCCACCGAGAAATATATAGCTATATATGGGCTAATAGTGTTTTAAAAGAGCAAGCACTCAATATAGGTGTGTATAAAGCCAATTAGACATGGCTTCTCCTTTTTTCTCCTAAAATGGCTAGCCCAAGCCCCATATATATAGAATCGATGGTCGCAGTGTACTACTGGGCGCTCTCTCGATACACCGCGCCGGTCGTGGTGCATCCGGCCTCATGTCCCGCTGTCTCAAGCACGTGCACTCGCAGCAATGTAATGTCCGCTCAACTTGCGTAACTTCAATCCGAGCATCCAACGAGGTGTACAAGACCATCTTCGAATCGCTTTTGTCGAGAGTTACGCAATGACATGGATTTTCCTTTTTTTGATTCCAGTGAAGATGGGTCCATGATCAAATAGCATTCCCGTTCCCGCCAGCAATCCAAGAGTCGCTTTCGTGTAGTTTTCGCTCCGGGTTAAGATATGAGTCTTGTGGGACTAATTTTGAATCAATTTGAGTTGACATGAGTGTATTTGATTTGAAGTGAAGTTGAGTTGGCAAAATGACCATTTTGCCCTCCCGGTTATCTCCGGTTTTCGCATGACACAAGTAGTAGGTTTTTCCTGTGGTTATCTCTTAGATGGTCATGTTGTTGACTCAATGTACTCGTGGTTATCTCCGAGGTTGGAATTGATGTTGTGGTCCTCCAGATTACCTCTCGAGTGTGAAAAAGACGCTTTTTGCCCCTCCCGCATGCTAATAACAGAAAAGAAAAAATTTCGAGTGTCTTGTGGCCTATAGACTGCGCCTTTACCGCTAAGTATGTCTCGTGTTCATAACGTTTTTCACATATTTATGTTACGTAAATATGTGAAAGACCCGAACCACATTATTCAATTAGAAACGGACGAGATAGCGGAAGATTTAACGTATGAAGAGGTACCTGTTAAAATCTTGGATAAGAAGGATCATATTCTACGCTCCAAGGTTGTACCTCAAGTTAAAGTTTTGTGGAGAAACCACGATGTGGTGGAAATGACCTGAGAGTTAGAATCTGAAATAAAATCAAGGTATCCTCACCTCTTCGACATATCAGGTACATACCCTAATTTCGAGGACGAAATTTTATAAGGATGGGAGGTTGTAAGACCCCAACTTTTTTGAATAAAGAATAATTTTTTTTGAAATATATTTTTGAATATTATGGTGTGGATATGATATAATGTTATAGTTGTGGGTAATATTTGAAAATTTTGCAAAGTAAGCAAGTTGATATAAAATATTCATTGTGTCAGAGAATATTCAATTGGTCGGGAAATATTTATTTTAATAGGGAGTATTCGTATGACGACACAATCATTGGTGGACCCCACAACAGAAGTATTGTCGTAGTTAGAAAATGACAAAAATAACTTTTTATAAAAATAACGACGAAAGTTTTACCGTTAAATTGTTGAATTACCCGGTGGTAAAAGTACAATAATACACGTGGCTGCATAGTAGCACACGGTATTGATTATTGATGCTTACGTGAGAAGTCACTCAGTTATACTCAATTATTGCTACAGTAATTACTGCATAGTATCTCATATTATTTGATTCAATTATTGTCACAAAGATTAATATTTTATATTATCAAATCAATAATTGAGACGACAAAAGTTATTCATATTATTATTTACAATATTGATTGATGTCTAGAAAGTTCACGTCGAGGAGGTTTGGTCACCTAATTTAATTGCGAGCCAATAGGAGAAAATCCTTATCGGAAAGCCCCATCTTTCCTGGGAATGATCTGGTTGTTAAATATTGTGAGTTATAATATTAATGATGAATAATTATTAATAGATTAAAAAGGTTTTTATTAAAGATAAATAATTTGTGGTAAATATTTATTCAATTTTTGATACAAATATAGGGATTGTTGTGAGGCGTTTGTTGTAAGTTTGACTTAGTATTCCATGGAAAGATTTACTAATTTTATGGACCGTCGATGGTGGTTTTAATAGATAACCAATCTGGATCATTGATGGTGGTTTTAATTGTTAATCAATCTGGACCATTGATGGTGGTTTTAATAGTAAATGTTTTAATAGTAAATTAATCTGGACCATTGATGGTGGTTTTAAAAGTAAATCAATCTGGACCGTCGGTGGTGGTTTTTAAAAGTAAATCAATCTGGACCATCGGTGGTGGTTTTAAAAGTAAATCCATATGGACCGTCGGTTGTGGTTTGAATAGTAATCAATATGAATCGTCCGTTCTAATAGTAAATTAATCTGGACCGTTCATGAATCAGTTACTATTTAGTCCATTCTCCTATAAATAGAAGCTTAATTCTTCTTTCATTCTCACCAATTCACTGAGATTCACAAGAGACACTATAAAGAGAGAAACTATAAAGAGTAAGAAGAAGAGTATTCTGCTACTTCGCTATTGTAGTATCCAGCCTTCTACTAAGGTAAGGGGTATTATTTCTTTCGTATTCATAAGAAATACTATTTTTTGTATTAATCTTTTAATATGTCGGAATAACCTGTCTACGCAGATTACGTACCGTATGATAGGTGAAAATCCAATTACAGTTTTGTATGTTATTTTTTTCATATTCTTGAATCTAAACTTACTATGGTAAGTATTTCTTCTATAATCCTTGAAATTAGTTGAATATCCTTGAGTTTTGCGCTTCATCAAGTATCGTTTCATTGAAATATTGATCTGATCTTTCTTATTAATTATCAATATTTTCACCCGGGGTACTATTCATGATTACTATTCACCTGGTTACTAGAATAATATTCACTCGAGTATTCAGGACACTTTTTATGCCGGGGTACTATTCACGAGTTACTATTCATGGGTTACTATTCACCCAATTACTATACACTCAAATATTATTTACTCGGGTATTCGGGGAACTTTTCATGTCGGGGTACTATTCACGGGGTACTATTCACAGAAAAATTTATTTCTTTTCTGTCCAAATTATTTTTGATACATGGATATTATTCTTGAATTTTACTCCACAAAGCAATATCATGTTGACAATTTGGACATTATTGAATTCTGGATAAATTAAATTATAAATCTTTAAAAATGTATTCTTTGCTTTCTTTTAATTGAATTCTTATATCATTGTCATCATCCTCATGCTTATATTGTGATGAAAGTCATTTTTGGCTTACGTGTATAGATGGACTGTTGATTGGTATGATTATGACCAGGGATAATTCGGTATGATCATGACCATTGATGATTACACGAATATTTTTGGCCCGCAGTGCATGAATAATTTGTGGACGTGATACTAATGAATATCCTTAGCCCGTAGTGCAAGGATGATTCGATGATGTGATTTATTTATTAAGCTGAGTCCCATCGATAAAGTTAATGATAAACTTTTTAATTAATAGAAGATAGTAGATATCATGCTCTACTTGACTCTTCTAATGGATTGCTTGTTCCGCTGCAGTTAAACTTGTTGTCTATTATATTTTATCAGTTTAACATGGTTGAAGGCTAATGATAACTTATTCTGCATTATCTTAGTCATAATATTTCTTCTTTGGGCTAGTTGAGCTCACCTTTTTACTTCCATTGTTCTCTTGTGAAATGAGAACGTAGCCAGAACTAGTCGGAGAATGGAGTGATGGTCCGAGATGGTGTTATAGTAGTCCTCATTATTCTATAAAATATTATGACAATAAATATAATGAGGACTCCATTTGAGTTTGGATATTGTCTAGAAGACAATATTCGTGTAAAAACTCTCAGCTCATGTTGTATAATTAAGTTTGTATTTGTATTCAGTACCATGTATTTGGCGACCCAAGATGGGTGATGTATACCTATTTTGGGGGCGTCACAACTTTTATCATTTGTAACATTACAGTTCATGATTATACCGAATTATCCCTGATCATAATCATACCAATCAACAGTCCATCTATGCACTACGGGTCAGAGATGACTTTCATCACAATATAAGCGTGAGAATGATGAAAATGATATAAGAATTCAATTAAATGAAAGAAAAGGATAACTTTTAAAGTTTTATAATTTAATTTATCCAGAATTCAATAATGTCCAAATTGTCAACATGATACTGCTTTGTGGAGTAAAATTCAAGAATAATACCCATGCATCAAAAATAATTTGGACAGAAAAGAAATAAATTTTTTGGGTGAATAGTACCCGGGTGAATAGTACTTCGTGAATAGTACCCCAGCATAAAAAGTACCCCGAATCTCTGAGTGAATAATACTCGAGTGAATAGTAACCCATGAATAGTATCCCGGGTGAAAATATTGATATTTAATGAGAAAGTTCAGATCAATATTCTAATAAAACGATACTGGATGAAGCGCGAGACTCAAGGATATTCCACTAATTTCAAAGTTTATAGAAGCAATACTTACCATAGTAAGTTTAGATTTAAGAATATGAAAAGAAATAACATACGAAACTGCAGATGGATTTTCACCTATCATGCGGTACGTAATCCGCGTAGACAGGTTATTTTGACATATTAAAGGATGAATACGAAAAATTGTATTCCTTATGAATACGAAAGAAATAATACCCCATACCATAGTAGAAGACTAGATACTACAATAGTGAAGTAGCAGAATACTCTTCTTCTTACTTTCTATAGTTTTTCTCTCTATAGTTTCTCTTGTGAGTCTCACTGAATTGGTGAGAATGAAAGAAGAATTAAGCTTCTATTTATATGAGAATAGACTAAATAGTAACTGATTCACGAATGGTCCAGATTGATTTACTATTAGAACGGACGGTCCATATTGATTACTATTAAAACCATAACCGACAGTCCAGATTGATTTACTTTTAAAACCACCACCAACGGTCCAGATTGAATTACTTTTAAAACCACCACCGATGGTCCAGATTGATTTACTATTAAAACCACCATCGACGATCCAGATTGATTTACTATTAAAACTGCCGTCGACGATCCAGATTGATTTACTATTAAAATCACCACCAACGGTCCAGATTGATTTACTATTAAAATCACCACTGACCGTCCAGATTGATTTACTATTAAAACCGCCACCGACGGTCCATAAAATTAGTAAATATTCCCATGGAATACTAAGTCAAACTTACAACAAATGCCTCATAACAAATCCCTATATTTATATCACAAATTGAATAAATATTTACCACAAATCATTTATCTTTAATAAACACATTTTTAATCTATTAACAATTATTCATCGTTAATATTATAACTTACAATATTGACAACCAGATCATTTCCACGTAAGAGGGGCCTTTCCGATAAAAGATTTCTCCTTATTGGTGCGCAATTAGGTGACCAAACCCCTTTCCATGACAGAATTTTCTAGACATTGTCAATAATGTAAATAATCATATGAGTAAATGTGTTTTCTCAATTATTAATTTAATAATATAAAATATTATGCAGATGATACTATGATAATAATTGAATCAATAATATGAGATACTCTGCAGCAATTACTATTGCAATAATTGAATAAACTAAGTGGCTTGTTACGTAAGCATCAATAATCAGAGATACTGTGAAATATCGTGTGCTACTTTGCAACCACGCGTATTACTGTATTTTTATCATCGGTTATTTCAATAGTTAACGGTGAAACTTTTGCCGTTATTTTTATAAAAAGTTATTTCTATCATTTTCTAACTCCGACAGTTATTCTGTTGAGGGGTCCACCAATGATGGTATCGTCGTACGGATATTCCCTGACAAAAAGAATATTTCCTGACCAAATAAATATTCCCCGACACAATGAATATTTTATATCAACTTCCTTACTTTGCAAAATTTTCAAATATCACCCTTAACTTTAACCTTTTAACAATTTAACCATTTATTAAATAGAATAATAATTATAAGAAATTTAGATACTTTCATTTCATATAATTTGGGGTCTTACAGAATACACACACACACACACGCACACCACACACATACACACACATATATGTAGAGCTACAAACGAACTGAACTGTTCGCAAACCGGTTTGGTTCGGTTCGAGTTCGAGTTGCTTGCCTAGTCGAGTCGAGTTCGCACATATTGTTACATTCGATTGCTCGATTGAAAATATTCGCGAACCATGTGGTTCGGCTCGTCTTTGTTCACGAACAGTTCAATTTCGGTTCGGTTCGATAAGTTTGAGTTTGGTTCGATAAGTTCGAGATCGGTTCGAGTAATTCGATTTCTTACATATTTAAAGTGTTTCTAAAATTTTGAATATAAATAATTTGTTATTTCATATTAAATTCTAAAGTTTATCTTATCAATAATTGTTAAATTTGTAACAATTTTTTTTATTACAGAAACATCTTTTTGTTTTTTTAATAATTGATTATAAGTAAACATTTTTATTAAATAATAATGTGTACTTCTTCACCACTAAATTCTAATTTAATTAAAATAAATTTAATATTTTCATAAAGTTTTTAACAATGATTGTTGAATTATTATAATTTACATCCCTATTAATTTAATAAATTATAACCCATGTCATAAATCACATAAATAATGTTATTAATCATCATGCAATGACAATTTAACATTAATTAAAGAATGATAATAAAGTTTCTTCCATTTACATGAGTTATTGAAATTGTCAAACCGATATAGAGATTAGAGAAATCAAATCATCAATGTATCGAGATTTCAGTAATAGAATAATCATTGCACAATTACTATTGTATATTACATACATCAACTATTATTTATGTAATTAAAAGTGCAAACTTGATTTTACTAATTTTTGAATTTTTTTTAGTGTTACAGACTTACGGTGTATATGTAAGATAGTGAGAGAGAGTAATTGACTAACTTTGATTTATTAATTATGCAATTAAGTAATCATATTCAGGGTAAAAAGTAGTGCTTAATAATCCAATTAAACAATATGTTACAGTACCGTTTGCATGAAATTTAAATGAGTTATTAATTTAAATTAGAATAAGTAAAAATGTTTTAAAAAATGAAACAAAGTTTCTAAATAGCTTTGACTTTTAAGCCTTTGATCTTAGAATCGTAGTTAATTTATTTAGTTTTAAACAATATAAATATGAAAATTAAAAAAATATAAAGTAATTCTCAAATTTTATTGTATTCAAAAGTTAATTATAACATCCTTTTTGAATTAAAAATATTTCATATCGACTTTGAAAATTCATACTTGAGCAGTTTATTACTTATATTTTAGAACGAAGGAACGGAGGAAGTATTTGCTATTAATACATTCCAAATTTTCAAAGGTAACAATATTATTCTATTACATATTGAATTAATCTAAATCTACTAAATTCACATTATTTTAAATTTTAAAATTTTACAATTTCATATTTTTCATTATAAAAAATCTTAAATAAGACTATTTTTATGAAATAGATGGAGTATTATTCATTTATTCTAGATTAATTATGTAATAAATAATAATATTAACCACTACTAATAATTTAATATTATATATATATATGATAATATGATATATACATATATATATATATATATATATATAACTTATTCCTAAATAAGTCTTATATAGTGTGATATAAGACTTATATATCAATGATAATAATATAATATGATATATATTATATTTATATGATTATATCCTATTCTAAGAATGATGATTACAATATTTGATCTAATTTTTGATTGAATTAGTTAGACTCTTAGAGAAGATATTTTTGGTATTTATTTAACTATTTTTTGTTTCAGAGTTCTAAATTTATGTTCACGAACAAGTTTGTGTTCATGAACAAGTTTGTGTACGTGAACGTTCGCGAACTGTTTATGTTTGTAAACAAGCTTGTGTTCGACTTGTTTGCGAACTGTTCGCGAACTCGATTATGTTTGCGAACAGTTCGCGAACACCAAACGATCAAAACTCGTACATAGTTGTTGGTTTGATCAAGTTACTCGAACATGTTCGAGTTCGACTAAAAGTGTTCGAATTCGGTTTGAGTTCGACAAAGTTCAGTTCGGTTCGTTTGCAGTCCTATATGTATGTATGGAAAGGGGAATATGTGTCTTAGATACGCACAAGTTTATGTGTATCCTATTATTTTAAGAGATTTCATTAATGATGTTTTTGTCATTCTACCATTTTCATTAATGAATGTTTTGATATTTCACCAATTTGTCAATCAAAATTACGTCGTATTAGGTGCAGGACAAACATAAGTAATATAAGGCATACCTTAGCTAAGCTTGGCTAATGCAGTGTTTAATAAGCTCTTTTTGGTCTAGCCTCTTATCATAGCCTATCTTGTTTGATAAAATTTCACTCAACCTCTTTTTGACTCTTAAAAAAATGACAATAAACCAAGTCTTTTTAGAAAAAAAGGCTTATATTACACTTTTACCCTTATTATCTTAATTTTATTTTTTTTAAAATTTTCACTTCGCCACCACTCACTACCACCCACCGCCACCCACCACCCCCACCACCCATCGCCACCCACCATCTCAACTCTAGCTAACGCCAACACCACCACCCCCCATATTTAATTAGACTTAAATACTTTATTGGTTATAACACTCTTGGTGATTTTATTTTTATTAATTATTCAATATTTATGACATTATTACCCTCACTCTAAGTTTGTATAAATTGATTTTTAAGGGTAAAATAGTAAAATGTTATATTAAGACATACTATACATTTTAGTTATCAAACAAATTTTAAATTTAAGCTCTATTTTAAAAAGAGTCTATTTTATAAAGAGTGTTTATTTTAATAATCACTTATTACACAATTTTAGCAAACACTACCTAAAGTTACTTGTAAACCAGATTAAAATGACGTAGTTTTATCCATAGGGTTAAGTTTTCTATTTTTGTGTTTTATATAAAAAATTCTCTTGTTATTCCCAAAAGGCATAAAAAGATCTAGAAAGGAGAGTTGAATAGATTCTTTAAATTTTCTTTTTAAAAAAATTCTACCAAATCAGTTAAACAAGTTAATTGATAGATTAAGCACAACAAAATTATGTTTGAAAACCCCATCAAAGATTATCAGAAACCACACAGCTCTAAATTTAATGAACAGTTACAAAAATAAGTCACAGTAATAAAGCGTAGAGTAACATAATGTAAAATGTAGAAAGTAAAGAACACATGGATTTTAAGAGGTTCACAACATAAAAATATCCTAATTCTCTCTTTTACTCTACGAGTAGGGATATTGTCCTAACGAGGATAATCATTAAGATTACAATTCACTAAGAACTTTTATACAACCGATTCACAAGAAATCCTTTAAGTCACACAGACTTGGATTACAAGAGATCACTAAGAAAAGATATTTGTTCAGAGGTGCACCTAAGTTGTTTTTTTATTTCTCTCCAAATGACTTAGCAACAAAAATTATTTCTTGAAATCGTAGAGTAGAGATTGTATGAGCACAGAGTTTCAGCACTTGGACTTGATCCTTTCGTTATACTTCTATATTTGAAATTGATTTCCTTATATAGATTTTTTTTTGAGGACCTTTTGATACAATCCTGATCGGGCTCGCATCAGACAATGACTCGCTTGAAGTTCTGGGGAGTCAACGAAAGATTACATGTAGTTGGGCTGAATTCAACCCAAGGATGCTTCCATTGTAGTTCAAGTTAATTGG
Source organism: Panax ginseng (assembly GCA_020205605.1). Lineage (NCBI taxonomy): Eukaryota > Viridiplantae > Streptophyta > Magnoliopsida > Apiales > Araliaceae > Panax > Panax ginseng. The sequence continues at coordinate 115,996,025 of CM035134.1, forward strand.
GTCCGTGTACATTGCATGGATAGGAGTTTACAATCTATCATGCGAAAACGTGTGGATGGAATGCATGTAATGAAGAAGAAAGATTCAAGCTTCAAGGCATTGCGTTCATTATGCAACCGAGATCAAAGCTCGACGTTTTTAGCTTGCCAAATACATAACAGCAACTTTAAGCTCGATTTCGACCTTGATAGAACCAGAATTTGCCAATCCTTAAAGAATGAAAGTTGGAAAGATATTCATTCTTTTTTGAAACATCTTGAATCGCCCCAATCGGAGTTCGAACAAAAAAATTATGGCCATTTTACCAAAGGACGTCGCAACAAGAAAATTGAATTCGCCCCGGCGAATTCACAAGGCAAACGAATCCTCCCCGGTGGATTCGCCTCTGTCTGAATGCACCCCAGTGCCTTCTGAACTCGCCCCCAGCCCATTCCTCTCTTGCTAATCATTTCACATATTACCAGAGCCTATTTAATTTTCCCCGTGAATTAAATCAGGGTTCCAATTGGGTTTTTTTACATGTTTTGACATATTTGGGATGCACATTTACTTCTTAAATTATCTATTTTTAGTATATTTAGATTTCTAATGTATCTAGGAGTTATATTAGATAGGATTTGATTTCCATATGGATTTGTCAGCTAGGGTTTTACATTCCTTTTGTGGCGCCCCCAAAATAGGTATACATCACCCATCTTGGGTGCATAAATACATGGTACTGAATACAAATACAAACTTAATTATACAACATGAGCTGAGAGTTTTTACACGAATATTGTCTTCTAGACAATATCCAAATTCAAATAGAGTCCTCATTACATTTATTGTCTGATTATTTTATAGAATAGTGAGGACTACTATAACACCATCTCGGACCATCACTCCATTCCCCGATTAGTTCCGGCTATGTTCTCATTTCCTGAAGAGAACAATGGAAGTAAAAGGGTGAGCTCAACTAGCCCAGTAAGAAATATTATGACTAAGATAATGCAGAATAAGTTATCATTAGCCTTTAACAATGTTAAACTGATAGAATATAATAGACCACAAGTTTAACTACAGCGAAACAAGCAATCCATTAAAAGAGTCAAGTAGAGCATGATATCAACTATCTTCTATGATTTAAAAAGTTTATCATTAACTTTATCGTTGGAACTCAGCTTAATAAATAAATCACATCATTGAATCATCCACTTTCTACGGGCCAATGATATTCATTAGTATCACGTCCACAAATTATTCTTGCACTACGGGCCAAGAATATTCATGTAATCATCAATGGTCATGATCATACCGAATTATCCCTGGTCATAATCATACCAATCAACAGTCCATCTATGCACGTAAGCCAAAGATGACTTTCATCACAATATAAGCATGAGGATGATGACAATGATATAAGAATTCAATTAAAAGAAAGCAAAAAGGATAAATTTTAAAGATTTATAATTTAATTTATCCAAATTCAATAATGTCCAAATTGTCAACATGATATTGCTTTGTGGAGTAAAATTCAAGAATAATATCCATGTATCAAAAATAATTTGAATGAGAAAAGAAATAAATTTTTTGGTGAATAGTACCCATGAATAGTACTACTGAATAGTACCATGTGAATAGTACCTCGACATGAAAAGTAATATACCGTGAATAGTAACAATACATGAAAAGTGTCCCGAATACTAACTGAAGTGAATAATATTTGAGTGAATAGTAACCCGAATAATAGAATAATATTTGAGTGAATAGTAACTCATGAATAGTAACTTGTGAATAGTAACTCATGAATAGTACCCACGAATGAAAAGTGCCCCAGAATACTTTGAGTGAATAATATTTTAGTGAATAGTAATCTAGGTGAATAGTAACCCATGAATAGTATCCGGGTAAAAATATTGATATTTAATAAGAAAGTTCATATCAATATTCCAATGAAACGATACTGGATGAAGCGCAAAACTCAAGAATATTCCACTAATTTCAAGGATTATAGAAGCAATACTTACCATAGTAAGTTTAGATTTAAGAATATGAAAAGAAATAACATACGAAACTGCAAATGGATTTTCATACTTAAATCAAATAAATGGATTTTCACATATACGGTATGTAATCCAACATAGAAGTTATTCCGAATATATTAAAGGATGAATACTGAAAAATAGTATTCCTTATGAATACGAAAGAAATAATACCCCTTACCTTAGTAGAAGGCTGAATACTACAATAGTGAAGTAGCAGAATACTCTTCTTCTTGCTCTCTATAGTTTCTCTCTCTATAGTGTCTCTTGTGAATCTCAGTGAATTGGTGAGAATGAAAGAAGAATTAAGCTTCTATTTATAGGAGAATGGACTAAATAGTAACTAATTCATGAACGGTCTAGATTAATTTACTATTAGAACAGACGGTTCATATTGATTACTATTAAAACCACAACCGACGGTCCAGATTGATTTACTTTTAAAACCACCACCGATGGTCCAGATTGATTTACTTTTAAAACCACCATCAATGGTCCAGATTGATTTACTATTAAAACCACCATCAATGGTCGGATTGATTTATTTACTATTAAAACCACCATCAATGGTCCAGATTGATGAACTATTAAAACCACCATCAATGGTCCAGATTGGTTATCTATTAAAACTACCATCAACGGTCCATAAAATTAGTAAATCTTCCCATGGAATACTAAGTCAAACTTACAACAAACGCCTCATAACAATCCCTATATTTATATCAAAAATTGAATAAATATTTACCACAAATTATTTATCTTTAATAAACACATTTTTAATCTATTAACAATTATTCATCATTAATATTATAACTCACAATATTTAACAACGGATCATTCCCGAGAAAGAGGGGCTTTTCGATAAGGATTTCTCCTATTGGCACGCGCAATTAGGTGACCAAACCTCTCCTCGACAGAACTTTCTAGACATCGTCAATATTGCAAATAATAATATGAATAACTTTGTCGTCTCAATTATTGATTTAATAATATAAAATATTAATACTGTGACAATAATTGAATCAAATAACATGAGATACTATGCAATGAATTACTATAGCAATAATTGAGTATAAGCGAGTGACTTCTCACGTAAGCATCAATAATCAATCTGGTGTGCTACTTATGCAACCACGCAGCGTATTCTTTGTACTTTTACCATTGGGTAGTTCAACGGTTTAACGGTAAAACTTTTGCGTATTATTTTTATAAAAAGTTATTTATGTCATTTTCTAACTACGACAATACTTCCGTTGTGAGGTCCACCAATGATTGTGTCGTTGAACGAATATTCCCTGATAAAAATAATATTCTCCGACCAAACGAATATTCCCCGACACAACGAATATTTTATATCAACTTGCTTACTTTGAAAAAAATTTCACATATCACCCTTAACTTTAACCTTTTATCAATTAAACCATTTATTAAATAGAATAATAATTATAAGAAAATTAAATACTTTTATTTAATAAAATTCGGGGTCTTACAATCTCCCCTCCTTATGAAATTTTGCCCTTGAAATTTATGTACATACACAGTATCTGTCAGAAGAGGTGAGGATACCTTGTTTAGATTCTAACTCTTTGAGGTATAACCTTTGAGCGTAGAATATGAATTATTCTTATCTTATCCAAGATTTTAACAGTATCTCTTCATATTTAAATCTTCCATTATCTCGTCCGGTTCTAATTCAATAATGTGGTTGGTCTTTCACATATTTACGTAACATAGATATGTGAAAAATGTTATGAACATGTGACATACTTAGCGGTAAAGCGAGTCTATAGGCCCATCTCCTACTCAATCAAGGATTTCAAATAGACTAATAAAATCGAGGGTTTGAGCTTTCCTCATTTCATCGACTCTTACTTCTAGAATAATGCCTTCTTACACCTTCTTCTTCACATTCATCAGCTCTGAGTCTGTAGCTTGAGTGGCTTTAACTTTATCGATTAAAGTCGATTCTAATCTTATATTCGCTATCTTCACGTAGGTTCTTGGAGTCTTTAACTCTATCTCCATCTTTTGTAAGTCGTACGAAATGAGTCTTTGTGTTAACAACGTCACACTCGTAACCGCATACGATCTTCTACTCAACTCGTCAGCTACCACGTTCGCTCTTCCACTATGATATTGAATTGTATGGTCGTAATCTTCAACAGCTCGAGCCAACGTCTTTGGCACATGTTACGTTCATTTTGGGTGAAAAAAAATATTTGAGGGTTTTGTATCGGGTTCAAGGTCAATACAAAATTTGATGTCACGCTCTGAGGATAGGCCAGGAAGTTCTTCGGGAAATACGTCAGGAAATTTATTAACAATAGAAATATCATTCGGATCGGCGTATTTTTGTTTAAATCATGTGACATGGCTAAGAAAGCTTGACATCCATTTTTCAATAAGCGAATAGCTTTATGGCTTGATATGATGATGATCGACTTTAGTGGTTTGGTTGCTTGAAATTAGCATAATAGGTTGGTTAGGAATATGAAAGCTAACAACCTTACGAAAACAATCAATTTTAGCATGATGAGTAGTCAACCAATCAATTCCTAAAATCACATCGAATGCAAGTATTTTCAAAGAGATAAGATCGATAGGTAACGTCTGCGGTGCTGATTTTGAATCAAATAAGATTTATAAGCGAGTGGATGTAATGAAGGTTTCTCCCAACGGAGTTTCATCGAGATAAGTCAAAGTCTAATTTCTCCGGAGTCGAGTTTAAACGTTGAGCACAATTAGGAGAAATAAAAGAATGGGTAGAACCGGTATCAAATAAGGTATAAACTTCGCTAGAGTTTATGATTAACTTACCCGTGATAACCTCGTTCGGGTTTCTCGTCACGAAAAATGCTCTCTTAAACTACCGATTTTGACTTGTCTGGAACATCCTTTGGTGCCACCATCCCAGCTGGACTTGACTTCACTGCACGACAAAAAATTGAGGCTATGACCCTTCTTTCACAATTATAACATGCTTTTGGATTATGTGCGTATAGTTTGGTGATGTGTCCTCTCCTCCGCGCATTTGTAACATATCGATCGTGATCGTTCTCCTTCCTTAACAACAGTCTTTGGTCTTGACGTCTTTCCATCATTATTGAATCTCCTCTTCTTGAAATTTCCACACTTCTATTATCTTGGCCATGATTACCACAAAGTGGTTACCATTTCTAGCATGTTGATTCCTCCACGTTTGTTGTCACCGCTTTGATGATTACTACCATTGGTATTATCGACTTGTTGGTGCTCTCTCTCTTGGTTGGGTTGACTCATTATCGCGCTCCATAAGCGAGCCCTATTTACAACATCTAAATACAAACACGGTTTGTGAGAAATGAGGTATTGACATATTTCGAGTCTCAAACCTCGTAGAAATATTCGCGTTATTCTCTCCTCATTATCAACCAAATGGGATGCGAACTGGGACAACTCGGCAAACTTAGCCTCGTACTGCAACACGATCATATTGTTTTGCTCCAACTTGATAAACTCCACCCCTTCATGTGATGAATACTTTCGGGAAAGTACTTGTCGTTGAACAGTTCTTGGAACTTTTCCCAAGACATTTTGAGTGTGCGGCGAGTGATCGTTTTCTTGATTCCCACCAAGATGTCTGCTCTCCTCTCAACATGAAGGTGGAAAAGGGAACCTTTTGCTCCTCGGAGCATCCCAAGACATCAAATATCTTGGTGATCTGCTTTATCCATGTCTCCGCCTTAAGTGGTTTTGGCTCTCCCAAAAACTCTGGTGGTCCCAGCTCCTTGAACTTCTTAGCGGTGACCATCCGAGAGTTGCCAGTGTTTCCACCTGCATTTTGAACAAAAGTCGCTGTCGCCTTGATGTTGCATGAATTGCATAAAGCCTCTGAACATCCCATCGTTCATCATTTGATCGGTGTTGTTGTTTACCTGAGGATTATTGTCTTCCTGTTGCACATTATCCTGGGTATTGATTGTTGGTGACTCAACGGTCTCATGTGCTTCATTGCTTATCTCGACATTTTTTTAGATGCCATTTTCAAACAATTCCACAAAACAAGGGTTAATTGACATGCCATATATTATCCTATACTCTGACCAGACCAATTAAATACCAAATAAACTTAGGTAGGTCATACTAGCGAAGAAGAATTCCCGTCTCTCCCCTCCTAGTTCTTGTCTCACATCTCAGCCAGGGATCATATCCCTAAGCTTTGATACCAACTATGACTCCCCCAAAATAGGTATACATCACCCATCTTGGGTCGCCAAATACATGGTACTGAATACAAATACAAACTTAATTATACAACATGAGCTGAGAGTTTTTACACGAATATTATCTTCTAGACAATATCCAAACTCAAATGGAGTCCTCATTACATTTATTGTCACACTATTTTATAGAATAGTGAGGACTACTATAACACCATCTCGGACCATCACTCCGTTCCCCGACTAGTTCCGGCTACGTTCTCATTTCCTGAAGAGAACAATGGAAGTAAAAGGGTGAGCTCAACTAGCCCAGTAAGAAATATTATGACTAAGATAATGCAGAATAAGTTATCATTAGCCTTCAACAATGTTAAACTGATAGAATATAATAGACAACAAGTTTAAGCTGCGGGGAACAAGCAATCCATTAGAAGAGTCAAGTAGAGCATGATATCTACTATCTTCTATGATTTAAAAAGTTTATCATTAACTTTATCGGCTTGGGACTCGACAATAAATAAATCACATCATCGAATCATCCACACGCTTCGGGCGAGGATATTCATTAGTATCACGTCCATAAATTATTCTTGCACTACGGGCCAAGAATATTCGTGTAATCATCAATGGTCATGATCATCTTTATCTCAAATTATCCTGGTCATAATCATACCAATCAATAGTCCATCTATGCACGTAAGCGAAGATGACTTTCATCACAATATAAGCATGAGGATGATGACAATGATATAAGAATTCAATTAAAAAAGAAAGAAAAGGATAAATTTTTAAAGATTTATAATTTAATTTATCCAGAATTCAATAATGTCCAAATTGTCAACATGATCTTTGCTTTGTGGAGTAAAATTCAAGAATAATATCCATGTATCAAAAATAATTTGAATGAAAAAAAGAAATAAATTTTTGATGAATAGTACCCGTGAATGAATAGTACCTACCTATAAATAGTACTTGAGAATAGTACCCGAGTGAATAGTACTTGACATGAAAAGTGCCCCGAATACCAGAGTGAATAAACAATATTTGAGTGAATAGTAATATTTTAGTGAATAGTAACTGGTGAATAGTAACTCATGAATAGTAACTTGACAATAGTACCCCGAATATGAAAAGTGCCCCGAATATACCGAGTGAATAATATTCTAGTGAATAGTAATAGTTTTGAATAGTAACCATGAATAGTACCCCAGTGAAAATATTGATATTTAATAAGAAAGTTCGGATCAATATTCCAATGAAGCGATCTTTGGATGAAGCGCAAACTCAAGAATATTCCACTAATTTCAAGGATTATAGAAGCAATACTTACCATAGTAAGTTTAGATTTAAGAATATGAAAAGAAATAACATACGAAATCTATGAATGGATTTTCACCATGTCATCATACGAATCCGTGTGAGCGTAGTTTATTATTCCGACATATTAAAGGATGAATACAAAAATAGTATTCCTTATGAATACTGAAAGAAATAATACCCCTTACCTTAGTAGAAGAACATCTATAATAGTGAAGTAGCGAGAATACTCTTCTTCTTGCTCTCTATAGTTCTCTCTCTATAGTGTCTCTTGTGAATCTCGGTGAATTGGTGAGAATGAAAGAAGAATTAAGCTTCTATTTATAGGAGAATGGACTAAATAGTAACTTATTCATGAGCGGTCCAGTTTGATTTACTATTAGAGCAGACGGTTCATATTGATTACTATAAAACACACGGAGCGGTCCAGAACTATTAAAACCACAAAAGCGGTCCAGATTGATTTACTTTTAAAACCACCACCGAAGCGGTCCAGTTGATTTACTTTTAAAACCACCATCGATGGTCGATTTGATTTACTATTAAAACCACCATCAATGGTCCAGATTGATTTACTATTACAACCACCATCAATGGTCCAGATTGATTAACTATTAAAACCACCATCAATGGTCCAGATTGGTTATCTATTAAAACCACCATCGACGGTCCATAAAATTAGTAAATCTTCCCATGGAATATTAAGTCAAACTTACAACAAACGCCTCATAACAATCCCTATATTTATATCAAAAATTGAATAAATATTTACCACAAATTATTTATCTTTAATAAACACATTTTTAATCTATTAATAATTATTTATCATTAATATTATAACTCACAATATTTAACAACCATATCATTTCCAAGAAAGAGGAGGCTTTCCGATAAGGATTTCTCTCTATTGGCGCGCAATTAGGTGACCAAACCTCTCCTCGACAGAACTTTCTAGACATCGTCAATATTGCAAATAATAATATGAATTACTTTGTCGTCTCAATTATTGATTTAATAATATAAAATATTAATCTTTGTGACAATAATTGAATCAAATAACGTGAGATACTATGCAATAATTCTTTGTAGCAATAATTGAGTATAACGAGTGACTTCTCACGTAAGCATCAATAATCAATATTGTGTGTCTTCTACTATGAACCACCACATTATTCTTTACTTTTTTACCATCGGGGTAGTTCAATAGTTTAATAGTAAAACTTTTGTTGTTATTTTTATAAAAAAGTTATTTACATCATTTTTTTCTAACTACGACAATACTTACATTGTGGGGTCCACCAATGATTGTGTAATAAATCGAATCGAAATATTCCCTGACAAAAAGAATATTCCCGACCAAACGAATATTCCCGAACACAACGAATATTTTATATCAACTTGCTTACTTTGCAAAAAATTTCACATATCACCCTTATCTCTAACCTTTTATCCATTAAACCATTTATTAAATAGAATAATAATTATAAGAAAATTAAATACTTTCATTTAATAAAATTTGAGGTCTTACATTGTGTGTGGCATTTTTTATCACATAAATCGTTGATTGTACCAAGGTTACCCTTTACATATAAGTGAGTGGTCAAGGTGCCATTGATGGTCCATTCAACGTAACTTCCTTTCGTGATTGATTGTACCAAGGTTCTCGTCTAGATATAGTCATTAGGTTGAGGTGTCGTGAGCGTTCCAACTTACGACTTTGCTAGAAACGATCCGGGCGACGACCACCTCACGCAAACGTGCTATGGAGTTCATCAATAGAATTGTTGAGTTTATTTTGCTTTGTTTCTTTGAGAACTCTCGAATTATTCATGGTTTGTCTATGAATGTTTAATTTGACTTATCATACAACAATACATAATTGTGTGTGGCATCTTATACCGCATCAATCTTTGATTGTACCAAGGTTACCGCTTACATATAAGCGAGGGGTCAAGGTGTCCTTGATGTTCCATTCAATGCAACTTCATTGCGCGATAGATTATACCTCGTCTACATATAGACGTTTGGTTGAGGTGTCGTGAGATTTCAACCTTACAACTTTACTAAAAACGATCCGGGCGATGACCACCTCACGCAAGTGTGCCGTGGAGTCCATCACCTTCCCATTGGAAAGTTATCATTGCTCTATTCTGACTTGGACACTTATCATTCTTCAATTGTTTGACTTCAAATTGTTGACTATTTGGACCACCTCATGTCACTTTCTTCAATATTGTGAACTATGTAGTTGTAGCCGCAATTATTTGACTATGCTAATATAGTTATTAGATAGAACCTTTGTCGACTTGTCCCTATCACAAAATCATCTGAGGATAACTTCGGAGGGTCGAGTATTTAAGGTTTATGATTTTTATCATAACCTACCACTGACTTGTTAGAAGTCTACAATCTACGATTTTGACTTTCATAGAGTGAATTTGTAGGGTGACTTCTTTGATAGTAGATCAATTTACTCTGCTATTTGTGCTCTATGAATTCGAGTGTCTCTACGATTCTGGCTCTACGAATAGGCTTATACTTTACAATCTTCGATTGTCTTCAGTTAACTCTAAGATCTTAGAGTAACTTTACCTTTAGATCTACGAACATCTTTTGGCCAGGGACAACTTAGCTAATACAAAGATTTAACTCTACGATTTGGATTAACCTAACAAGTTTGATCCCTAAACTAAGTCCTTTTACATAGAATTCTTTTTCGTAAGGACTTTACATCTTTACAAGTATACATTAAAATAGAATCTTCAGCAAATCAAATGGGTTTAACATAAATACAAGTACTAATAATCTCCCCCTATTTGATGATGACAAAACAAGTAGTTTAATTTCAATCATCAATTCTAAATGCAAGATAATACATGAAATTTAAATATTCCTTAGTATATAGTTAGCAATTGTATTGTCTAGAAAAATAATGAATTTTATTGATGATATTCAAGATTTACAAATGACAAAAAGAATTAAAACAATATAAAAAAACATATATAAGGGCACAAAAGAAAAATTAAGGCTTTTTATTATCTTCTGTATGGTTTTCTCCTTGGAGGATTTCTCCTTTCTTTAGCCCTTCTCCTCTTAGAGACTTGATTTGCTTCTTCTTGTCTTCTTCTCAATTCTTCAAATGTGTCTCTTGGTCTTGGGTAGGACATGTTTTTTTGATATTCCCCTTCTATGTTTGAAATTCAGATAAGGCACATTTAAAAGGGTGGTGTGACACCCCCAAATCTAGGTACTTCATTTCCACAAGATTTGGTGTTCATGTTTCATACATTATACTATCTACCCAAATAAAATAATATTTAAAATATAAATCCTCCCTTTAAATAGGGTTACATCATTTAAACTATAAACATCCCAGGTTGTCTAACCTTAAACATCATACAAGTGCGGAAATAATTTATTACATCACATCATTATATAAAAGTCTATCATTATCACTATTTAATAAAATTACAAGTCTTCATCACTTGTACATTTTTCCCTTTCCTTTGCTAGTTGAAGGCTCATCTACCTTCTCAACTTTAGCTGCAATGAGTGTATAAATATGCAAGAGTGAGCAAAACATTTGCTCACTAGATATTGCAATGAATCAACAAGGATGAAATAACTGCCAATGAATAGGCTCATCAAAAACTGAATAGTACTCTATCAATAATAACCAACGACTAGAATCAAAATATGGAATACATAAAACTGAGGGTCATGAGACCATGAACTATGTCCACAGTTGCAAGTAATCTTTCAACTTCAACTTTAACAGTCATAAGACTATAAGGACTCCTCGTACTTAGGGGGATCAGCCTTTCGTACAATGTATTGTGCACAAACATTTCAACATTAAGCGTAAATTATCCCCTAATAATAATAGGGTTGTTCATCTCAGTATTTAGAGTACAAGTCCGCACCAAAGAAATTTTGGTTTGGATAAGCTTTCAAGGGTAATTTGGAGTTTTAACGATCATCAACTAGAGAACTAGTTGAATCAATAGTGTAAACCAACACAACAGTTGCTCAATAATAACATAATAGGGGACAATGAATAATTGTAAGCGAACTAACTATATCTTTAACTCATGCTTAGAAACAACTACGAAGTATAAGTATTGGATGACAACAAACCTTGCTTGAATAATATTAAGCTAGAACTATGAATTATTAATTATACTTTGAATAATAGCAAGCTGAAAATAAAGCTTACTCATTATGAGAATAACTTGTGTTAAGTAAATGAGATAAGATAGTTCAACGTTAGAAATTAGAATTCAATAAAACTGCATTCATAACATCCGAATGACAATAAAGAAAGTTGTCTAACAATAAACAAGTTAGAATGCATCAATAAATATTGGAATTCAAACTTGTTCGAATAAAGTTAAAGTCATAGCTAGCTTGCTCAAATAATGACTAGGAATACAAAAGTTCGCTTAATGAAAGTTTAAAGTAAGAAACTTGTTGAATGTAAAAAGAGAAGTTTAGAAACTTGCTCAATCAAAAGAATAAAGTTACACAATGTAATAATAGAACTAGCTCAACGAAAGTGTAGAGTTAGAAAACTTGCCTCGAGCGTAAGCTATAATATTAAAACTCACGTTTACTTATACACAGTATTAAAACCACAACATCTATTAGACATACTAATATTAACTTTTCAATATAAAACGCATTACTAGCTAAACTTGTTATTTTAGCACAAGTCTTATGCTACCATATATATTTCAGAATTTCCAAGTGTTAACATCACAACACTTATCTAACATTCATTGTATAAACTAAGTTATCACATAATGCGTTCGTAACTTACTAATCACTTTTACAACTATGAATTTACAATCCACATAACATGACTCTATTTAACCTTGTTGTTACATGGTTCTCACATTAACCTAACATTAAGCTAAGTTACATTGAACGTCCAAAGTCTGCATAATTAGCAGGCTTCATTGTTTAATGACGAATCTTTATCGGCCAAGCACTTTCGATTTTATCTTTGGATTGCGATTTTGCCTGATTCTAGTTTTGCAGAACATGGTTACGGCACTTTTCTTAAGCCAACTAACACGAATTTCACCCACCAAACAGTAATATTAACACAAACAATTGATATAAAACTATTACAAACATGTTTGCTAACATATTCAACCAATTACAAAATTTAACAACAACTTAAGCTAATTTAATTTCTCAAATTCCATATTTTTATATAAAAACTTCATTTTTGACATCTCTTGCAAAAATCATCACTGTAATCTCTATACTTGGCCAAATTGCTTTGTTCAAATTATGTTATGCTCGTTTTTTAGTGAACTAACATAATCAAGCTTCAATTTACAATTTCACATACTAATTAGCCACTAAAATTGATACTTTTCATGAACATGTGAAAATACATATACTGACATTATTTTCTTCTACTGTCAAACAAAATTTGCATAGCAAACTCTTGTCTACATACAATCTCAACCGTCACTACACATATAAACACAATTATCTCATTATACAACAATTCAAAGAATTTGATTTCACAGAGTACATAAAATTTTTCCGTAATTCACATATGTAGACATATACACATATATTAAGGTTGTATAAGAAGTACCTTCAAATTGCTTGCAATCCTTTTTCTTAAACACCTTGCAAATGCTCTCAAATCCTTCTCTCTCAAATTCTCTCAACTCACAAAAACTTCAAGATTCTCTGAGGCTTAGCAATTAAGGCGTAAAACAATCGATAAACAATGCGTAAAATGAAGCTGCTAAACCTTAATACTTGACTTAATAAAATATGGGTTACAAAACAAACGTATATATTATAAATATATTATAATTATTATTTTAATTTATTTTATTTAAATTCAAAAATTAGAAATCAAAGCTTTGTTTGGCAAAACCCTTTAAATTTTAAAGAATTAATATATATATAAGCCTTGTTTGGCAAAAACTAAATTAAACTCATTTATTTTAATAAACAATTTAGTTTATAATTTATAATTACATCTTATTTATTTGGATTTCCATATCCAACATTAACCAATTAAATTAATCACATACTATATTTTAACTAAATATACCATTTTAGCAAATATCACGAATTATAATTTTCATTATAACTTTATTTAATAATTTAATATACCATTTTAAATTATTAATTAACAATATAACACTTCATGCCATATTACAATTCTCTAAATTATATATTAATATTTACTAACAACCATCATATCAATAAAATATTTATTCAACAATGAACACCTCAAATAAATATTTATATTATTCAATAAATATTTAATATTACAATTCGAAATTTTGGATCGTCACATCCTTCCCTCCTTACAAGGATTCTGTCCCCAGAATCACATTTCAAACAATCAAATCGTCACATTCTTCCCTACTTACAAAGATTCTATCCCCAGAATCAAAGACACAGACTAAACAAATAACTCAGGGTAATTTTTCATCATTTCAGATTCGAGTTCCCACGTAGCCTCTTCGACATTGTGGTTTCTCTATATCACCTTCACAAAAGGTATCACTTTATTCTTGAGCACTTGTTCTTTCCTGTCGACTATCTGGATAGGAATCTCTTCATAAGACAAATCTTTACTGAACTGCAACGGTTCATACTCGATCACATGTTTGTAATCAGGTTTATATGGTCGCAACACCGACACATGAAAAACGTTGTGTACATGCTCTAATTCTGGAGGTAAAGCTACTTTGTAAGCCACCTCTCCCACTCTTCGTAGAATCTCGAAAGGCCCAATAAACCTTGGGCTGAGCTTTTCTTTCTTGCCAAAATGAATTTTTCCCTTCCAAGGAGAAACTTTCAGGAACACGAAACTTCCTGCTTCAAACTCACGACTCTACTTGTTTGATCAACATACTTTTTACATCGATCTTGGCGGCTACCGATCTTGCTCTCATGATGTTTTGACAACTTTAGCGATCTGCTTGTGCGATTCTGGGCCTAACGGTTGGCGTTCTCCAATTTCATCCCAAATAGTGGAGTTACGCTTTTCTCCCGTATAACGCCTCGTACGGTGGCATACCAATGCTTGCGTGGTAACTGTTGTTATATGCAAATTCCACCAACGGTAGATGATCATCCCAGTTTCCTTTGAAATCCATTATGCACGCTCTAAGAATATCCTCTAACATTTGGATTGTTCGTTCACTTTGCCCATCGGGTTTCTGGATGATATCTTTGTGCTCATCTTTAGTTGCGTTCCCATGCATTCTTGAAGTTTCTTATAGAAATTTGATGTGAATCTCGGATCTCTGTCTGACACAATTGACACTGGAACTCCATGTCTTGAGATGATCTCTTTAACGATATAAACCCATTGGTGATCAAGATTAAATCTAATCTTTATTAGCAAAAGTGTCTTATTTTTGTCAATCATCCACTATCACCCATATTACATCGTATCCTTTCTGAGTTGTTGGAAGACCTACCACAAAATCCATTGTGATATGCTCCCACTTTCATTCCGGTATTTCCAACGGTTGAAGTAATCCGCTTGGTCTTTGATGCTCGGCCTTCACTTTCTGACATGTCAAGCACTTTGCAACGCATTCTGCAACGTCTCTTTTCATATTTGGCCACCAAAAATGTCACCGCAAATCTTGATACATCTTTGTACTTCCCGGATGAATCGAATATCTTGAGTTATGCGCTTCCGTCAAGATTTCTTCTTTAATATCCTGAACTGCTGGAACCCAAATTCGTCCCTCGAATCTTAGCATTCCCGCAGTATCGACCTGATACTTCACTTCTTTACCCTCGCCCATGCTTTCCTTTATTTTCCTGCATTCTTCATCATGTAGCTGAGCGTTCTTCACTTTGTCCACCAAAGTTGGACTAGCTTCTATCTGGTACAATTTTTCACCGAATTCTTTTGAAAATTTGATTTCCAACTCTAGCCTTGTCATTGCTAAAATGAGCTCCTCCTTATAGGTTAACATCATCAACTTCTCTCGGCCTTTCCTGCTCAAGGCATCCGCAACCACATTAGCTTTGCCCGAGTGATAAAAGATCTCACAATCGTAATCTTTTTATCAATTCCATCCATCTCCTTTGACGCATGTTCAGGTCCTTCTGAATGAAAATATACTTTAGACTCTTATGGTCTGTGTATATCTCACATTTTTCTCCATAAAGATAGTGTCTCCATATCTTTAGAGCAAACACCACTACAGCCAACTCTAAATCATGAGTTGGATATCCTTTCTCGTAGTCTTTCAATTGCCTTGATGCATACGCAATGACTTTGTCGTTTTGTATGAGGACACATCCTAAACCCTTGTGTGAAACATCACTATACACTACAAAATTTCCTATATTATCTAGTAATGACAACACAGGTGCCACACTAAGCCTCTTCTTCAATTTCGTAAAACTTTCTGCACATTTTTTCGTCCAAACAAATTTTACAGATTTTCTTGTCAAATTTGTCAACAGAGTGGCAATCTTGGAAAAATCCTGAATAAACCATATATAATATCCTGCCCATCCCAAGAAACTTCTCACTTCTGATGGAGTTCTTGGTTGTTCCCAATTTATCACGACTTACGACTTTTGATGGATCCAATGAAATTCCATCCTTATCGATTACATGCCCAAGGAATTGTACACGTTCCAGCTAAAATTAACATTTAGAGAATTTCGCGTACAAATTTTCCTTTCTTAACGTCTCCAACGTCAGACATAAGTGTTCCACGTGTTCTTCCTGAGTTTTGGAGTACACCAAAATATCATCAATAAATACCACCACAAACTTGTCTAAAAATGGTTTAAACACCTTGTTTATTAAATCCATGAACGCTGCAGGGGCGTTTATCAAACCAAAAGACATCACCAAAAATTCATAATGTCCATACCGAGTTTGGAATGTCGTCTTCGGTACATCCTCCTTCCTTACTTTCAGTTGGTGATACCCATTTCTCAAATCTATTTTCGAGAAATATCTAGCACCCTTCAATTGATCAAACAAGTCATCTATTCTTGGCAACGGATATTTGTTTTTAAAAGTGACTTTCTTTAATTCCCTATAATCAATGCAAAGACGCATTGACCCATCCTTCTTCTTCACGAATAACATCGGTGCTCCCCACGGTGACACACTTGGCTGAATGTACTTCTTATCCAACAGCTCTTGCAGTTGTACCAACAGTTCTTTTATTTCTATCGGAGCCATTCTGTATGGGGCCTTCTGTAAGACCCCAACTTTTATGAATAAAGATTAATTTCTCTCGAAATATATTTTTGAATATTATAGTGTGGATATAATATAATGTTATAGTTGTGGGTAATATTTACAAATTTTGCAAAGTAAGCAAGTGGTTATATAATATTCTATTGGTCGGAGAATATTCGTTTTAACAGGGAATATTCATACGACGGCATAATCATTGGTGGACCCCACAACGGAAGTATTGTCGTAGTTAGAAAATGACAGAATTATCTTTTTATAAAAATAATGGCGGAAGTTTTACCGATAAACCGTTGAACTACCCTTATAGTAAAAGTACGATGTCTGGCGTGGTTACATAGTAGTACGATATTGATTATTGATGCTTACGTGAGAAGTCACTTAGTTATACTCAATTATTGCTACAGTAATTGCTGCATCATATCTCTCATATTATTGATTCGATTATTGTCACAGTATCATCTGCATAATAAGATATATTATTAAATCAATAATTGAGACGAAAAAGTTATTCATATTATTAAATTGCAATATTTACAATGTCTAGAAGTTCTATCAAGGAGAGGTTTGGTCATCTAATTGGCGCTTGATAAGAAGAAATCCTTATCGGAAAGCCCCCTCTTTCACAGGAGCGACACAGTTGTTAAATATTGTGAGTTATAATATTAATGACGAATAAGTTCGTGTTGATTAAAGATGAAATTGATAGTTCCATTGTGTTGGAATTATTAGTGTTAGTGGAAATCGACATTTATTTCGATATTAATTGATGTCTGGAAGTTATACTGACCAGTAGGGTAATTAATCGGATAAATGAGCAATTAATTGCTATTAATTCACATGATTATAACTATTTGTTCACATGTGTGTACTATTGATTCACATTCTTGTACTATTAGGGGAGTTGGTGCAAGATTGATAATACTTGCATGACTAAGTTAAAAATAGTGGTATAGATGGAGGTACTATACTGTAATTCGTATTTTCACATCATTATAACTATTGATTCACATGATTGAACTATTGATTTACATTATTTACTATTAAGGGAGGTGGTGCAAGTTTGATAATACTTGCAGGACTAAATTAAAAATGAAAGAAAAGTGGAAGGTATCGTACTATAATATTTTGAGCCCCAAAACGTGCAATTATCGAAACTATATTTTCCTATAAATAGAAGCTCATTCTTCCTTCATTTCTCACCAATTCACTAAAGCTTTAGAGCAATTATTATATAGAGAAATTATAGAGAAAAAGAAGAAGAGAAGTCTGCTACCTCACTATTCTAATATCCAGTTTCTTTTAAGGTAAGGGGTATTATTCTTTCGTATTCATGAAGAGAGTTATTTTCTTTCAATACTCATAAGAGTTGTTATTCCATTCTTTATTATCATGTTGGAATAACCTGTCTATGCAAAGTACCGCATACATGGTGAAATTCTTCTGTTATTCCATTCTTTATTATTACATTTGGAATAACTTTTATGCATGCTGATCTATCGCATGCACGTGAATTCTGTTGTTATTCCATTCTTTATTATTCTATTGGAACATCCTGTCTGTCCGAATTACGCATGACCTGGTTCTATTCTTTATTATTCTGCTGGAATATCCTGTCTGTGCGGATTATGCATGACCTGGTTCCATTCTTTATTATTCTGTTGGAATATCCTGTCTGTGCGGATTACACATAACCTAGTTCCATTCTTTATTATTCTGTTGGGAATAACCTGTCTATGCGGTTTATCGCATGCCTGGTGAATTCTTCTGTTATTCCATTCTTTATTATTCTGTTGGAATAACCTATCTATGTGGATTACCGCATGCATGGTGAATGATCCTTCGTATTCATTCCTTATTAAATTGTGGAAATGATCTGTCTACGTGGATTACCGCATGGCGGGAAAAAATCCATTTGCAGTTTCATATATTCTATTATACTCAATTGGTTAAAGTTTTGGTTTCTATACTCCATGAAATTAGTAGAATATCCTGGATATTTGCGCTTCTTCCAGTATCTTTTCATGGGAATATTCTTCTAAGCATTCTTGAATTTTACTCCACAAAGAAGTATCATGTTGACAATTTGGATGTTATTGATTTCTGGATAAACTAAAATTTTAAATCTTTAAAATTTATCCTTGAACTTGTTTTATTGAATTATTATGTCATTGTCATCATCCCCATGCTTATATTGTGATGAAAGTCATCTTTGGCTTACGTACATAGATGGACTTGGTATGATTATGACCAGGGATTATTCGGTATAATCATGACCTATAATGTTATAAATGATGTGGTAAAAGTCCTCAGTGGCCTGTAGTGCATTGATGGACAATTTTTGGTATGATTATGACCAGGGATTATTCGGTATAGTCATAACCATTGATGATTTAATGAATATCCTTGGCCTGTAGTGCAGGGATGACTCGATGATGTGGTTTATTTATTAAGATGAGTCTCAGCGATAAAAATTGATGAAAATATTTTAAATCATATAAGATAGTAGATAGCATGCTCTACTTGACTCTTCTAATGGATTGCTTATTCCGCTGCAGTTAAACTTGATGTCTATTGTATTTTATCAGTTTAACATTGTTGAAGACTTATGATAATTTATTCTGCATTATCTTAGTCATAATATTTCTTACTGGGCTAGTTGAGCTCACCCTTTTGCTTTCATTGTTCTCTTCAGGAAATGAGAATGTAGCCGGAACTAGTCGGGGAACGAAGTGATGGTTCGAGATGGTGTATTAGTAGTCCTCACTATTCTATAAAATAGTGTGACAATAAATGTAATGAGGACTCTATTTGAGAGTGGATATTGTCTAGAAGGCAACATTCTTGTTTAAACTCTCAGTTATGTTTTGTCGTATATTTCACGACGGTTGTATAATTAAGTTTGTATTTGTATTCTGTACCATGTATCTGGCGACTCAAGATGGGTGATGTATACCTATTTTGGGGGCGTCACACCTTCGATATCGGAGCGGTTCCTGGCGCTAAGTCGATCACAAATTCGATCTCTTAGTCAGGCGAAAGTCCTAACAAATCTTTCGGAAACACATCTACGAATTCCCTAACCACTGGTATTTCCTCCAATTTCACACCCTTCTTCTTTTGAGTATCGACTATGTAGGCGAAGTACCCTACACAACCTTTACTCAATAACTTCTTGGCCTGCATCATCGTTAGACATTTCATTTGTCTAGGCGATTTGCTACCATGAAAAACTACCTTTAACGGAGTCATAAGGTTTACACACTTCTTTTGACAATCAATTATCGCTCCATAATTGAATAACCAATCCATTCCCAAAATAACATCGAACTCTCCGAGTTTTATCGGGATTAAATCTACTGTCATAATATTCTCCTTTATATTCACCCTAAAGTTCTTATATATGAACCTATGAGAATTACCTCCCTATTACAATTTTTATGTTTAAAGGAAATTCACTCTCTTCACTAGGTATTTCTAACCTCTTAGCAAATTCATCCAGATATAAGCGAGCAAGTAGCTTTTGAATCAAATAATACATATGCATTTATATCATTGATTGAGATAATACACGACACAACATCTTTTGATTACACCGTCACTGCACCGTCATATTGAAGGTTCTGGTTGTGGGCTTATTTGATGATGTTGGTCCAGCAATAGCCATCGCCCCTCCACTAGCATTTCCCTTGCTTCCATTTGCCTCACCAGATCTCTTCTTAGGGCATTCACGAGCAAAGTGATCCTTGGACCCGCACGTGAAGCAAACGTTCTTCTTAGGTTGAGTGTAATTTGGGGCGATGTGACCCTCCTAGCCATAATTGAAGCATACTCGTTTTCCCATCAAGCACACACCCTTGTGAAACTTCTCGCATGTAGCACATGCTTCGAACTTCTTCTTTTGTTGGTTTTCTTGCTGATTTATAGCTCCTACATTCACATTCCACTTCCTCTTCATATTGTTGTTTCCATTTCCGCCGTTACCACCACCACCATTCTTAGTTTCACCTTCACTCTTCTTCTTTCTCTGCTCTTGGTTGTGTTTTGTTACAGCCTCGCCTCCACTCTCAGCAAGAATTGCCTTCTCCATTATCGCTGCAAACATTTTTAGCTGGAATAGGGAGACCATACTGTACAACTAGGACTTCAGTCCCTATTCAAAGCTCTTCGCCTTGCGTTCGTCTATGCTAACTTGATATGGCGCAAACCTCGCCAACTCGTTGAATCTTGCGGCATACTCAGACAACGATATCGTTCCCTGCTTCAGTTCCAAAAACTGCACTTCTAGCTAACTTTTCAAACTTTGTGGAAAATATGTCTCAAAGAATATCTCCTTGAACCTTTCCCAAGTCATTACCCCTTGACCTCCTCGGGTTTTATTGGCTTGCCACCAATAAATCTCCTCTGCTTTCAACATAAATGTTGCAAAAGTAGTCTTCTGATTCTCCTCTACCCTAGCAACCTCGAAAACTTTCTTTATTTCCATGATCCAGGTCTGTGCTTCAACCGGATTCATGGACCCACAGAATTCTGGTGGTCTAACCGCCTTGAAATCCTTAAACGTTGTACCTTGGTTCTGAGGTTGATTCTGCAAAGCACCTGTCAGTAACGTCACTAGCTGCTGAACTGGGTTATCTTCCACATTGTTATTGTTGTTTTCCTCAATGTTTCTCTGTCGTGATGGTTGACGTCTTGGAGGCATTTTCTTTTAAAATACACCCATTAGATTCTATTCAATCTTTTAAGTATTATATACTTAAGTTGCACATCATAAAAGTTTATCACATAACATATAATACTTTGAATAAAATAATAACTTTTATTCATTCATAATCTTTTAAAAAACATCCAAAACAATAGCATCATTGCTATTTACATTACTTTCCTTAACTATAACAGTTGCAGGACAACATCATCAACATCTATCCCATTGTTTATATCATACCCGGGATTTACATTTCATTTATTTTCTAATCACATATCAGATACATTCCCTACAGTATCCTGCTAAGATACCGCGTAGCCTTACGACGCTCTTCCTCCATAATTCGAGTCATTGTTCGGCGATCTAAAATGTATGATGGCAGCGTCTCAAATTGAATTGGATAACACATGACCCGATCCTGAGCTCGATTAATCACGGTGTTGAATATGGTGTTCATCTCTTCCATCTTCATCCTCTTTGTTTGTGCGTCTCTCTCTGCCATTCCAGCTCATTGATAAGCTTCATTGTACGCGTCTTCAGCTCTTGCCCTTTTTGTAGATTCTTCTTTTAACTTGTTCTTCAACTCTGCAATCTCTGTTATCATTCGCTCGTTCTCTCCCTCAGTGTGAACCAGCTTTTCTTCAACGTTATTCAGACGTTCCTCTCGATCCTGGATCTCGTCGTCCTTCTGTGCCATCGAAGTCTGTTGTTCAGCTACTATCTCCTGTAACTCCTCGACGGTGTCTTGAAGTTCCACATTGCGGTCATATACCTCATCGTACATATGGGCAGCTATCGAGTTAGGTGGAAGCTCTTCCTCCTCATCTTCCTCATCCGACTGTGGCAACTCAACAGGGTCATCCTCGTCCATCTCTATCTCATCATCCTCATCAGGTATTCTCTCTTGCTCAACCACTATGACCAACGGAAAGGCTTCCCGTGGCAGTAGTTGTTCCCAAATCACATGAATATTTCGAGGCTCCTCCTCTCTAGGCATCTGGGATCCTTCCTCCCTCGCCTGACTGGATCCTCCTACATTAGCCATCCTGACAGCAAAATTTTAAGTTTTAATTCCTAATCATTACTACTCGACACTCACGAGCACATAAGTTGTAATCACATAAGCACATAAGTGTTTTATTACTTTCTCTTTCCTAAAACTCGATGAGAGTTTATCATCACTATCTTTTCAAAGGTTACTTCCTAAGGCTTTCCCCCCCACCTAAGGTACATAACCTAAAGCTTTGATACCAACTTGTGACACCCCCAAATCTAGGTACTTCATTCCCACAAGATTTGGTGTTCACGTTTCATACATTATACTATCTACCCAAATAAAATAATATTTAAAACATAAATCCTCCCTTTAAATAGGGTTACATCATTTAAACCATAAACATCCCAGGTTGTCTAACCTTAAACATCATACAAGTGCGGAAATAATTTATTACATCACATCATTATATAAAAGTCTATCATTATCACCATTCAATAAAATTACAAGTCTTCATCACTTGTACATTTTTTCCTTTCCTTTGCTATTTGAAGGCTCATCTACCTTCTCAACTTTAGCTGCAATGAGTGTATAAATATGCAAGAGTGAGCAAAACAATTGCTCACTAGATATAGCAATGAATCAACAAGGATGAAATAACTGCCAATGAATAGGCTCATCAAAAAATGAATAGTACTCTATCAATAATAACCAACGACTAGAATCAAAATATGGAATACATAAAACTGAGGGTTCTGAGACCACGAACTATGTCCCCAGTTGCAAGTAATCTTTCAACTTCAACTTTAACAGTCATAAGATTATAAGGACTCTTCGTACTTAGGGGGATCAGCCCTTCGTACAATGTATTGTGCAAAAACATTTCAACACTAAGCGTAAATTATCCCCTAATAATAATAGGGTTGTTCATCTCAGTATTTAGAGTACAAGTCCGCACCAAAGAAAGTTTGGTTTGGATAAGCTTTCAAGGGTAATTTGGATTTTAACGATCATCAACTAGAGAACTAGTTGAATCAATAGTTTAAACCAACACAACAGTTGCTCAATAATAACATAATAGGGGACAATGAATAATTGTAAGCGAACTAACTATATCTTTAACTCATGCTTAGAAACAACTAGGAAGCATAAGTATTGGATAACAACAAACCATGCTTGAATAATATTAAGCTAGAACTATGAATTATTGATTATACTTTGAATAATAGCAAGCTGAAAATAAAGCTTGCTCATTATAAGAATAGCTTGTGTTAAGTAAATGAGATAAGATAGTTCAACGTTAGAAATTAGAATTCAAGAAAACTATATTCATAATATCCGAATGACAATAAAGAAACTTGTCTAACAATAAACAAGTTAGAATGCATCAATAAATATTGGAATTCAAACTAGTTCGAATAAAGTTAAAGTCATAGCTAGCTTGCCCAAATAATGACTAGGAATACAAAAGTTCGCTTAATGAAAGTTTAAAGTAAGAAATTTGTTGAATGTAAAAAGAGAAGTTTAAAAACTTGCTCAATCAAAAGAATAAAGTTACACAATGTAATAATAGAACTAGCTCAACGAAAGTGTAGAGTTAGAAAACTTACCTCGAGCGTAAGCTATAATATTAAAACTCACGTTCACCTATACACAGTATTAAAACTACAACATCTATTAGACATACTAATATTCACTTTTCAATATAAAACGCATTACTAGCTAAACTTGTTATTTTAACACAAGTCTTATGCTACCATATATATTTCAGAATTTTCAAGTGTTAACATCACAACACTTATCTAACATTCATTGTATAAACTAAGTTATCACATAATGCATTCGTAACTTACTAATCACTTTTACAACTATGAATTTACAATCCACATAACATGACTCTATTTAACCTTGTTGTTACATGGTTCTCACATTAACCTAACATTAAGCTAAGTTACATTGAACGTCCAAAGTCTGCACAATTAGAAGACTTCATTTGTATGCGTGACAGTACTAGCCTGACGCGCATCGATTCTATCTTTGGATTACGGCGCACCCACCCTTAAGAGATGGCAGCACGCTACTTATGCAATTCGATTTTGCGAGAAACATGGTTACGACACTTTTTTTTAAGCCAACTAACACGAATTTCACCCACCAAACAGTAATTTAACACAAACAATTGATATAAAACTATTACAATCATGTTTGCTAAAATATTCAACCAATTACAATAATTTAACAACAACTTAAGCTAATTTAATTTCTCAAATTCCATATTTTCATATAAAAACTTCAATTTTGACATCTCTTGCAAAAATCATCATCAACATAATCTCTATACTTGGCCCAAATTGCTTTGTTCAAATTACGTTATGCTCGTTTCTTAGTGAACTAACATAATCAAGCTTCAACTTACAATTTCACATACTAATTAGCCACTAAAATTGATACTTTTCATGAACATATGAAAATACATATACTGACATTATTTTCTTCTACTGTCAAACAAAATTAGCATAGCAAACTCTTGTCTACATACAATCTCAACCGTCACTACACATATAAACACAATTATCTCATTATATAGCAACAATTCAACGAATTTGATTTCACAGAGTACATAAAATTTTTCCGTAATTCACATATGTAGACATATACACATATATTAAGGTTGTATAAGAAGTACCTTCAAATTTCTTGCAATCCTTTTTCTTAAACACTGCAAATGCTCTGAAATCCTTCTCTCTCAAATTCTCTCAACTGGCACAAAACTCAGTATTCTCTAGGCTTAGCAATTAAGGCGTAAAACCAACTGATAAACAATGCATAAAATGAAACTGCTAAACCTTAATACGCCAACTTAATAAAATGTGATTTACAAAACAAGCATTATATATTATAAATATATTCTAATTATTATTTTATTTATTTTATTTAAATTCAAAAATTAGAAATTCAAAAGTCATAAAGGCTTTGTTTGGCAAAACCCTTTAAATTTTAAAAATTAATATATATAAGCCTTGTTTGGCAAAAAACTAAATTAAACTCATTTATTTTAATAAACAATTTAGTTTATAATTTATAATTACATCTTATTTATTTGTATTTCCATATCCAACATTAACTAGTTAAATTAATCACATACTATATTTTAGCTAAATATACCATTTTAGCAAATATCACAAAATTATAATTTTATTATAATTTTATTTAATAATTTAATATACCATTTTAAATTATTAATTAACAATATAACACTTCATGCCATATTGCAATTCTCTAAATTATATATTAATTTAATTTAGAATATTATCTAATAAATTTAGATTCATAAATATTTACTAACAACCATCACATCAATAAAATATTTATTCAACAATGAATACCTCAAATAAATATTTATAGTATTCAATAAATATTTAATATTACAATTCAAAATTCCGAATCGTTACATGTGGGGGTTGAATAAGTGTGGGAACAAATTATGACCACTTTTTGTTTTATATCAAACCACAGAATTCAGCCTACTATGTAAGACCCCAACTTTTATGAATAAAGATGAAGTTTTTATAATTATCATTTTTGAATATTATGGAATGAATTTGATATAATGTTATAGTTGTGGGTAATATTTATAAATTTTACAAAAGTACGCATAAGTTGTTATATAATATTAGATTGGTGGGGGAATATTCGTTTTAACAGGGAATATTAAATGCAGTGGCATAATCATTAATGGACCCCACAACGGAATTATTGTAAGGTAAGGGTATTATTTCTTTCGTATTCATGAAGAGAACTTATTTATTCCATTCTTTATTATTATGTTGGAATAACTTTCTATCGCAATCTGGCATACATGGTGAAATTCATCTGTTATTCCATTCTTTATTATTCTGTTGGAACATCCCATGCATGCGTTTACGCATGACACAGTTCCATTATTTATTATTTTTGTTGGAACATCACATCGGTGCGAATTTCGCTTTGACACAGTTTCGTTATTTATTATTACATTGGAATATCTCACATGCATGCGTTTACGCATGACACTGGTTTAATTATTTATTATTCCATTGGAATAACTTTGTCATGTGGTCTATCGCATGCCTTGTGATTTCTTTTGTTATTCCATTCTTTATTATACTCGATTTGGTTAAAGTTTTAACTTCTATACTCCATGAAATTAGTGGAATATCCTTGATATTTGCGCTTCATCGATATCTTTTCATGAAAATATTCTTCCGAGCATTCTTGAATTTTACTCTACAAAAGGCGTTATCATGTTGACAATTTGGACCTTATTAGTTTTCGATAAATTAATTCTTGAACTTGTTTTATTGAATTCTTATATCATTGTCATCATCCTCATGTTTATATTATGTTGAAAGTCATTATGTGTGTCCCGTAATGCATAGATGGACTTGGTTTGATTATGATCGAGGAATTATTCGGTATAATCATGACCGTAAATGTTACAAATGATGTGGTAAAAGTCCTCATTGGCCGTGGTGCATTGATGGATGATTGTTGGCATGATCATGACCATTGATGAATACCACGAATATCCTTGGCCCGTAATGCATGGATAATTTGTGGTTTGTGATATAATGAATATCCTTGGTAGTGGTCTTGAGGATGATGTAGATTATTTATTAAATTTGAGTCTCGATGATAAAAGTGATGAAAACCTTTTAAATCATAAAAAATAGTAGATTTTATTCTCTACTTGACTCTTTTAATGGATTGTTTGTTCCGTTGCGCAGTTAAACTTGATGTTTGTTATATTGTATCGGTTTAACACTATTGAAACTTCTACGATAATTTATTACGCATTATCTTAGTCATAATATTTCTTATTAGGCAAGTTGAGCTCACCTTTTACTTTCATTGTTCTCTTGAGAAAATGAGAGCGTAGGCGAGACTAGTCGGGGAGCGGAGTAGCCATTTGAGATAATAACATTAGTAGTCCTCCTTATTACATTAAATAAGGTGATAATAAATGTAATGAGGACTCGGTTGAGTGTGGATATTGTCTAGATGACAATATTTGTATTAAAACTCACACATATGTTTTGTACGTAGTTTACCACATTATTGTATAATTAAGTTGTATTTGAATTTTGTACCATATATTTGGTGACTCAAGATGGGTGATATATACCTATTTTGGGGGCGTCACATACTGGATTAATAAATTCAAACTTCTTTGGATAATCATCTGACCATCAGTATTTAGTCTTTGATTTTGTTGAATGAAAATTGCTTGTTGGATTTATATCTTTGTAAAACTACTAGATGTTAATAAATTTTCTTGAGATAATGAAAATATCAAATTTTAATTATCAAAACAATTAAATAACTTCATTGTAAATAAGGTAAAACAAGTAATAAGATGAACACCAAGATTTTTACATGGTTTCGGTTATTACCCTCTATAATAATAGCCTAGTCCACGTCTCAATACCAACTAGTATTGGAGACTCACTTTATTTCTTTAAATTGACTTCTTTTACAAAACAGATTCTTTCAAAACTTGAATTACAGAAATTCACTTGAGCACTTTTGTTCCTTGTTGCCAATGCACTCCTTAAGCCCTATGCTCTTGAACTTTGTTTGTAAACAATTCTTAATCCACGAGATTAAATACCTTTAGACAATAATTAGTCTAAATAAAAGGATTACAAATATAGAGGTCTAATGATCAAAGCAAATAAAAAAAATTTAACAATACAAGGCTCAACTAATGAATGCAATGATCAAAGAGTAAAGAGATATCACCAATTTAGAGCTCACAAAATTTATTGAAAATAATCTGAATTTTAATTATGCACGAGCCAAATAATTGCACAAAATAATTTTATAGCTTTTCAATGTATAACTTGAGGCAATAGTGATTACGTTGTCCTCCTCAACCCGATATATCCTAATTGAATTTATAGTCCTTCAAATATTCATCATACTAGCAGATTATTTCTTTCCGTTATAAAGCATATCTCCCGATCTTAGAATGATATTTTTAGTTAGAAAATATGATTTATATCCATATTACTCAACAAATCTGATTCATCAAATCTGAGATAATCACCCGCATGAGTTACCATAAATAGATATGACTTTTTTCTTTATAAGCCCAAGCCACTCAAGATAAAGATAAAATCTTGATATATCAAATCTTCCATCAAAATAGCACAAACAGATATTTAGTTACTATTCAGGATAATCATTATTTTTGGGTTTTGAGAATTTTGCATTTCAAAACACAACTTATTTAAAATTTTCATTTGACAAAAAGCACAAAAAGGCATTTGATTCATTCTAAACTTAATCCTTCCAACTTAATCTAAAGGCTCATATTTCTTCCTTCCTAAATCAAATTCACTTACCGCACTACTCTCTCTATGTTCACACACAAAATCTTTTACTCTCCTCTCTTTCATTACACAAACAAATAATAATAATAATAATAATAATAATACTAATACTAATAATAATTATAATAGTAGTAGTACAACTACTAATAATAATTATTATTATTATATTATAATAATTATAGTAATAGTAATAGTAATAGTAATAATAATAATAATAATAATAATAATAATAATAATAATTTTGAATATTTCATTTGACAAAAGCACAAAACCTGGTCCCGATTCATTCTAACTTAATCCTTCCCACTTAATCTAAAAGGCTCATATTTATTCCGCTTCAAATCCAGTTTACCCCTCACACCTGCCCTCGTCTCGTGTTCACTTAATAAATCTTTTGCACTCCTCTTCACACACGCATAAACAAATAATAATAATAATGCCTAATAATAATTATAATAGTACTACTACTACTACTACTAATTATTATTATATTTATAATAATTATAATAATAGTAATAGTAATAGTAATAGTAATAGTAATAATAATAATAATAATAATAATTATTATTATTATTATTATTATTAATAATAATAATAACAGTAATCTATATAATAAAGATTCAGATTCATTTTAATTGAATTGGGCGGGAATGCACAAGTACGGTTCAGATTCATTCTAATTTTAATTCAAAATAATACTAATTATAATATAATAATAATTATTATAATAATAATTATAATAATTATCTTACTACTACTACTACTACTACTACTACTACTACTACTACTACTACTTACTAATAATAATAACAACAACAACAACAACAACAACAACAACAACAACAACAACTATGACAACAATAATAATAATAATAATAATAATAACTATTATTATAATTAATAATAATAAGAACAATAATAATAATAATAATAATAATAATAATAACTATTATTATAATAATAATAAGAACAATAATAATAATAATAATAATAATAATAATAATAACAAAAATATTTATAATTATAATTATAATAATAATAAAAATAGTAATTATAATTATAATAATTATTATAATAAAATAATAATAATAATAATATATTATTAAATAGTAATAATAATAGTAATAAATTAATAATAATTATAATATTAATATTAATAATAATTATTATAATAATAATAGTAATAATAATAATAATAATAATAATAATTATAATTATAATAACTAATAACATAACAATAACAATAATAATAATAATTATTATGGGTGGTATGGTGAATTATAATAATTGTTATTGATGATTGTATGTTTGTGGACAAGTTTATATTTTTCTTGATATCTATTTTTTAAGGAAAATTAATTATTGTGGTTGTGTGGTAAAATTATGATAATTGTTATTCTCGATTGTAAAGTTATTTTAAGTTGAAAAATAGTATTTAGGTAATATAGTATTTTCTAATTTTAATCTATTTTTCATTACGTGCACATACCTTGAATACGGTGTAATTACTAGTATATATATATTAGCATACACAACAATACACATATATGTACTAATCACTTTAAATATTAATTTTGCAGATCCTGAATTATAAGATCAATTAACATTTCATTATAAAAATTCCTCTCGATTTTAAGCATGCATAAAATACTTATCATATTAAATGCACATAAAATGTCCGAGCCTTGAATTAAAAATCAAATATTTGCAATGACCTTACATTAAATCCTAGGACATAAATGTCTTCAAATTCTTTGAACAAATCATCAAGGATCCTTTTATCAAGTTCTTGAAATTTCCAAGAATGGTGATTTAGTACAAAATTAAGTCGTCATCATCAAAATATTAAGGTTAGAATATGAAACAAGTCAACAATGTTGATCCCATAAATTCTATTAGTGAAGCTTTGATCATTTATAGATGGCGTACCTTGACTCAGTAATGGAACTCTAACTCCACCTAGGCGATTAAGGAGTTCTTGTAAAGATTAACCTCATTCTGAGAGGAAATGACTTGAGGCACATGACTAGAAAGGATAGGTTGGAGTCAAGAATAAGGTGGAGTGTCAGAGGCCTCATTAACGAAAAAATCAATCGATAATTGCCATCCCTTGTTACTAGAGAGGTTCTTGCAATTTGGTCTTCAGATGCTTGATGATCATCGGCGAAATCTAGGTTCCTTAGTAGACTTTCCCAAAATGAGCGTACATATGCATTGAAAGAAGTCCATACAGGGAGGATTCGCAGCCAAGCGGTATGTGAAAAATTAAATGAATGTGTGAGTTCATCAACTATTGGGCAAAACTCCGATATCAGCGAAGGCGAGAACGTGGTTATGAATTCATGAAGAAATCAAATCCCGTACCTCAAAGCATATAGAGGGATAGGTCGGTCCGTAGTCGGATGATAGTACATCTTCTCACCATGACGTTTGAGAGTTTTGAGCTATGGTAGGTGTGAGAAGAATGCGAATTGTTGGTGTATTACATGGAGATGCGAGAAGTGGTGGTGGTGGATGAGTGTTAATGGGAGAGTAGACCATCTCGGAAGAGTATTCCTCTGCATTTTCAAAATGGCATGTAACGAATGATTTGTTTGAGTTGTGATTACGGGGATGAAATCCTTATAAGGAGGAAGGATGTAACAATCCGAGAATTTTAAATTGTATTTAATTTAAATTATATAAATATATTTAATGGATGTGGTTTAATGTTAAAAAATATTTAATTTGATTTGACTTAATTGGTTAATTATTTGTTAAGTAAATAATTAAGGAGTTAAGAAAATTAATTGTTATGAGATAATATACTAATTTAATTTAATAATTAAATTAGAGTTTATAATAATTAAATGAATTATTATATTTTAATTTGAATTTGTAATTAAAATGATGTGTTAGTTGATTAAATAAAGTTATAATTATAAATAAATTATAATTATGTGGTATTGATTTATGTACTAAAAGTAATTTAATAAATTATTTATTAAATTAATTAAATTGATTATTGAAAATTTAATTAAACAAAAGTCGACAAATAATCTTCTTTATAAAGGAGTTATTAAAATAAATTAAAGGAGTTTAATTCGATTTTTGCTGAAACAAGGAAGCAATACGTATTAAGTCTTTAATCTAATTGTGCTTTACCCAATCGCCAGACATAAGTGATTAAATGATTATATTTTAAGTGGGTAACCAAACAAGCCTTATGACTTTTGATTTTCAAATATATAATATTGATATAGTTATACTATATTTATATTATATAATTATTATATATTATCTATATCGTTATATTCTAATACGTTGTGTTAGAATAGAAGAAAGACTTCAATGCAGAAGAAAAGACAGAAGAAGAAAAAATTGAGAGAGAGAGAAGTTGAGAGAATTCTGAAGAATTTTGAAGAGAAGATTTGGGGAAAAGAAAGTTTGTTGATCGAAAGGGAAGGTTGTCATTTTCTC
Source organism: Panax ginseng (assembly GCA_020205605.1). Classification (NCBI taxonomy): domain Eukaryota; kingdom Viridiplantae; phylum Streptophyta; class Magnoliopsida; order Apiales; family Araliaceae; genus Panax; species Panax ginseng. The sequence goes on from CM035134.1 coordinate 116,028,320, forward strand.
AAATAAAAGGTATCATCTTAATTCTTTTATTTTTAAAGTTTTCATTTTTTTCTCTTCTAAAATTCTCTGTAAAATCTTTGTAAAGGATAAATTGTTTGTTGTATATGACTTTATATGATAAATTATTTGTTATAAAATTGTGTTCATAAGTTTATAGATGAATTAATTCATGTATGTATGTAATTTGTGAAGAAAACCTTATGTCTGGTGATTGTTTATATGAATATATATGAATATGGCTTAGTTTAAAAGTAAAATTAAGGTTTAATTAGTTTAGTTTAATATTTATTATGATTGGGTAGTTAGATGAATGTTTTATTTATGAAATACCAACTCGGAATGAAGTACCCGGATTTAAATATGTCATATCAAAGCTTTAGGTTATAAAACCTTAGGTGGGGGGAAAAGTTTTAGGAAGTAACCTTGGAAAAGATAGCAGGATAAACTCTATCGAAGTTTTTGGGCGAAGGCAATAAAACACTGATGTGTTGCATGTGATTACAACTTATGTGCCTGCGAGTGCTTTGTGCAAAGAATGATTAATAATTAAACTCAAAAAATTTCAAGTGTCAAGATGACCAATGCTCGGAGAACTGTTGTGCTAGGGGAGGAAGGACTTGATGCTCTGTATAGGAGGAATCTCGTGGATATCTGTGTGTGGTTCAGAACAAATTACTTCCACGGAGCCAGCCTCAAGGTTTCATAGTGGTCAAGATGAGGATGATTCAATATGTATGCTATTAGATTATTCCTAAATCATGACCTTAATTTATAATGTCGATTCGCTTATGATTATTCCATAGCATAACGTTATTAATTTTATTCAACTAATCCTTAGTTGATGTTCGAATTCCAAATTACCTTGAAATGAATCCAAACCAATTTTACGCCCGTATGTCGGTGATCAAGCGCCAACGTGGAACCCAGGCTGACGAGGTTGCGAGATGATAGCGACATGGACCTCGTTAGCGCGAAGGGCGATGAGATCGAGGATCGAGATGGGCGTTTGAACAATATGCGAAGGCTGGTTCACACGGAAGGTTAATGAACAATTTGGCCAGGAATCGCGAATTGAAAAACAAATTGCTGGAAGAATGCAAGAAATAATGAGAAGCTGGCGTATGACTTCCAGCGAAACAGATGGTGGCTGAAACAAGAAATAAAAGATGGAAGAGATAGATAACCTATTATTTTAGTGATTAATGAGCTCAAGATGGGGTCATGGGGTGTCAGGAATTGATTCAGGCATGCCATCATACATATTGGTACAAAATAATGTTAGAAACAAGAAGCAATGGAGGTAGCGGTAGAATCGTGGGTCATTGTTGGACCAACGACATCAAACAAACCAACGACCAGGACCTTCAACATGGTATTGCGCAAGATCTTGGTGCAATCAAAAGATGTGGTGTTAGGTATTATCCCAATCAATGGTATTGATGCTTATGTATTATTTGATTAAAAATTACTACTTGCTCATTTATATCGATGAATTTACTAAGAGGTTAGGATTGCCTAGTGAAGAACTGAATTTCCCTTTAAATATAGAAATTGCGAATAAGGAAGTAATTCATGTTAGGTTCCTATACAAGAACTATAGGGTGAACATTAAGGGGAATATCATGATGGTAGATTTAATTCCGATTAAACTTGGTGAGTTTGATGTTATTTTGGGAATGGATTGGTTGTTCAATTATGGAGCAATAATTAATTGCCAAAAAAAATGTGTAAACCTTATGACTCAAAATCAAAGGTAGTTTTCTATGGTAGCAAATCTCCTAGAAAAATGAGATGTCGGCGATTATGCAGGGCCAAGTTGTTGAGTCAAGGTTTGTGGGTTATTTAGCTTACATAGTCGATACTCGGAAGAAGGGTGTGAAACCGGAAGAGATACGATAGTGGTTAGGGAATTGAAGATGTGTTTCTAGAGGAATTGCGGGACTTCCACTGACGAGAGAGATTGAGTTACGTGATCGATTTAGCGCCAGAACAACAACGATATCGAAGGCCCCATCTGAGAATGGCTCGATAGAGATGAAGGAACTAATGGTACAACTTGCAAGAGTACATTAGACAAAGAAGTATATTCAACCAAGCGTATCCTTTGTGGGGAACCTTTGGTATTATTTGTGAAGAAGAAGGATGGGTCAATGAGTCTTTGCATTGATTATAGGGAATTAAACAAAGTCACTATTAAGAACAAATATCCGTTGCCAAGAATAGATGACTTGTTTGATCAATTGAAGGGTGCTAAATACTTCTTGAAAATAGATTTGAGAAGTGGGTATCACCCGATTGAAGGTAAGGAATGAGGATATACCTAGAAGCGGCATTGAACTCTCGGTATGGACATTCTGAGTTTACGGTGATGTCTTTGGTTTGACCAATGCCCTACTTTGCATTCATGGATTTGATGAGCAGGTGTTTAAACCATTCTTAGACAAGTTTGTTGTGGTATTTATTGGCGACATTACGGTGTATTACAAAACTCAAAAAGAACACGCGAACATTTTCATTTGACATTGGAGACACTAAGAAAGGAAAAGTTATGCATAAAATTCTCTAAGTCACGAATTTTGGCTAGATCGTAATACAATTTCTCGAGACGCGTGATTGACAAAGATGGGATTTTTGTGGATCCATCAAAAGTGGAAGTACGTAATCAATTGGGAACAACCAAGAACAAATCGGAAGTGAGGAGTTTCTTAGGATTGGTAGGTTATTACTGGACTATTTATTCAAGATTTTTCCAAGATAGCCACTCTATTAACAAATTTGACAATGAAGGTTGTAAAATTTGTTTGAATGAAAGAAGTGTGAAGAAATTTTTCAAGATTTAAAGAAGAAGTTAAGTATGGCACCTATGTTGTCATTACCGGATAATCTGAAAACTTTGTGGTGTATAGTGATACCTCACATAAAAGCGTTGGGTTGTGTTCTTATGCAAAATGGCAAAGTTATTGCGTATGCATCAAGACAATCAAGGATTACGAGAAAGGGTATCCACTCATGATTTATAGTTAGGCTGCGATGGTATTTGCTCACGAAGATATGGAGACACTATCTACATGGAGAGAATTGTGAAATCTACACGGACCATAAAAGTCTAAAGTATATTTTCACTTAGAAGGACTTGAACATGCGTCCAAAGAAGATGGATGGAATTGATAAAAGATTACGATTGTGAGATCTTTTATCATCCTGGAAAAAAAAATGTGGTTCATGAGATGCTTTAAGTAGGAAAGGTCGGGAAAAGTTGATGTTGATAACCACTCGGAAGGAGCTTATTTGACAATAATAAAGCTAGAGTTGGAAATAAAATTTCCAAAGGAATCCGATGAACGACTATTCCGGATAGAAGCGGGTCCAACTTTAGTGGACAAGGTGAAGAAAGCTTCAACTACGGGATGAAGAATGCGAGAAAAATAAAGGAAGGTGTGAGCGAAGGTAAAGAGGTGAAATCTGAGATCGATATCGAAGGGTTCTTTGAGGTTCGAGGGAAGAATTTGGGTTCCAACGATGCGAAATTAAAGATGAAATCTTGACCGAAGCACATAACATAAGATATTCGATTCATCCAGGAAGTACGAAGATGTATCAGGATTTACGACGAAATTTCTGGTGGCCGAACATGAAAAGAGATGTTGCAGAATGTGTCGTGAAATGCTTGACATGTCAAAGAGTTAAGGCCGAGCAACAAAGACCTAGCGGATTGCTTCAACCGTTGAAAATACCTGAATGGAAGTGGGAACACATCACAATAGATTTTGTGGTGGGTCTTCCAACTACTCAGAGAGGATGCAATGCGATTTGGGTGATTATGGACAGACTGACAAAATCAACACACTTTTTGCCAATAAAAATTAGGTTTAATCTTGATCAGTTGGCAAGGTTGTACATTAAAGAGAGCGTTTTTGAGACATGGAGTGCCAGTGTCAATTGTGTCAGATAGAGATTCGCGATTCACGCCAAACTTCTAGAAGAAATTACAAGAATGTATGTGAACATAGTTACGAATAGGTACGACTTATCATCCACAAACAGATGGTCAAAGGGAATGAACAATCCAGACATTGGAAGATATACCGAGGGCATGCATCATGGATTTCAAAGGGAATTTGGGAGGAACAATTCTGGTTGGTGGAATTTTCCTACAATAATAGTTACCACGCGAGATCGGCATGCCACCACGAAGCATTATCTGGCGAAGTGCGTAACTCCATTGTCTTTGGGATGAAGTCGGTGAGCGTCAATCGTTAGGGACCGGAATCGGTACAACAAAATTAACGAGGTTGTCAAATTCATCGAGCAAGATTGGTAGCTACTCAAGACAGACATAAAAGAAGTATCTTTGATCAACACGCATACAGATCGTGCATTCGACGTAGGAAATTACGTATTCCTAAAAGTTTCTCCTTGGAAGGGAAAAATTCGGTTCGGTAAAAAGGGAAAACTAAGCCCGAGGTTTACTGGACCTTTCGAAGTGCTGCGAAGAGTTGGAGAGGTGGCTTACGAGGTAGCTCTACCTCTAAAATTGCAAAACGTTTATAATGTTTTTCACGTTTCGGTGTTACAACCGTTTAAACCCGATTATAAGCACGTGATTGAGTACGAACCATTGTAGTTTGATAAAGACTTTGTGACACCCCCAAAATAGGTATACAACACCCATTACGAAGTCGCCAAATACATGATATGAAACAACTACAACTTTATTAATACAATTGTCGTACAAAATATGACAATGACATAAAGCTGTGAGTTTAAAAACAAATATTGTCTTCTAGAAAATATCAACACTCAAATAAGACCTCATTATAATTATTGATACACTATTCTACAAAATAGTGAGGACTACTAAAACGACTTTCTAGAACCTTCATTCCATACTCCAATAGTACTATTTACATTCTCGCCTCCCACGAGAAGAAAAATGGAACAAAAAGGAAAAGGGTGAGCTCAACTAGCCCGATAAAGAATATTATGACTAAGATAATATAGAACAAATTATCGTTAGTCTTCAATGAGGAAAAAATAGGAGAGAATATAATAGACAACAAGTTTCGGATCAATATTAAGCATGAAATAATAATTCATAGAAGAGTTACGTAGAATGAAATCTACTATTATCTATGAATTTAAAAGTCCATCATCAATATTTTATCCTGTAACATCAATCAATATACATCTTGAATCAAATATTCATCTTTACTCACAGGCCAAAGATATTTATCGATTAGTCATGTTCATCTCAACACTGCTTCTTCTTTTTGCACTACGTGCCAAAGATATTCATAAAAAAATCATTCATCTTTGCACTATAGGCCAAAGATATTCAGTAATATAATCATTTAGGACTGAGGATGATGAAAAATATTTTAAAGACAACGAATCCAAAGAAAACAAAAGAACAAATATTAAGGATTCGTACTTTAAACATTCCGAGTTCAAAAGTACTTCACAAATAATCATAATGGAGTAAAATTCAAGAATGATCAAAACATGGATACAATCAAAGCTAGTATCCATAATAGATATCTTGGACAAAAACAAAAATTTAATTTTTCTATGAATAGTGTCGTATTCGTGAATAGTGGCGTATACGTGAATAGCAACCCTGAAACTAAAAGACAAGAATTTCACAAGAAAAATCTTACCAATATTCCGGCATAATGATATTGAAAGAAATAATATCATTAATAAAAAAAAATAACATCCCTTACCTCGAAAGAATAGTACTTCTGGCTGGAATATCAGATATAACGCTGAAAGGAACTTGCACCGTATAACAACTTTCAAAGTATCAAAATACTCACAAGAATACGCTCAATATTGATGATATTCTTGAATATATTTAGCCTGTAGTGCAAAGATTAATGATTTTATGATGAATATCTTTGGCTCGTAGTACGAAGATGAACATGTGTTGAGATGAACATGACCAACTGATGAATATCTTTGGCCTGTAGTGCAAAGATGAATATTTGATTTATGATGTATATTAATTGATGTTACAGGGATAAAATATTGATGATGGACTTTTAAATTCATAGATAATAGTAGATTTCATTCTCTACGTAACTCTTCTATGAATTATTATTTCCATTGCGAATATTGATCTGAAACTTGTTGTCTATTATATTCTATTTTTCCCTGTTGAAGACTAACGATAATTTGTTTTATATTATCTTAGTCATAATATTCTTTACTAGGCTAGTTGAGCTCACCCTTTTTCTTTTTGTTCCATTTTTCTTCTCAGGAGGCGAGAATGTAATGTAAGTACTAGTGGGGTATGGAATGATGGTTCTAGAAGTTGTTTTAGTAGTCCTCACCATTTTTGTAAAATAAAGTATCAATAATTGTAATGAGGACTTATTTGGGTATGGATATTGTCTAGAAGACAATATTTGTATTTAAACTCACAGTTTAAATGTTGTCGTATTTTGCATGACAATTGTAATAATAAAGTTGTAGTTATTTTTGTACCATGTATTTGAAAACTCAGAATGGGTGATGTAAACCTATTTTGGGGGCGTCACAGTTTTCTTCATCCAATCGCTTTTCTTATGGGGTCAACATTGACCGCAATTGCTGGCCGTCATTTAAATATTCCCCGACAAAGTAAAAATATTCCACGACCAAACGAATATTCCCCACAACAATGAATATATTTATAACCACTTGCTTATTTAAAATATTTATGCATTTTTCCCATAACTAACCACATTAATCAAATCAACCCTTACTATTTCAAAATAATAAATAGAAAATTCAATTTCATTTATAATAAGTTGGGGTCTTACAGACTTGTCCTATGAAGATGTTCTTATCTAGATAGTCGACGAGGAAAGAACAGTGCTCAGAATAAAGTAATACCTTATGTGAAGGTGATATGGAGGAACCACAATGTTGAAGAAGCTACATGGGAACTTCGAATATAAAATGATGAAAGATTACCACGAGTTATTTGTTTAATCAGGTGTCTTCGATTACGGGGACGTAATCTTTATAAATAGGGAAGAATGTAACGAATGATTTGTTTGAGTTGTGATTCTGGGGACAAAATCCTTAAAAGGAGAGAAGGATGTAACAATCCAAAATTTTAAATTATTATTTTAATTAAATTATATAAATATTTAATGGATGTGATTGGTTTTGAATAAATATTTAATTTGATTTGACATAATTGGTTAATTATTTGTTAAGTAAATAATTAAGGAGTTAAGAAAATTAATTTTTATGAGATAATATACTAATTTAATTTAATAATTAAATTAGAGAGTTTATAATGATTAAATGAATTATTATATTTTAATTTGAATTTGTAATTAAAATAATGTGTTAGTTGATTAAATAAAGTTATAATTATAAAGAAAAGTATAATTATGTGGTATTGATTTATGTGCTAAAGTAATTTAATAAATTGTTATTAGAATTAATTAAATTGATTATTGAAAATTTTAATTAAATAAAAGTGCAACAAATAACCTTACTATAAAGGAGTTATTAAAATAAATTAAAGGAGTTTAATTCGGTTTTGCAAAACAAGGCTTAATGCATATTAAGTCTTTAATCTAATTGTGTTTTACCAATCAAGGCATAAGGATTAAATGATTATATTTTAAGTGGGTAACAAAACAAGCCTTATGGCTTTTGATTTTCAAAAAATATAATAACTGATATCAGTTATACCTATATTTATATTATATAATTAATATATATTATTATCTATACGTTATATTCTAATGACGTATGTTTAGAATAGAAGAAAGACTCAGAAGAAGAAAAAGAAGAGAAGAAGAAAAAAAATTGAGAGAGAAGTTGAGAGAATTCTAGAGAATTTTGAGAGAAGATTTGGGGAAAAGAAAGTTTGTTGATCAAAGGGAAGGTTGTCCTTTTCTCAAACAAAGGTATCACCTTAATTCTTTTATTTTTAAAGTTTTAGTTTTTTTTTTCTCTTCTAAAAATTCTCTATAAAATCTTTGTAAAGGATAAATTGTTTGTTGTATATGGCTTTATATGATAAATTATTTGTTATAAAACTGTGTTCATAAGTTTATAGATGAATTAATTCATGTATATATGTAATTTGTGAAGAAAACCTTATTACAAAGAATTTATATGAATATATATATATGAATATGGCTTAGTTTAAAGTAAAATTAAGGTTTAATTAGTTGTTTAATATATATATATATATATATATATATATATATATATATATATTGACTATGATTTTGAAAGTAGCTAAATAAACTAAAACAAAGTAGTTTGAATTAATTGTTTTGGTTGAAAAACAAAGCTATAGTGATGATTTTTACAAAAAATGTCAAAAAGTGAAGTTTTATCAAAAAAAAGTGAAATTGGATGTTTTAAATTCGATGTTTATGTTGTTTTATGGGTAGAATCATGTTAAGAGTCTTTGAATTATGTTTATATGAAGTCTCTTTATGAATTACATGTTAATTAGGTTGTTAGAAAGTAACTTATAGGCCAAATTGGCTTTTGTTCATCTTTGTTGCAGAAATTTGGTCGCCGAGGTCTCAGTAGTTCAGCGTTGCAAAGGCGGCCCAAAGAAGTATTTGTTCTTGTGAAGTAGTGCGCTATACGTCGTCATTGTATAAATCGTTAACTTCGCCTCGCATGCAAGTGACGTCGTATTAGCGTCAGCAATACCTTTTAATAAATGTAAAGCTGTTAACGTCATGAAGACGAAAGTTAACAAAATGGTCGATAAAGGTGATTTATTTATACAAAAGTCCTAAAAAGTTGTTATGTGTTAATAGTAGGACTATTAAATTATGATTTCGATGATTTCTATACCAAGAATGAACATGTTATTAACGATTAACTAGTTTTATTACTAATGTAATTTGATTATGTGATTAAAAATCAAATCTTACACGATGAATGTACTTAGTTATATATATAATGTGGTAGTGAATAATTATGTCATGATGACATATATATATATATATATATATATATATATATATATAGGGTATTGTGATTCGAGTTGTTACGATTTAGCCAACAAGCAAGACAAGTTCTCTAAATCTATTGTTTTGTTGAGCAAATTATTGTTTCTAATTCGATTACATTACACAAGTTTTCTAACTCTACACTTTTGTTGAGCTAGTTGTTTATTACATTGTGCAAGTTTACTTATCCTATTTCAATTATAGTGAGCAAGTTATTCTTGTTTTTAGCTTGTTTCGTTAAGTAAATTTATCGATCAAATTACTATTTAGTATGCATGCTCAATGCTCAATTCTAAATAAGATCTTAACCTTAGCTTAACTTTGTTCAAGTAAGGTAGGTTATATTATTCAATATGTATGCTATTAGATTATTCCTAAAGCATGACCTTAATTTACAATGTCGATTCAGTTATGATTATTTCATAGCATAACATTATTAATTTTATTCAACTAATCCTTAGTTGATGTTCGTTGAATTCCAAATTACCTTGAAATGTATCCAAACCAAACTTACTTTGGTGCGAACCTGTACTCTAAATACTGAAATGAACAATCCTAATATTAAGGGATAATTTACGCTTAGCGTTGAAATGTTGTGCACAATACATTTATGCGAAGAAATCGATCCCCTAAGTACGAGGGAGACCCTATAGTCTTATGACAGTTAAAGTTTAAGTTGAAAGATTACTTATAACTATGGACATAGTTTGTGGTCTTAAGACCCTCAGTTATATATTTCAGAATGTGATAGAACATATTGTTCATTTCTATTGAGCCTCTTATTTGGCAGTTGTTGTAAATATTTTTATTCATTGTTGTTTCAAGTGAGCTTTGTTTGCTCACTCTTGCTTATATAACTATTACAACTAAGGATGAGAAGGTCAATGTACCTAGCACCAGTAACGGAAAAGGAAAGATGAACAAGTATTGAAGACTTGTAACATGTTGATATTTTATTATCAGATTTTATTTTAATGATTGTAATGAACTTATTTAAATTCCTCATTTGAATGATTGTATTTAAAGGTTAGACAACCTGAGAGATTTTTATTAATGTAATCCTTTAATGGGAAGGTTTTTATTATTCAATTTTATTATGTTTGGGTAGTTAGATATGAATGTTTTTATCAAGTGAACACCAAATCCTGTGGGAATGAAGTACCGGATTTGGGGTGTCGCATGACAAGCTCTCGCTCTGCATGCGGATGGGAGTGGTAGTGACAGAGATGGAGGTGTGAAGATGGCGAGATCTCTGAAGTGGGGATGATGGTGGTGGCATGAGTGGTGGTAGGAACAAAGGTAGTAGTAGGGGAGATGGTTTCAATGGTGATGGCGGCGATTGGGGAGGAAGCAACCTCAGGGGTGGAGGCGGTGGTAGTCTAAAGGTTGTTGTCGGCCATTGTTGATTGGAAGATTGTAGAGATTTGGTGAGGCTTTGCCGAAAAAAGAATTTGCATAAGATGAAGAGGTTTGCGGAGGTTGAAATCTTAGATCTAAGAAAGTGGCGGTTGATTTTCGACGTGGGGGGTTTTTGAAATGACAGACCCCTTATGTTCACACGTTTTTCTAAGTACGACACAATAAATGGTGATGATGGTGGGGTCCAGCAATGAGTGGGAGATACAGAAATGTTGTGTCTGGTTTCAGTCATTGGGCATTAACATTAATATTAATTATTAGACTTTTTGGATTTAGTACTCTTTTATTATAGTCCCTTTATAGCAAAAGAGTGGGGAGAAATGTTGGGGCATGATTGAGTGGGCCCCGATTGTTTTGGTGGGCCGCAGGCCACGTGGAAGAATCTTTCTCCCGTAGGAATATAATCTGGGCAGTAGGTTGAGTTTTAAGGAATCTATGATTCCTAGTTACATTTAATTTCCAATTCCTATGGAAAGAGTTAGGATTAGATCCGACTTCTTTTCTTTAAGGAGATTGAATCCTATCCTATTATGGTAGTTACTAAGATAAGGAATTATATTCCAATTCGGGGACATGCCGATAAAGGTGGTGTGATTAACTACAAATACAAAGATAAACCCTATTTCACAGGTACTTAATTATTCTTTGAGCAATAAATCTTTAAGCCTCCATTGTTAACCTATTTTTAGCATATACTTATTTTTACATCAGAGCTATCCCCCGGCGGCCTAGGCCGTCAAGTTCCTATGTGTGACTTTATTTTTCTGCAGGATTGGACGCATTATTGGTGATTGGACGTGTAACACCCCGAACCTGATACAGGCCCAAAGTGCTCCACGCCATAAGACTAAAGGCCTGCAAGGAAATAATATCAATAGCGCGTAGCCCAAATAAAACAACTCAACAATAATCTTAGCTTAAAACCCAATAAAAAGCATATTTTAAATCAATCCAAATGAAATACCAATAAATACTACATTCAAATGACGGAGATGCAACTCCTCGAAACTAAGAGTTTTATCAAAATTCATCTATAAAAGAAATAATATCTAAAACTAAACTCCAGCTATTTCAAGCGAATCAAACAAGTGCTCAACTAACAACGATGGGACCTATAAAAATTGTAAGGGTGAGCGATGAAGCCCAACAAGTAGCAATCCTTCCTATCTAGCCGGATCAAGTACAATTTGCAAAACACTTTTTTGAAAATCTTTTTGTTCGATAACAATACTAAATATACTATTCAAAACTAAAAAATATAATTACAAAACGAATTTCACATTCAAAAATGATTTCAATATATCTTTTAATTAACAGCCTTAGCGACTAAGGTTACAGTAGCCCTGTAACATGGCCCAAAAGTTCTATAATGTCAATGATCACGCACCCTACTAAGGTATCTAATCTGCATGCTCCCCGAAGGGCATCAAAAAGGTGTGCACCTTAGTAGGTCCTAAATTAGCTCTGAAACTAAATATAATCAATAACGAGTTCTATATATAATCAGACTGAGAATTTCAAAACATTTTCTCGATATTATCGATATTCTAAATGATATTTTTCACAGTTCAAAATCATATAATCTCATTTCACAATTCAAAAATAAATACTAAATCCGAAGTTTTGAATAAACGAACAAAACATTTTAATTTAAATTGAAGCCTTAAATAAAACATAACGAATTTTGAAATCATACATTTAGGAATTCGAGTAATTACTAAGACATACATATAGATAAAAATAATTTTAAAATCATTAAATAGTTCAAAAAGCCACTTACCTCGATATTGCAAAATACAAAAATATTAGCCGAACAAATCCTAAATATAAATTTAGAACAAATAGAAATCATTAGAATAAAATATCCTACCTCAAAAGTATTTTTAAATTCAAGTCTTACACACACCCATGCTTAATTTTAATTCAATACCTAATTAATTTTAAAAGTCATATTCTTTATGTACATTCTAACTTTAAAAACTGAAGTTTAAATTAAGTAAAGAAAATAGTTAGATTCTCAGTTTAACAATAACCATAATAAATACGTACACACACACACTATACATATTATAATCGCAACATGGCACAATCGATGCCACAATTCAGATTTTATAGTCAAACCTATATACATACATACATATTATATATATAACCACAACACACACACACACACACACACACACTAATTTATGGATCCTAACATCCTATTCCACTTACAAATAAATTGAATTATTTACTATCATTAAACAAAGACTTACAAGATAATTTATTTGATTACACCAACAATATATATATATATATATATATATATATATATATATATATATATATATATATATATATAAAAGACAAGTATCATCTCATAATTGAGAAGGGTTTAAGTTTTACCTTTTTTGATTTTTTTCTTCCTATTTTCTTCTCTATTATGCAGTACTCTAAAGCCAAATATATTATGTTCTTTTGTTTCTATCTCTCGTTATTTAAATAAATTTAATTCATTTGCCAAATAGGTTACTAAGTAAAAGAGTCCTTTTTAAAATTAAAAGTTTGTTACAACTAAAATGACTTATCCCATCCTTGTAGATTTTGGATATGTATAAATAATTATTAATTACACTTCTATTATCTAATTATATTATTACTATCTTTTTATTTATTTATTTATTTATTTTTAACCGGTTATTACAAGACGCATGGACGAATCATGGCGTTAATATACCTAATAACACAATTAATTTTATTAATAATATATGAGAAATTTTTTAAAACATAAAAAATGTAAAATTAATTGAAAATTTCTAGTTAATTCATTACTATCTAATTGTCATAACTAAATTAAAACATATTAGAGTTTGAGTTTCATATTTCTATTCGGATTAGAATTTCAAATAAATTTTATCAATATAAACACTAATATAGAATTCTATTACAAATATCAATAAAATTAAAATAACTCATAATTATAACTAAATAAATATGTACTCCATTCAAAAATTTAGCTTAATAATTGATCAAAATAATTTATAGTATAATTCAATATTCATTATTTAAATAAGGCTTAAATATAAATTACTACCATAAATTCTTTGCCTTTTTCATTCAGTGATTGACCATTTAATTTTTTCAATCAGATGATCGAACTCTTAATTTTTTCCACTTATGTTTAATTCAACATGTCACATCATAAATTAATGACATGACATTCTAACATAACCAATGAATGTTGATGTGTAATAAGAAAGGTAATTTTTTGAAAAAATATTTCAACATTAGAATTAGATTAAATGGTGAAAAATTTAATTACGAAGAGCATTTAGAACAGTTTCCCCAATAAAACTCCCTATCCCCAACTTTGAAGAATACATTAACAAATTATTATCCAACAGTTTTTTTATCCTTATTTAACTCTCTATTTTAATCTTTATATAGGATTTTAATCCTCAAGATGAGGGAGCAAAAAACCGTTCTCTATGTATTTAAAATGACATTTCACACCCTTATTTAAGTGGACAACTCATCAATCATTATCCAACTCATCTTCTTTTTCAAATTATAAAATTAATATTAAATTATTTTAAAAATTCATTTCAAACGTATTCAAATTTAAAATTGATATAAATTTATTCAATTCATGTCAATATAATTATAAATATTATAAAATTACTATTAATTATAAAATTTATTATTTTCAAAATTTAAATGAATCTTATTAATTTTAAATTTAAAAATATCACAAATTAACTTTTTAAAAGTTAATATTGATCTAATATACATTTGCAGCTACAATTAATTCAATACTCACTACATAAATTACTTAAAATTTAAAATAAAATAAAAGTTATTTTATACTAGAATACAATTGATAAATTATACTTGTGACGCCTCCAAAATAGGTATACATCACCCATCTTGAGTCGCCAAATACATGGTACAAAATTCAAATACAACTTAATTATACAACAGTCGTGTAAAATATGACAAAACATATGTTGTGAGTTTTAATACAAATATTATCATGTAGACAATATTCACACTCAATTAAGTCCTCATTACATTTATTATCACACTATTTAACAGAATAGTGAGGACTACTAATGCTATTATCTGGACCGTCACTCCGTTCCCCGACTAGTCCCTGCTGCGTTCTCATTTCTTGAAGAGAACAATAAAAGTAAAAGGGTGAGCTCAACTAGCCCAGTAAAAAATATTATGACTAAGATAATACAAAATAAATTATCGTTAGCCTTCAACAGTGTTAAACTGATACAATATAAAAAACATCAAGTTTAACTGCAGCGGAATAAGCAAACCATTAAAAGAGTCAAGTAGAGAATAAAATCTACTATCTTTTATGATTTAAAAGGTTTTTCCATCACTTTTATCATTGGGACTCGACTTTTAATAAATAATCTACATCATCCTCGCACTACTTCGCCAAGGATATTCATTAGTATCACAACCATAAATTATCCATGCACTACGGGCCAAGGATATTCATGTATTCATCAATGGTCATGATAATGCCAACAACTGTCAGTCAATGCACTACGGGCCAATGAGGACTTTTACCACATTATTTGTAATATTACTTGGCCATGATTATCTGGAATTAATCCCTGGTCTTAATCATATCAAGTCCATATATGCACTACAGGCCATAGATGACTTTCAACATAATATAAACACGAGGATGATGACAATGATATAAGAATTCAATAAAACAAGTTCAAGAATTAATTTATCCAGGAACTAATAACGTCCAAATTGTCAACATGATACTTCTTTGTAGAGTAAAATTCAAGAATGCTCGTAAGAATATTTCCATAAAAGATCTTTGGATGAAGCACAAATATCAAAGATATTCCACTAATTTCATGGAGTATAGAAGTCAAAACTTTA
Organism: Panax ginseng; assembly: GCA_020205605.1. Lineage (NCBI taxonomy): Eukaryota > Viridiplantae > Streptophyta > Magnoliopsida > Apiales > Araliaceae > Panax > Panax ginseng. The sequence continues at coordinate 116,043,619 of CM035134.1, forward strand.
ACCAACCGAGTATAATAAAGAATGGAATAACAAAAGAAATCACCAGTATGCAATAGATCAAGACAGTGCGAAGTTATTCCAATGAATAATAAATAACGAAACCGGTCATGCGTAAATGCACGTATACATGATACTCCAACAAAATAATAAATAACGAAACCAATCAAAGTAAATTTTCACCGACAAGATGTTCCAACAGAATAATAAATAACGGAACCAAAGTCATGCGTAAACGCACGCATGTGGGATGTTCCAATGTAATAATAAAGAATGGAATAACGAAGAATTTCACCATGTATGCGGTATTGGATGACAAAGTTATTCCAACATAATGATAAAGAATGGAATAATGTAAGAATTTTACCAAGTATAGGGTAGATCAGCGTGATACGAGTTATTCCAACGAAATAAAAAATAGAATAATGTAAGTTCTCTTCATGAATATAAAAGAAATAATACCCTTACCTTAAAAAGAAGAGTCTTGGATATAGGAGTAGTGAAGTAGCGTAAAACTTTTCTTCTTTCTCTATAGTTTCTCTCTACCAGAGTGTCGAATTGAATTAAGTAAGAAATAATGAAGGAATGAGCTTCTATTTATAGGAGAATGGAAATGATACTATTTGAGAAAAAAACACGGACGCAACAGCTTATGAAATTCACGGATGAAATTTTGATAACCTACGGTTGCAAAATTCAAGCATTCCTCCAATAAGATTAAATCAAACAAATATATATATATATATTGTCAACATGATACTTCTTTGTAGAGTAAATCACCCACACATGTTTAAAAGAAAAAATCACCCACCCGTGAACAACTTGATAGATTCCTTTCTCCCAAATTCATTTTCTCCCACGTCGTCCCCACATGTTCCCCTCCAACCAATATGTCATAATCACAGGTGGGTCCCATTATATTATACTAAACAAATTTCTACCGATTATTTTAAAAATGGATAAATGGGAATCCAAATAATAAGCAAAACTTACAACAACAACTTCATAAAAATCCTCTCAATATTTTAACAACATTTATCATCATTATTATAATTCACAATATTAATCGACCAGGTCGTTCCCAGGAAAAAGGGGGCTTTCCAATAAGGAATTCTCCCTATTGGCGCGCAATTAGGTGACCAAACCTCTCCTTGGCAGAACTTCTAGACATCGTTAATATTGCAAATAATAATATTAATAACTCTGTCATCTCAATTATTGATTTAATAATATAAATAAATATCGACAATAATTAAATCAAATAACGTGAGATACTATGCAACAATTACTGAAGCAATAATTGAACAAAACTGAGTGACTTCTCATGTAAGACCCCAACTTATTATAAATAAAATTAAATTTCCTCTATTTATTATTTTGAAATAGTAATGGTCGATTTGATTAATGTGGATAGTTATGGGTAAAATGCGCAAATATTTTAAATAAGCAAGTGGTTATAAAATATTCATTGTTGTCGGGGAATATTCTTTTGGTCGTGAAATATTTTTACTGTTGGGGAATATTCGTACGACGGCGTAGCCTTGTGTGGGCCCCACAACGGAAAGCGATTGGATGAAGAAAACGACAAGTATAAGTTGTTTATAAATAACGACGTAGTTGTTACCGTTAACACTGTTGAAATACTCGGTGGTTAAAACACAGTAGCACACGATATTGTACCAATTATTGATTCTTACGTAGGAAGACATTACTCAATAATTGTTACGATGAATCTTATTCAAAGATTTTTATTTTATTGATTCAATAATTCTTTGCGTTGATATATTATATTACTTTGTTGTTTCAATAATTGTCACTACACAGTATTTTTCAATAATTGTCACTACACAGTATTTTTCATTATCTGAGCAATAATTCATATTATCTGAATAATATTATTAGATAACATTATTGGCAATGTCTAGAAAGTTTTGTCTAAGGAGAGGTTTGGTCATCTAATTGTGCTTGATGAGAGAAATCCTTATTAGAAAAGCCCCTCTTTTTTTGGGAACCGCACTCATTGTCATGTGATTGTGATTCGTAATATTATTTGTGAATAATTAATTATTGATTTATATGATAAGGAAAATATTCATTTTATGTGGATATAGATGGAGAAAATTTTTAATGTGACAATTGTTGAAAATTGGTATTTTATCTTTTTCTGATAAAATAATTCATTTAAATATATTATTATATTTTAATAATATAATAATGGAGATATTTTTACAACAAATATGGGATATATGAGGAGGAAGAGTATTTTTGTTACATTAAATGATAAACACATGTTTCGTGTGTCGGTGGACCCCATTTCTTGAATGAAATTTAATTATAGCCTATAAAATCGTCCGTTTGTGGATTTCGGTCAATTTGTGTTTGGAATTTGGAAAAACTTTCTTCTGTAAAGTTGTAGAGAATGGAATTTCCTATGGAAAGGACACGTGGTCTGAATTTTTCTGATAAAAGGGCTATTTATTATGAATTATTGAAGTTCCGTAGTTCCGAAATAATTGATTTTTGAAGTTTTAAATATTTTTTTAAAGAAAAACATTTTTTTTATTTTGTGGGCATCTTTAACATGTGAAAGGTGGCTGAATTTAGTTGGCAATGGTGTGCGTAGGAATTTGGTTAATAAATATTATTAATTTATTAAATTTTCTGCTTTGGTGTTCTAAGTCATTTCCTATGCTTAGGTTAGAATTGAAAATCACACCAGAAACTAAAGTTTTCTCTCTCTTTCTCTATCAATATATTGAGCATATTCTTGTGAGTATTTTGATACTTTGAGTGTTGTTATACGGTGTAAGTTCCCTTTAGCACTATACCCAATATTCCAGCCAGAACTACTATTCTTTCGAGGTAAAGGATGTTATTTTCTTCTTAAATGATATTATTTTCTTCAATATTATTATGTCAAAATATTGGTTTGAACTTGTAATCAAATTTAGAACTTTTTGTGTCGGGGTTACTATTCACGTATACGACACTATTCATGAATACAACACTATTCATTGAAAAATGAAAATTTTCCTTTTCGTCCAAAATATCTATTATGGATACTAGCTTTGATTGTATCTATGTTTTGATCATTCTTAAATTTTACTCTACTATGATTATTTATGAGGTATTTTTAGACATGGATAAACCGAAATACGAATCCTTAATATTTATTCTTTTGTTTCATTAGATTCGTTTTCATTAAAATATTTTTCATCATCCTCAGTCCAAAATGATGATATTATTGAATATCTTTGGCCTGTAGTGCAAAGATTAATGATTTTATGATGAATATCTTTGGCCCGTAGTGCGAAGATGAACAGGTGTTGAGATGAACATGACTAATTGATGAATATCTTTGGCCTGTAGTGCAAAGATGAATATTTGATTTATGATGTATATTGATTGATGTTACAGGGATAAAATATTGATGATGGACTTTTAAATTCATAGATAATAGTATATTTCATTCTCTACGTAACTATTCTATGAATTATTATTTCCGCTGCGAATATTGATCTAAAACTTGTTGTCTATTATATTCTATGTTTCCCTATTGAAGACTAACGATAATTTGTTCTATATTATCTTAGTCATAATATTCTTTACTAGGCTAGTTGAGCTCACCCTTTTTCTTTTTGTTCCATTTTTCTTCTCAGGAGGCGAGAATGTAGTGAGTACTAGTCGGGGTATGGAATGATGGTTCTAGAAGTTGTTTTAGTAGTCCTCACCATTTTTGTAAAATAATGTATCAATAATTGTAATGAGGACTTATTTGGGTGGGGATATTGTCTAGAAGAAAATATTTGTATTTAAACTCACAGTTTAAGTGTTGTCGTATTTTGCACGACAATTGTAATAATAAAGTTGTAGTTATTTACGCACCATGTATTTGATAACTTTCGAATGGGTGATGTATACCTATTTTGGGGGCGTCCACAGGTTGGTATCGAGAGCTTAGGGATATGATCCAAGCGGAGATCGGGGAATAGAACTAGGAGGGAGAGAGAGTAAATCCTTACAAGTAGTGTCCTACCTAAGCTTATTTGATTGGTCGGTCATAATATAGGGATATTATGTGATATGTTAATTTGTTTAATTAACCTTTGTTTTATGGCAGTATTTAAGAATGGCAACTGAGAATGTTAACAATGGAGTAAATGATACTGTGGAGACGCCTGTACTCACTAACGGGGAGAACGTACAACAGGGCAATGTTCCTCCTGTAAACAACACCACTGAGCAGACGATGAACGATGAGATGTTTAGAAGCTTTTTGCGGTTCATGCAAAACTAGATGAAGGAGATTCCTGTTCAAAATACAGGTAGAAACAATGGCAACGCACAGCTGGTCACAGCCAAGCAATTCAAAGAGTTGGGACCACCAGAATTCTAGGGAAAGCCGGATCCGATTAAGGCGGAGACGTGGGTTAAGCAAATTACCAAGATATTCGATGTCTTGGGATGCACGGAGGAACAGAAGGTTCCATTCGCCACTTTTATGTTCTATAATGAGGCAGATTACTGGTGGGAATCTGTGAAGCGTACCCATCCAGCCGCCCTCAGCATATCTTGGGAGACATTTCAGAAATTGTTTAATAACAAATACTTTCCTGAAAGTGTTCGTCATATAAAGGAGGTAGAGTTTATTAGATTGGAAAAAAATAACATGACGGTGTCCCAGTATGAGGTGAAGTTCGTGGAGTTATCCAGGTTTGCACCTCATTTGGTGGAGAATGAGGAACGTATATCGCGGATATTTCTGAGAGGTTTGAAACCCGACATACGTCAATATCTCATTTCTCATAAATTTTCTCTCTATTCAGATGTTGTCAACAGGGCTCAATTATTAGAGCGAGATAACGAGTACGGTCAACCGAGGGACCACAACCAGGATCATACTGGTGACAACAGTCATCAGAACAACGATAACCAGCAGAGAAAGAAGAATACAGATAAAGGCGGTAACCACTCTGGTGGTAATCATGGCCATGAGAATAGAAGAAGCGAGTCGGGAGGAGATTTTAAAAAAAGGTGATTCAACAATGACAATGCAAATACGTCAGCACCAGCAGCAACTGATTCCAAGGGAGGAGAACGACCACCGGTCATATGCTATAAATGCGGGAAAGAAGGACATATCAGTCCAAACTACCCACAACAGTTCAAGGTATGCTATAATTGTGGAAAGGAAGGACATATCGCTCGAGATTGTACGGTAGCAAAACTAAGTTCAAGAGGATTCGTGACTCAAAAGGTCATCCCGAAAAGTCAAAGTCAACGGTTCCTGGAAGAGCGTTTGTCGTGACTGGTCAAAATGCGAGGAACACAAACGAGGTGATCACGGGTAAGCTAATTATAAATTCTTGCGAAGTTTATACCTTACTAAATACCGGTGCTACCCATTCATTTATCTCTCCTGCTTGTGCTCAACGTTTAAACTTGACTCCGGAGAAATTAGAATTTGATTTATCTGTGGAAACTCCATTAGGAGAAACTTTCATCACATCCACTGTTTATAAATCTTGTTTGATCCAAGTTGGCACCATCACATTACCTGTTGATCTTATCTCTTTAAAGATACTTGCTTTTGATGTGATTTTAGGGATTGATTGGTTAACTACTCATCATGCCAAAATTGATTGTTTTCGTAAGGTTGTTAGTTTTCATATTCCTAACCAACTTGTTGTACGAATTCAAGCAACTAAACCATTAAAATCAATCACTGTCATATCTAGTCATAAAGCTATTCGTTTATTGAAAAATGGATGTCAAGCTTTCTTAGCCCATGTTATGGATTTGAATAAAGACACGTCAGATTTGAATAATATTCCTGTTGTTAGTAAATTTCCTGACGTGTTTCCTGAAGAACTTCCCGGTCTACCCCCGGAACGTGAAGTTGAATTCTTTATTGATCTCGAACCTAGTACACAGCCCATTTTTAAAACCCCATATCGAATGGCTCCTATTGAACTTCAGGAGTTAAAGGTCCAATTACAGGAGTTGTTGGACATCGGTTTCATTCGTCCTAGTACATCTCCTTGGGGTGCTCCTATTTTATTTGTAAAGAAGAAAGACGGGAGTATGCGACTTTGTATTGAATATCGAGAATTGAACCATGTCACCATCAAGAATAGGTATCCGTTACCTCGTATTAATGACCTGTTTGACCAGTTGCAAGGAGCACAATTCTTTTCAAAGATCGATCTTCGTTCTGGATATCATCAACTGAAGATTAGAACTGAGGATATTCCAAAGACTGCCTTCAGAACTCGATACGGGCATTATGAATTTTTAGTCATGTCTTTTGGATTGACTAATGCTCCTGCGGCTTTCATGGATATGATGAACCGAGTATTCAAGGACTATTTGGATCAGTTCGTTGTTGTCTTTATTGATGACATCCTCATATATTCCAAAAGCCGTGAAGATCATGAGCACTAATTGAAGCTGGTACTCCAAAGGCTTCGTGAAAACAAGCTTTATGCCAAGTTGAAGAAATGCGAGTTCTGGCTTGAGGAAGTAGCATTCCTTGGGCACGTCGTGTCAAAACATGGAGTATCTGTTGATCCGGCGAATATTGAAGCAATACAAAGTTGGGAGCAAGTCGGTGGCTGATCAATGTATGAGCTTTACGGGCTTAGCTAGTTATTATCGGAGATTCATGGAAGGATTTTCTCGAATCGCTACTCCATTAACTCAGCTGACTCGGAAAAATATCAAATTCGTATGGAGCGAGGAATGTGAGAAGAGTTTCTAAGAGCTTAAGAGGAGACTCATTTCGGCACCTGTTTTGACAATACCATCTGGTTCAGATGGATTTGTTATCTACAGCGATGCTTCAGGAAAAGGGCTAGGACGCGTTCTCATGCAACGTGGGAAAGTCATAACCTATGCCTCGCGACAACTTAATGAATATGAGAGGAATTATCCTACTCATGATCTAGAGTTGGCAGCAGTTGTGTTCGCGCTAAAGATCTGGAGGCACTATCTATATGGGGAGAAAGTGGAGATATATTCAAACCATAAAAGCCTCAAATATTTCTTCACCCAAAAACAACTCAACATGCGGCAACGACGTTGGCTAGAGCTATTGAAAGACTACGACCATACCATTCAATACCATCCTGGAAAAGCGAATGTGGTAGCCGACGCATTGAGTAGAAGATCATACGCGGGAACGAGTGTGATGTTGTCAATACAAAGGCCCATTTTGTGTGACTTACAAAAGATGAAGATAGAATTCAAGACTCCGAGGACCCATACAATGATGTCAAGTATATGTATAGAACTAACTTTAATCGAAAAAGTTAAAGTTGCTCAAGCTACAGACCCGGAGCTGATGATTATGAAGAAGAAAGTACAAGAAGGTGCTATTCCAGAAGCAAGAATCGATGAAGAAGGAATACTTCGAGTCCACTCCAGACTTTGTGTTCCTAACGATTCTAATTTGAAGTACAAGATCGTGATGGAGGCACACAATACACCATTTGCGATCCATCCTGGAAGTACCAAAATGTATCGTGATCTTCGACATACATTTTGGTGGAACAATATGAAGAGAGAGATTGCAAAGTTTATCTTGACGTGTTTAACTTGTTAACGTGTAAAGGCAGAGCATCAAGTGCCTAAGGGTCCATTGCAACCACTTGAGATTCCGAAATGGAAGTGGGAACATATTACCATGGATTTCGTTACGGATCTTCCCACGGTTTCTCAAGGCATAAATGCTATTTGGGTTATTATTGATAAATTAACCAAGTCTGCTCATTTCTTGCCGATACGGGAGACTTATTCCCTTGAACGTCTTGCTCGTATGTACGTAAATTAGATTGTGAGATTGCATGGCATGCCAATATCCATAGTTTCGTATTGTGACCCAAGATTCACTTTAAGATTTTGGGTTAGCTTGCAAAAAGCTATGGGGACGGATTTACGATTCAGTTCGGCATACCATCCTCAAACGGACGAACAATCAGAGAGGACTATTCAAACTCTTGAAGATTTATTAAAACTATGTGTCCTAGACTTCAAAGGGAGTTGGGATAAGTATTTACCATTGGTGGAATTCTCCTACAACAATAGTTATCAGGCAAGTATAGGTGTGGCCCCATTCGAAGCATTGTATGGACGAAAGTGTCGCTCTCCAATATGTTGGGATGAGGTGGGTGAAGCAACATTGTTGGGACCCGAGTTGGTACGTATGACTACGAAAAAGATCTAAATAATTCGACAATGTATACAAACGGCTCAAGATCGACAAAAGAGTTTTGCGGATCTTCATCGAAAGGACGTGGAATTTAGTATTGGGGATCATGTATTGTTGTGAGTTGTTCCATGGAAGGGAGTTACAAGATTTGGGAAACGAGGAAAGCTCAATCCACGATTTATTGGTCCATTTCAGATTCTTGACCGAGTAGGAAATGTAGCCTATAGACTCGTGTTACCTTCAAGTATGTCTTGTGTTCATAATGTTTTTCATATATCTGTGCTTCGTAAATATGTGAAAGACCCGAACCACGTCATTGAGTTAGAACCGGACGAGATAGCCGAAGACTTAACGTACGAGGAGGTACCTATCAAGATGTTGGATAGGAAGGAGCATGTCCTACGCACAAAGGTCATACCACAAGTCAAAGTTTTGTGGAGGAACCATGCTATAGAGAAAATGACTTGGGAGTTGGAAACGGAAATTAAAGCGAGGTATCCTCATTTTTTCGAAACACCAGGTACGTACGTCAATTTCGAGGACGAAATTTCATAAGGAGGGGAGGTTGTAAGACCCCAACTTATTATAAATTAAATTAAATTTCCTCTATTTATTATTTTGAAATAGTAATGGTCGATTTGATTAATGTGGATAGTTATGGGTAAAATGCGCAAATATTTTAAATAAGCAAGTGGTTATAAAATATTCATTGTTGTCGGGGAATATTCGTTTGGTCGTGGAATATTCTTACTTTGCTTTATGAAATATTAAATGCGACGCAGCCTTTGTGTGGGCCCCATAACGAAAAAGCGATTGGATGAAGAAAACGACAAGTATAAGTTGTTTATAAATAACTACAGTAGTTGTTACCGTTAACAACATTGTTGAAATACTAAATTGGTTAAAACACAGTAGCACACGGTATTGTACCAATTATTGATTCTTATGTAGGAAGACATTAGTCAATAATTATTACAGTAATTACTGTTCAGTATTTTATTTTATTGATTCAATAATTGCTGCGTTGATGTATTATATTACTGTTGTTTCAATAATTGTCACTACACAGTATTTTCTATTATCGGAGCAATAATTCATATTATCTGAATAATATTATTAGATAACATTATTGTCAATGTCTAGAAAGTTCTGTCTAATGAGAGGTTTGGTCATCTAATTGCGCGCCAGTAAGGAGAAATCCTTATTGGAAAGCCCCTCTTTCTTGGGAACTGCCTGGTTGTCAATATTGTGATTCTGTAATATTATTTGTGAATAATTAATTATTGATTTATATGATAAGGAAAATATTCATTTTATGTGGATATAGATGGAGAAAATTTTTAATGTGACAATTGTTGAAAATTGGTATTTTATCTTTTTCTGATAAAATAATTCATTTAAATATATTATTATATTTTAATAATATTATAATGGTGATATTTTTACAACAAATGTGGGATATATGAGGAAGAAGAGTATTTTTGTTGCATTAAATGATAAACACATGTTTTGTGTGTCGGTGGACCCCATTTCTTGACTGAAATTTAATTATAGCTTGTAAAATCGTCTGTTTGTGGATTTCAGTCAATTTCTGTTTGGAATTTGAAAAACTTTCTTTTGCAAAGTTGTAGAGAATGGAATTTCCTATGGAAAGGACATGTGGTTCGAATTTTTCTGATAAAAGGGCTATTTATTATGAATTATTGAAGTTCCGTAGTTCCGAAATAATTGATTTTTGAAGTTTTAATTATTTTTTTTAAAGAAAAACGTTTTTTTTATTTTGTGGGCATCTTTAACATGTGAAAGGTGGCTGAATTCAGTTGGCAATGGTGTGCGTAGGAATTTGGTTCATAAATATTATTAATTTATTAAATTTTCTGCTTTGGTGTTCTAAGCAATTTCCTATAAATAGGGTGCTTAGGTTAGAATTGAAAATCACACCAGAAACTGGAGTTTTCTCTCTCTTTCTCTATCGATATATTGAGCGTATTCTTGTGAGTATTTTGATACTTTGAGTATTGTTATACGGTGCAAGTTCCCTTCAGCACTATACCCAGTATTCCAGCCAGAAGTACTATTTTTTCGAGGTAAGGAATGTTATTTTCTTCTTAAATGATATTATTTTCTTCAATATCATTATGCCGAAATATTGGTTTGAACTTTTAATCAAATTTGGAACTTTTTGTGTTGAGTTATTATTCACGATACACGTGATCTATTCATTCACGTATCGACATTATTCACGAATACGGCACTATTCATCGAAAAATGAAATTTTTTCTTTTCGTCCAAAATATCTATTATGGATACTAGCTTTGATTGTATCCATGTTTTGATCATTCTTGAATTTTACTCCACTATGATTATTTATGAGGTATTTTTAGACATGGAAAAACCAAATACTGAATCCTTAATATTTGTTCTTTTGTTTCATCGGATTCGCTTTTCTTTAAATATTTTTCATCATCCTCGGTCCTAAATGATGATATTATTGAATATCTTTAGCTTCAAGCAGCAAAAGATTAATGATTTATGATGAATATCTTTGGCCCGTAGTGCGAAGATGAACAGGTGTTGAGATGAACATAACCAACTGATGAATATCTTTGGCCTGTAGTGCAAAGAAGAATATTTGATTTATAATGTATATTGATTGATGTTATAGGGATAAAATATTGATGATGGACTTTTAAATTCATAGATAATAGTAGATTTCATTCTCTACGTAACTCTTCTATGAATTATAGTTTCCGCTGCGAATATTGATCTGAAACTTGATGTCTATTATATTCTATTTTTCCCTGTTGAAGACTAACGATAATTTGTTCTATATTATCTTAGTTATAATATTCTTTACTGGGCTAGTTGAGCTCACCCTTTTCCTTTTTGTTCCATTTTTCTTCTCAGGAGGTGAGAATGTAGTGAGTACTAGTCGGGGTATGGAATGATGGTTCTAGAAGTTGTTTTAATAGTCCTCACCATTTTTGTAAAATAATGTATCAATAATTGTAATGAGGACTTATTTGGGTGTGGATATTGTCTAGAAGATAATATTTGTATTTAAACTCACAGTTTAAGTGTTGTCGTATTTTTCACAACAATTATAATAATAAAGTTGTAGTTATTTCTGTACCATGTATTTGACAACTCAGAATGGGTGATGTATACCTATTTTGGGGGCGTCACAAAGTCCAAGAGTTCTGCAAAGAATTGTTGTTATTTTATGATATATTGCAGTTTAAAGGATTATGATTGGAGAATAGGAGATTATGATTATGCACGATATTTTCTTATATATTGTTGTTATGGTAGCATAGATTATGATTGGAGAATTGTTGTTATAAAGAATTATTTCTGATATATTTTCTGATATATTGCAGTTTAATTGTTGTCTTGCACGCTAGGTAAATAGCACAAGAGTGGAAATGTCCATTGAATGCTCATCTTGACTAGTAAATAAAACAATTTCTTTGTGGAGTAGTTATTATATACTGAGGTAATTAACCAGTAGGCAGTTGGCAATAATGCAACTCATTTGTTTTGATGCCAATGTAGTCTAATTTCAATATGGTACAACAGTCCGTATTTATTTTTTTGGCTAAATTTCTACCGCCTTTATTCATACTACATACATTTCCTTTATAAATTATTGAAAATATATGATTTCAGTTTCACCCAAAACTTTCTAACAAAATCTGTAATATATGACCATCTAGATACGGGTATAAACATTTAAGCTGGAGGTAATTTGGCAAAAGACCTAGGATTTAGGAACCTCAAAAATGCTACAAATAGTTCCTAGTTCCGTAAATAGAATAGTGAATAAGTTACAAAAACATTATGAGATAACACAATCATTACAATCACTTGACAAGTGCCATGATCGACACTACCAAGGCTAGCCCATAAAAGAACACGATGATATTGATGATGTGTTTAAGATTTGCCACATTGATTTCAATGACTCCAAGTCGAGCATCATCATTGTTGCGCCACTGCACGTGTGCTTCATCAGCGGAGTTGGGTTCGCCATACCCAATTGGATTGCACCAGTCCCAAAACTTACATTTTCCTTTGTCCTTCTCCCTTGGACAGTCATAGTAGAGCTTTCCAGGATTCTTCTTTGATTCAGATATTCTCACAGAAGCTCTTAGGCGACAATAACACATCTTGTTTCAAAATTGGGTATCATGAGTTTGAATGCTCATGTTGCTTGAAGTAGACATGCCTTTGTTGAACCTTATCACCCAAAACCACCATAAGATTTCAATGTTTTAGATACATTCCACAGTTGGTAATCCACATATCATTACACATAATATATATAGCTAGAATAATCAAAAACATATTTTCTTAGCAAGAATAATCAAGTAATTTTGAATTTCTTCAAATATCTTCCATTGTACAAAGTAGGTTAACCTGAAAATTGGCTGGACAACAGTGCATAATGGTCTTTCACAGAATTAAAGTAGGATGTTCGTATATTTCCTTGAATTACTACTACGTTACAATCATATACCAATCCACTCCAACGGTCTAATTACTCCTTTCAAGAAAACGTTTAAATATGCTTCTTGCATATTGAAGGGAAAATTCATGTATTGAAAACATGAAATAGAAGCAGGAACTAGCAAGAGTTGGAGAAACATACTCCTTAACTTCCTCAGCAGGCGCTGTTACAACAGCAGTAGCAGCAACACTTATTTTCCCACCAGTCTTACCTGACTTCCTTCTCTTCTGATGATATTTCTGCAAAGGCAAACCCGTAAAATAGGCAGCTGCTTCAAGAATACATATTTTTTAAGCTAAAAGATGTTTAAATCGCTTTCTGAAAGCAATATCTAGCAATGATAAGAGAAAGTAAATACTGACAAAGGATAAAATAGAACAAAAAAAATTAAATTATGTAGCAGTATTGAAGACTTGGCAAAAACTTGATTGCTAGAAATTAATAAGTTGCAATTAATTAGAATCCTGTTAAGTAAGTACCTGTAATAACCCGATATTTTCTATATAATTAAATCAGAAATTTTGCGTATAATTTTTTATTTATTTTAAAGGTGAGAATATGTGCCAGATAATGTGTATGTATTTATGGGATGAATATAAAATATATTTATTACATGAATGATTATAAATAATTTTATTTTGAATTATTGATCATTATAAAGTATATTCTTTTAATAATTAATTTTATAGTAAAAATGTTTTTATTAATTAATTTCCCATGAAAAATATGTTTATATGTTATTTAAATAATATATGAAATGATTATAAAATTATTATAATAATTATTTTATTTTATTATATGAATTTATTTCAGATTAATCAAGTTAATTATTATAACTTAATTAATAATGGTATGTATATGTAAGATAAATCGATATGGAATCCAAACCCTAATTACGGTTTTGATCAAGGAATGAGAATAATAATATTATATTATTATTGGTCAGTGTTATAGATATGTATGTTATGTGTGTAATTTTAATGTGTGGAACAGTTTTAATGTATTATGACCAAACCCTAATAATATTTTTATAAACCATAATATCATTGATAAACCCTAGTTTTGAAGTCAAATGAGACTTTAAAATCTGTCTAGTAATGTTGTTATGTGATTAATGACATTTATTTTAGTGCTGTAAATATGTATTGTATAAGTATGGACTGATAATGTTGGTCAAATTATGTGTATAATGCCAAAACCCTAGTTTTAAGCTGTTAAACCCTAATTCAAAAGTCAGATGTAAGCTTAAGACCATATGTAATCATGTTAACGTGGGTAATGGCCAGGGTATTATTAATGGTATTAACCCTAATTAGGAGAATCTTAATTATTCAAAACCCTAATTTTTTTTACAAATTATTTTTCTAAATTAGAAACCCTATTTATAAATTTGTAACCCTAATTTGCTTATGGTAAACCCTAATCGCTAAATTGGGAAGGTTAATGCTAATTAGTGTATCTTAAACCTAATTAGAAAAGTGTTAAGTAATTCAAAACCTAATTGATTAAGAAACCCTAATTACAATTTTTAGAAACTAAATTTTTTATTTCAAACCCTAAATTGAAATCATGCAATTTTTGTGCTAAACCTTAGGGTTAAACCCTAAGGGTTTGATAAGTTACTAGTTTTCCATTAAATTGAAAAGCCAAAAGACAAACATGCCCCTCTTGTATTATTTAAGGTAACTTGTAAATCTAGCAAAGATGGAGTTGTTCAACCACTCTCACTAACCCCATGTGCTCTAAATATGATACATACTAGCATTATATATCAGCAAACTTCATTTCATTTAATATATATAGATATCAAGAGAGAGAAATTTCATTTATGAGCCACATTTGTACACAAACTCATTACCAACTCTCTCTCTTCCAAAACCCACAAAATGTTGTAGTAGACCAGTCCCATATTCAAGCCCCACTATCACTATAACAGATCTAGAAGCCCAGAATAATGAATTCATGCATAAAGGTATAAACCCTAATCAAGAAATTTGATCTTTAAAGCTGTGTTGGATCTTGTATTTTTATATTTATTCATGTTGTATATGGTGATAATCAATTATCTGGGTTGATAGATGTTAGATCCATAACATCTATAAGCTCAGATTTGAAGATTTTAAGAATCTGGAAATTTTTGATTTTGAGTCTGACAGTCAAATGTCAGTCATCATAGATATTTGTATGTTATGTGTTTTTGTTGTTTAAGTGTTTGATTTTTGTAGTCTGCTATGAGGTCTTGGATCTGAAACTCGAATCAGGGTCAGATCTAGTTTATATTGGAAGTTATTCATGGTCAAAGGTCGTTGACCGACCATGACTTTCTAAAATCTGGGTAACCTAGAAAGTCTTTAGCAGCGTCTGACAAGATTTTTGTGGCTCTTAATCTGTCACAATTTTATTATGTTGTTCTTGTTGTTGTAATAGGATTGTAGTATGTTACATAAAATTCAAAATCATGCCTTAAGATCACTAAATAATCAAGTGAGTTGATCACAGTGGCCGGTCAAAGTAGAAGAAAAGATCATGAGAACCGTTTTCTGGGTAACCCATAAAATGCTTGAGCAATGTCTCTGACAGAGTTTGACCGTTCCTGATCCAGCGATTGTGTGGTTTTTATGTTGGTTTTATGTATTAGATATGTTCCTTTACATGTTGTCTATATAATGAAATCTTAAGATCACAAAAACAGTTCATTTGTTGCAAGTTATGAAGATCTAAAGCAGGTACCTTGAACTGTTCTTCATTTCTGGAAAACCCAGAAATGAAGAACAACGTCTGACAATGTTTTTGAGAGATTAAATCTCTTTGTTGGTTAATGATTTGACCATGGAATCAGTTTGTATTTATAGTATTACATGAGTACTAGAATCCTAAAACTTTTAATGACCAAAAAACATTGAGATCACGATTTGGTGACCGGTCAAACATACCACCATTCTAACTGGGTTTGAAGGTTCTGACATACTCAAGAACACCTATAGCAACAGTTTAGTCGCTATAGGGCCCTTTAGTGACAGTTTCTAAAAATTATTATTTTTATTAAATAATTAGTATTAAATAGTTTTAAATTATTAAAAATATAAACTAAATTATTAAAAATTATTTTAAAGTCCGAAAAATAATTTTTAATTATTTTCTGTATATTTCATAAATATTTAATATTTTTGGAATATAAATGATATTTAATTTATTTAGTTATAATATTAAATAAATTAGTTAAAAATAATTTTAATACTTGAAAAATCATTTAAAATTATATTATGGTATAAGAAAATTATTTAAGTTATTTTGGATAACTTTTAATATTTTGTGATGAATTTCATTAATTAATTAATATTAATGATAATTAAGTTATTTAATAAATGTATTAAATAAATTATGAAAAATAGAATTATTAATTTAAAAATTATATAAAAATGATTTAAAGATTTTAAAAAATATTTGAAGTTATAAAATATAACTTTTAATATTTTGTAATGAAAAATATTAATTATTTGATATTAAGGATAATAGATTTATTTAATAATTATATTGAATAAATTAGTTTTAAAATGATTTTAATGTTATAAAAATCATTTTAAATAAAATAAAGTGTTTAAAGATATTTGAAGTTATAAAATATAAATTTTAATATTTAAAGGATAATTTCATTAAATGTTAATGATATTAATTTAATATGAATGACATTAAATTTATTTAATAATTATTTTAAATAAATAGTTTTAAAATGGTTTTATTTATTTAAAAGGATATAAATGAATTAAAAGTATTTTAAGTTATAATTAATAATTTTTAATATTTGGATAAATAGTACATTAATATTTAAATATTAATGGTAGTTATTTAAAAATAATTTTAAATGTTTTAAAAAATCATTCAAGGGTAATATTAATACTTTAAAAGTATTTTATGTTATTATAAATAACTTTAATATTTTATAATGATTTCATTAATAGTTTAATATTAATTAAATATTAATGATAATAGAATTGTTCAATATTTAAATTATTTAATAATGATTCCGATGTTTGAAAATTCATGATAAATTATAATAAATGTTTAAAAATTATTATAAGTCATTTAAAAATAATATGACTGATACTTTCAGATATTGAACTTCGATATCGAGTCTTAGACTCGATAATTACCTGATAAGCTGTCGGTACACCGACATGTTTCAGAAATTGATTTGGACTTAGATATTTTGATTGTATTAATGTTTGTTTGTGATGAAATAACTGTTGAACATGTGTGATGATGCGATTAGGTTATGTGCTGATTGCGAAATGCAGTACTATGTGTTATAGTATATTATTCTAATCGAACGAATAATCTGATTAATGATAGGTCGTGATATAAAAGATAAAACTAAGTTGCGTATTGTAAGCAACAGACCAAGCAAGTATTCTACCTTTGCATTTCCTTTATGCAATGGATATGAGAAAGAAAGTTTTAGAATTATATTATTATTATGCTAGATTATTAACCCTATTGTGATATATTCTATATCCGATCATTGTTTATCAACATGTTGGTATATGGTAATTCAGATATATATTATGTTCGTTAATTTCTAAACATAGTTATACAAGTTTCCCCACTTGGATAATCATTGTATTTAATCACATGTTGATATATATATATATATATATATATATATATATATATATATATATATATATATATATATATATATATATACACACCTCTAAGCTATTTGCTCATCTAGACACAGATTTAGAAATGTCGTTGAATATGATAAAACCTTTTTCTATCCAATCAAATTGTTTTGGTTTGGATTCCAGACTAAGTATGAACATCTCGATCAAGGGAAAAATTTTATGCACCCAAGGTGGACAGAGTGAACAATAATATCATTCTTGTATGTAGTATTGATCAATACAGGGCACACTGGGATGATCACCCTCGAGCCCGTAAGTTATGACGGTTTCTGGATAAAGTTCTACTAAACCTATTCGAAAATTTAAAACAATATTCATAGTATGTCAACTAACCCTATATATATATATATATAGTCAATACGTAGTTTCAAAAATTTGAGATAGAATTATTATGTTAGTATTATCGGTTCAGTTTACTTCACAACTATTAATTCGTTGTAGAAGTGATGTACAAAGAAAACATTTAATTCTTTTAGCTAATTATATTTATAATTGTTATTACTTGCTGGGCACCCAAATGCTCATCCTTGCTTTAAATTTAAATATTTTCAGCTAAGCGTGATCAACCTGAAGGTTCAGACAAGAACAAGTGAAAAGGAAAGCAAACAGAATGTGTTTAATGGTATCTTTTGTAATAGTTAGGCAGTATTAGAACTATGATATGTATTATATATCATGTAAAGAATGTAGCAAAGGTTGCGTGCTTGGGATTAGACTACGATAAATGTAAGTTAAGTTTGAAATTCATACTATTGTTATTATTATTAGTATTATTCTGCTCATAGAAATGGTATCGTAAAACACCAAGTTCGGGTTTCAAGTACCTGAATTTGGGGGCGTTACAGTACCCACATATGTATACACAGTAAACCTAAGGCTTTCAGTTCTTAGGTTGATTTCTGAGGTTCCAAGATACAATCAGAATAAAAGAAGCTAACCAAGTCTAAACCCTAATCAAGTATAATAGTGAACATAAATAAGTAAAAACTAAAATTACATACCATATGTTTCTATAAGATAAGAACTGGGATTAATTCTAGAAATTGACCGACCAGCCAATGAAATTTGCGTCGTTGAAGCATATATTGAGGAAGTTAAGCATATATTAAGGAAGTTGAAGAAATTACACACCATATGTTTCTGTTGAGGAAGTTAAGGAGTAAAGATTGTTGAACCTCAAAACGCTCCTCTTAATCTTCTTAAGCTTAGAAAATGTATCCTCAAGATTGCTGAACCAATTGCTCCTCTGATCTTCTTTCGTCCGGCGCGATTTGAAAGAGAAACTCAATTTGGGAAAATTTGGAGGCGGCTTCTTTTTTGACCCGAAATAGAGATCCGCGTATTTTATTTTCTCACACGCATCCTTTGTTGGGCCGTTGGATGTATCTGAAGGCTGAGAGAAGTTCATTTTTTGGCTAAATTACGGGAGCCAGGACCAGATCTCTTCCGTGTATATATATAAAAACTTATATACATATATATAAATAATAAAACAAAACTGAGATAACTTTCTCCCGACGATTTTGAAAAATGAGAAAGTGGGGGTTCATGTAATAAGCAAAATTTACAATAAATACTTCATAAAAAATCCCCTCTATTTATCTCAATTCACTTGGCTTCACTAAACACATTTTTAATAAAATTTAATCATCATTATTATAAATCGCAATATTAACAACTAGATTATTCCCAGGAAAAAGAGGGCTTTCCGATAAGGACTTCTCCATATTGGCGCGCAATTAGGTGACCAAACCCCTTTTCTCGACAGAACTTTCTAGACATTGTTAATAATGCAAATAATAATATGAATAACTTTGTCATCTCAATTCTTGATTTAATAATATAAAATATTGTGCAGGTGATACTGTGACAATAATTGAATCAATATTGTGAGATATTATGCAGTAATTAATGTGACAATAATTGAATAAAACTGAGTGACTTCTCATGTAAGCATCAATAATCAAAGATACTGTACAATACTGTGTGCTACTATGCAACCACGCGTATTACTGTACTTTTATCATCGAGTATTTCAATAGTTAACGGTAAAACTTTTACCGTTATTTTCTATAAAAAGTTATTTCTGTCATTTTCTAACTCTGACAGTAATTCCGTTGTGGGGTCCACCAATGATTGTGCCGCCGTACGAATATTCCCCGACCAAACAAATATTTTATGACAACTTACTTACTTTGAAAAATTTGTAAATATTATCCACAACTATAACATTATATCAAATCCACACCATAATATTCAAAATGATATTTAGAGAAAATTAATCTTTATTCATAAAAGTTGGGGTCTTACAACCTCCCCTTCTTATGAAATTTCTTCCTCAAAATTGGCGTACGTACCTGGTATGTCGAAGAGGTGACGATACCTTGATTTCATTTCAGATTCTAACTCCCAGGTCATTTCCTCAACATCGTGGTTTCTCCACAAAACTTTGACTTGAGGTATAACCTTGGAGCGTAGAATATATTCCTTCTTATCCAAGGTTTTAACAGGTACCTCTTCATACATTAAATCTTCCACTATCTCGTCTAGTTCTAATTCAATAATGTGGTTCAGCTCTTCCACATATTTACGTAACATAGATATGTGAAAAATGTTATGAACATGAGACATAATTGGTGGTAAGGCGAGTCTATAGGCCACAGTTCCTACTCGATCAAGGATTTCAAATGGGCCAATGAATCGAGGATTGAGCTTTCCTCTCTTTCTAAATCTCGTAACTCCTTTCTATGGAGCAACACGTAATAACACATGTTCTCCAACATTGAATTCCACGTCTCTTCGATGAAGATCAATATAACTCTTTTGTCGATCTTGTGAGGTTTTTATATGTTGCTAGATCATTTGAATCTTTTTCATTATCATACGTACCAATTCTGGTTCCAACAACGTTGCTTCACCCACCTCATCCTAAGATGCTGAAGAACGACACTTGCGTCCATACAATGCCTCGAATGGAGCCATGCCTATACTTGCTTGATAACTATTGTTATAGGATAATTCTACTAATGGCAAGAACTAGCACCAACTTCCTTTGAAGTCTAGGACACAAAGTCTTAATAGATATTTAAGAGTTTGAATAGTCCTCTCCGACTGCCTGTCCGTTTGAGGATGTCATGACGAACTGAATCGTAAATCTGTGCCCATAGCTTTTTGCAAACTAACCCAAAATCGTGAAGTAAATCTTAGGTCTCAATCAGAAACTATGGATACTGACATACAATGCAGTCTTACAATCTCATTTATATATATACGAGCAAGACGTTCAAGTGAATAAGTTTCTCGTATAGGTAAGAAATGAGCAGACTTGGTTAAGCTATCAATAATGACCCAAATTACATCTATGCCTTAAGAAACCTTGGGAAGACCAGTAACAAAATCTATGGTAATGTGCTCCCACTTCCATTTTGGAATTTCAAGTGGTTGCAATGGACCTTTTGGAACTTGATGCTCCACCTTGACAAGTTGACAAGTTAAGAACCTTGAGATAAACTTCACTATCTCTCTCTTTAAATTGCTCCACCAAAATGTATGTTGAAGAACACGATACATTTTGGTACTCCCAAGATGGATTGCAAATGGTGTGTTGTGCACCTCTATCATGATTTTATACTTCAAATCAGATTCGTTAGGAACATAAATTCTGGAGTTGACTCGAAGTATTCCTTCTTCATCGATTCTTGCTTCCGAAATAGCACCTTTTTGCACTTTCTCCTTCATGCGCATCAGCTCTGAGACTGTAGCTTGAGCATCTTTAACTTTATCGATTAAATTCATTTCTACTCGTATATTTGACATCATCACATGGGTCCCTGGAGTCTTTAACTCTATCTCCATCCTTTGTAAGTCATACAAAATGGGCCTTTGCATTGACAATATCGCACTCGTACCCGCATATGATCTTCTACTCAATGCATCAATTATCACATTCTCTTAAGCCCACTTACTAGTGTCCCCAGCAGAGTCGCCACCTGTCGACATTAGAATTGTTATTTGTCCCTTTTCTGTTCTTATTTTTTGGTGTTCTCATGTTATGTGAGATTTGTTTGAAAAAACAAGTGAAAAAGGTCCGACATGTATCATGTCGACGATTTGACTGTAAGAGTCGCCAGTTGGTGTTTTGAACTGGTTGCACCAACACAACTGAGAAAAGGTTTGCACATTGACCCAGTGATGTGACACTGCTAAACGGGTCTATGAAACCGAGATTCATTTGGGTTTGGGGGCTTGATTATGCAGAGGGAAGGTGTTAGGCACCCCCGACATCCGTGTTACCACGGTGACCGCCACTTTTCAAGAAATTGTTATATGAATGTGTGTGTGTGTGTGGATCAATGTGCAATTTATTTGGAAGTAGTGCGAGGCCTCGTTCGCACCTATATACAAAGGGTTTGAATTTGTATGAAAAATTCAGTTTTAAACATGATATAGCAGTGAAGTTTTGTAAAAGTGGTTTTTCAAACCATGTGCTCAATAGTAATTGAGACCTTTTCATACTTCCATTTTATTATTAAATGTTCGGCTTGTTTGCTTTTATTTTCGAGATGCGAAGCATCTTCTTAGAAAATAATATATAGCGATCTTAGAACTCCTCATGGGCATGACACCATCTAAGGAAATTCAAACACCGTGAATAATGTACAAGTCATTTACAAATTTGAAATGTCCATCACGGAATCGAATCTAGATTCAAGAGATCAATCAGTGATCACATGATTCCTAGGCTCACATGATGCAGCAGCAGCTTATATATGAAAAGTAGTAAGCATTTATATATATAAAAAGTAGAGATATATATATATATATATATATATATATATATATATATATATATATATACATGATCAACCACCACGAAGCACCTCCATGGGGGATCGACAATGTAAATATATAAAAGTGGTAAATATATATATATATATATATATATATATATATATATAGAGAGAGAGAGAGAGAGAGAGAGAGACATGATCAACCACCACGAAGCACCTCCATGGGGGATCAGAAATATAAATATATAAAAGTGGTAAATATATATAGAGATATGATCAACCACTATGAATCACCTCCATGGGGGATCAGAAATGTAAATAAAGCTGTAAAAGACGATCAACCGCCACGAAGTAAACTCCAGGCGAGACTAAATGTAAAGAAAGTAGTAAAGACAATCAACCACCACGAAGTAAACTCCAGGCGGGACTAAATATAAATAAAGCAGTAAAAGGCCACGAAGTAAACTCCAGGCCTCCACGCAGTATAAGCGGTAAACGCACAAGATGTTTCCCAATCCCAGCTCGATTTATCATTTCAATGATTTGTCGCTATATATATATATAAAAGCAGTAAACGCTCCGGATATAAAATCCAGGCTCATCGGATATAATCCAACAATAGTTCATATATATATATATATATAAGAAAGTAAACGCTCCAGATATAAGTCTAGGCTCAATCGAGGCATAACTCGATAATGTTAGTCCATATATAAATATATACATATATAAGTATATATATACAGACAGAAATGAAAACCACGGAATGAAGTTCGGGCATACACACACAACACAACTCTCAATGTGAAGAAAAGTGTGTGCAAAGATGAAGAGAAAGGCTTTAAAGTGTATAAGAAGGCTTACAGTGGACTGCCAAAGAAGACTTCTATAACTTTAAATGGATGAACACTCGGCTCCCGCCGATAAAAATATGAAAGACTATAATCTCACAAGTGTTTAAAAAGAGAAAGCACTCAGTTTATAATGTGTACAGAGCAAATTGGGCAGGGCTTCCTCGCCGTTTCTCTTGCAAATATGGCCACCCCAAGCCCTCTATTTATAGAGGGAGGAGGCGCAGGTGTGCCTGTGGTAGTAGCAGGTATACCTACGGCTGCCCGGGGTGCCCCGGGCAATGTAGGTCCCGCCGTCTCGAAGTACGTGCACTCGGATAATGTGTTGTTCGCTCGAACCTTCATAACTTTCAATCCGGGAGTCCAATGGAAGCGTGCCATACCATTTTGGAAAGATTTTTCCAAGATCTATGCAATGACATGGGATTTTCCCTTTTTTGATTCTAGGAATATGGGTCCATCACCAAAATAGCATTTCCGGGTCTCCGTCAGACAGTCCGTTGAGTTATTTTGCGTAGTTTGCGCTCGAAAGTTAAGATATGGTTCTTGTGGGACTTCTTTTGAAGCAATATGAGTTGGGATGAGTTTATTTGATTTGAGTTGAAGTTGAGTTGGCAAAATTACCATTTTGCTCCTCCCGAGGTTATCTCCGGTTTTGGCGCAGTTGTAGCACTCTTTTCTCAGGGTTATCTCTTAGGTTAGCTTACTGTTAACTCTGAATGTCCTTAGGGTTATCTCTGATTTTGACTTTACCTCCCGGGGTTAACTCTGGGCTTTGAACTTGATCTCCCAGGGTTTTTTCCGGGGTTATAACTGACTTTCTCAGGGTTATTTCTCTGGGTTGTGGCCCGATTTCTCGTATTATCTCTGGGTTGAAAATCTATTTCCCGGGCTACCTCCGGGGTTAGAATTGATGTTGTGGTCCTCCAGGGTTATCTCTGGAGTGTTAAAATGACATTTTTATCTTCATACATAGTTAGTAATATGAAAACAAAATTTTGAGTGTCTATAGATGCCCCTCTATATCATGTTCATGCAATGAAATGGAATGGACATGATAAAGGTTAGTAGACACTTGAAATATGACAAGGTATTTTGAATGATGCAAATCGCAATGTAATGAATGTTATGATGAATTTTAAAATGTATTCGCAAATCGCAGTTCATAAATCGTACATCGCATTTCGCACTTCACAACTCGCACATCACATTTCGCATATCGCATTTCGCATATCGCATATCGCAAATCGTAATATAATGAATGTTATGATGAATGTAAAAAATGCTTTCACAAATTGGTTTACCTTTACCGGTTATTACTGATGCATATGCTGGTGTTGACTACAACAGTTTGGCTTTTTGTCGGTGTTGCCGATGTTTGTTTGATGAAGAGAAATTGAGATGT
Source organism: Panax ginseng (assembly GCA_020205605.1). Classification (NCBI taxonomy): domain Eukaryota; kingdom Viridiplantae; phylum Streptophyta; class Magnoliopsida; order Apiales; family Araliaceae; genus Panax; species Panax ginseng. The sequence goes on from CM035134.1 coordinate 116,068,066, forward strand.
TTTCTATATCTCTACGAGGGATGATGTTCTGAAATCACCGGACCTTTTCGATGCATATGCTGGTAGTTTACAATGGGGCCTACCCTAATAGTAGTTTGACAACGGATCCTACCTTGCTGGTAATTGAATATGCTGACATTGCTAAACTATTTTGATTCCCACTCAAATTGTGGTATACAAAGCTTTCATCGCTGAACTGTCTTGATGTTAAGCTGAGTTGATGCCAATGGTTTCGAATACCGGATCTTCCGATACCTTCGCTGAAGTAAGATCCAAAGGGTTGCTTCACCAGACTCTGCCTGATGTTACGCTTGATAGAGATGTACGTTGATGTAGCGCATTTGCTCATGTTCATATCATGCATGATGTGATGATCTAGATTTTCTTTGGAGTCTATCATCCTAGGCTAATGCAGATTGTGAGTTTTATGGAGTAGAATTTTTTCTCACCTTTTTTGAGGTGATTTGGAGTTTCCTTTCGCTGTTGGGTGCTTGTATCCCATTTCCTTGAGTGTTTGATTTATAACTCGACTGAATTGATGACCTGAATGCTGCTGACATCCCTGGAGGGTACAGCTCATTCTTTCGCTGCTCAACTTTGAACTTTGGTGTAAAGGCCTCAACTTATGAGGATTTAACGCAGGTTCAGATGTTTGATGGTGTAGATTTCATTCACCAAACCCTTTGTCGTTGCGTCTTTACTTTTAAGTTAAGAACTTTTTTGAGAATTTTTCCCTTCTTCTGTAGGGGCAAGCTTAGATCGCCGTGATAGGAGTTCTCCCCTTTCTTTTGATGAGAGGCTTGATCCTTCCTTAAACTCCTTCCCTTTCTTGGAATTGGAAAATGCCCCAGTCCTTTCACATGTTGATGTCGGGTATTCATATGAGAAACTCTCTTTGTTGACAAAATCACGAGTGAGCAATATCCGAATCGCCAGTGAGATGATATGAGGGAAGCTCTGATGATGATGGACCATGCTGATGGTGCTGACTGGTGCATGCCCCAGTGTTGAGCTGTCACTGTTCTGAGATTGTTCTAATCTTGTTGTAAGGGACCCAATATCGGTTTATCACCAAACTTGAAATTGCCCCAGCCTTGCTTGTTTCCTGGGATAGTTGCTTTGACAGATGGGCTAATAAGATGCTGAGATTGCAAGAGGCTTTTACCGTTGTACCATATGGTGAACAGGTAGTGGATTTGGGTTTTGGTGACCTCGATCATTGTTCCTAACTTGTTTGTAAAATCGGCCTTGATGGTTTTCTTCTGATTTGACGAAGACTTGTGATTAAGGGTGTCGACTCTTTGAAGGTCCTCATTGTTGGTTGCCTTAGTGTATCACTATTTCTTCCTTTCTGGGATTTTTTCCAAAATTGATGGAATGACATTGAAGTGTAGTTGGGTCTTCTCAACATGGGTCGCTGACTTGGAGGGTTGTTCTTGGGCGTAGACTTGGGATTGATGTTTGGGTTTGGATGTTTCTTTTGAGGGTCAGACTGCACCACTGATGGTTGCATACGTACTCCTGTATATGCGAGAGATCAGGTTTGCGTAGTTCTTGCTTGATAAGATAAACGGTTTGAGAAGTGTTTGTTTGGGTTTTTTTGGGTTTTTGTTTAGTTTGACCATACCATAAATGGCTGCCAATGTACTCCTATTGAAGAGAAGATCAGGTCTGCGTAGTTCAAACCTGGTGTAAGAGGTTCAACGCTGAATGGTGTACGGGTAGAAAGGTGTAGAAATGTTTTTGTTGTTTTTATTTGAGAAAAGGTAGAAATGTTTTTGTTGTTTTTGTTTTTGTAGAGAAAGGACATAAATGTTTTTGTTTTTTTTTATTTTTGTAGAGAAATGGCAGAAATATTTTTTTTATTGCGACCGGGCCATATAGAATATGGTTGCCTATGTACTCCCGGGTATAAGGGAGATCAGGTCTACGTAGTTCGCCCTGATGAGCTGAAACCTGTCTGATTTGATTTTTTTCTTTTTTTTTCTCTTTTTTTTTCTTCTTTTTTTTTCTTTTTTCTTTTCATTTTTTCTTTTTTTTTCTTTTTTTTTTCAATATTTATACGCATGAAAAATAAAAGGCATACTACGAAGAAAGTGATATTGTCTCAACATCTTCTAGAACTTATAACTTTATCCCCTGGATCTACATCTTCTTGGCTAGTTGAGGCCTGATAGTCCAGTTGTTAGTGGTTATGTTGCCTTCAAGGCTCGCGATAGAGGTTACTTCTTGGTTCTGAATGTCTTCACTTATAGTCATAACTTGATCGCTTCCTAATTCAACATTTTCCTCGAGGATACTCATACTGAACCCCTCGCAAAAAGGGATGAACTCTGGATTATTTGATGGGTTGGTTTCCCCGATAACCTCATCACCTTTTCCTTCATCGGTTCCTTCACCTTTTTCTTGGGCTTGAGAGGATTCGACCATGAAATCTCCCTCGAACTGTTGTTGCATTTCTTGCAAGGAACTTTCCTTTTTGGCTTTTTCTTCCTTGGAAAGGATTAGTATTTCCTCCGCATCATCCAAGGCTATAAGATCTGGAATGTGGTTGTTATCTTTGGACCACAAGCTGTTGGATGTTGGCAGAGGAATCTCTTTTGGGGATTCCCTTGTCTCCTCTGTCATTTCCTGCATTAGGATCATTCCATCTTGTGTTCTGCCAGGATTATCACTCATAGCCTTCACCTCATCTAAACTGCCTGTCTCGAGTGGACATCTTAAGCTTTTTATTTCCTTTTCGCCTTTTTTGGTCATGGGGAATTCTATCTCCAGCTCTCCATTTCAATATGATCCTGGATTTTATGTCGTAAAGACCAGCATTCCTCAGTCGTATGTCCAAGTGAGTTAGAATGGTAGAGACATATCTTGGTGGAATCATAACTCTTTATCTTGGGATTTATAGGAGGCAGCAAATCAGTAATCCTTCCTTCGCTTATCAGAAAGTATAACATTTCTTCATTTTATTTGCTTAAAGGGGTGAATTTTTGGGCTCATGTGGAGGTTGTTTGATCTTTTTTCTTTGAGAATTCGCATTCCCCCGAGCAATTTTTCTGCTGGCAAGATCTTCTAGCAATTTTATCATCCCCCTTTTCTTGGCCTTCTGATAGTTGAGTGAAGAACTACTTCGTATCCTAATGTTGGCACACTATTAGCTTAGCTAGCAGATTTACTTGACTCTGGATCGTCTCTAATTTTTGCATTACTGTGATACCCTCCTCCGAGTTTTCCAACTTTAGGACATTTGTTCTGTGCCTTTGCGGGTATTCCTCCATCCTTCGTATGTACTTACGAATTGGACACATTTCAGCGCTTCCTGACCCGATTATGTTTACTTCCTCCGTATCATGCTGCAATGGAAGGTTGGTGTTGACATTTTGTTGGTCAGGTTGTTGGACCACAATACTGCCACTTTCGATCAGATTTTGAATTTTATTCTTTAAGGACCAACAATCTTGTATATCGTGTCCTGGAGACCCTGAGTGGTAAGCACATCTTTGGCTTGGATTATATATTTTGCTCCCTGGTTCCAGAGGTGGAGCTAGTTCTGTAATTTTCTTGTGATCCATTAATATAGCCAATACTTGTTCAAGGGAATCGCCCAGTGGAGTGAATACCTGATTTTCTGATCTTTCAAATTTTCTTTTCCTATCTGGGCATTGGTTGAATGCAACCTGTGGTTGAGATGGCAGATTGTCTTGCTTTTTCCAAGTGGGGGGACTGTAGGTTGGTCTCCTAGCTTGCCCCTGTACAACAAGGAATATATCTTCAATGCCTTTATTTGCACACTTGGGATCGCTTCGCAGATACTACTGCTAGTCTCAGATATATTTTGGCAACTGCTTCCAAGGCAGTGAAGTCTTTAATCTTGCCTGCCTTCAGGCCCATCTCTGCCATTTCGTCATGTTTATCATTTCTAAGAATGGCTTTCCTATGCCTACTAGGATCCTCTCATAGTAAGAAGCCTCTTGAATGTCAATAAACGTCATTACCATCTCAGTTTTTGTCATTGATGGAATTACTTGCGCTGCTAGATGTTTCCACCTTTGGGCATATTCTCGGAAAGATTCAGTACTTTGCTTTTTGACTTTAGTCACTTGGTATCGATCTGATTCCATTTGTGACTGAAAACTATACTGATTTTGTGACACCCCCAAAATAGGTATACATCACCCATCTTGAGTCGCCAAATACATGGTACAAAATTCAAATACAACTTAATTATACAACAGTCGTGTGAAATACGACAAAACATAATCTAAGAGTTTTAATAAGAATATTGTCATCTAGATAATATCCACACTCAATGGAGTCCTCGTTACATTTATTTTCACACTATTTAACAGAATAGTGAAGACTACTAATGCTATCATCTGGACCGTCACTCCATTCCCCGACTAGTCCCGGCTACGTTTTCATTTCCTGAAGAGAACAGTGAAAGAAAGGGTGAGCTCAACTAGCCCAAAGATTTAAATATTATGACTAAGATAATGCGAGAATAAATTATCATTAGTCTTCAACAATGTTAAACCGATAAAATACAATAGACATCAAGTTTAACTACACAAGCATATCAAGCAATCCATTAGAAGAGTCAAGTAGAGTATGATATCTACTATCTTCTATGATTTAAAATGTTTTCATCAATTTTATCAATTGAGACTCACAATAAATAAACCACATCATCGAGTCATCCCTCGCACTACTACGCCGAGGATATTCATTAAATCATCAATGGTCATGACTATACTTAGAATAATCCACGGTCATAATCATACCAAAAAGCTCGTCCCATCAATGTACTACATACTACACGAGGACTTTTACCACATTATTTATAACATTACGGTGTCATGATTATACCGAATAATCCCTCGGTCATAATCATACCAAGTCCATCTATGCACGTAAGCTAAAGATGACTTTCATCACAATATAAGCATGAGGATGATGACAATGACATAATAATTCAACAAAACAAGTTCAAGAATAAATTTTAAAGATTTTTATTTGTCCCTTTTCTGTTCTTGTTTTTTGGTGTTCTCATGTTATGTGAGATTGTTTGAAAAAATAAGTGAAAAAGGTCTGATAAGTATCATATCGACAATTTGACAGTAAGAGTCGCTAATTGGTGTTTTTAACTGGTTGCACCAATGCAACTTAGAAAAGGTTTGCACATTGACCCAATAATGTGACACTGCTAAACGGGTCTGTGAAACCGAGATTCATTTGGGTTCGGGGGCTTGATTATGCAGAGGGAATGTGTTAGGCACCCCCCGACATTCGTGTTACCACGGTGACCGCCACTTTGCAAGAAAATGTTATATGAGTGTGTGTGTGTGTGTGTGGATCATTGTGCAATTTATTTGGAAGTAGTGCGAGGCCTCGTTCGTACCTATATACAAAGGGTTTGAATTTGTATGAAAAATTCAATTTTAAACATGATATAGCAGTGAAGTTTTGTAAAAGAGGTTTTTCAAACCCTGTGCTCAATAGTAATTGAGACATTTTCATACTTCCATTTTATTATTAAATGCTCGGCTTGTTTGCTTTTATTTTCGAGATGCGAAGCATCTTCGAGAAAATAATATATATAGCAGTGCTGAACTCCTCATGGGCATGACAGCCATCTAAGGAAATTCAAACACCGTGAATAATGTACAAGCTTCGCTATCACTGAAATGTCCATCACGGAACCGAATCTAGATTCAAAGATTGAATCTGTGATCACATGATTCCTAGGCTCACATGATGCATGCAGGTTTATATAAGCGATGGCGGTATATATATAAAAAGTCGTATATATATACATGATCAACCACCACGAAGCACCTCCATGGGGATCGAAATGTAAATATATAAAAGTGATATATATATATATATATATATATATATATATATATATATATATATATAAGCGATAAACGCACAAGATGTTTCTCAATCCGGCTTTCGGTTTATCATTTCAAAGAATTTGTCGTTATATATATATAAAAGCAATAAACGCTTTGGATATAAAATCTGTGCTCATCGGATATAATCCGAATGACAGTTCATATATATATATATATATATATATATATATATATATATATATAAAAAGCAAGTAAATGCTCCAGACATAAGTCTAAGCTCAATTGAGGCATAACTCGATAATGTTAGTCCATATATAAACATATACATATATAAGTATATATATGTTGACGTCGGGATTTTTAGTTGTCCCTTTTCGTTACTTGTTCTTTGGTGTTCTCATGTTAATGTGAGATTTGTTTGAAAAAACACGTGAAAAAGGTCCGACATGTGTAACGTTACGATTTGACTTTAAGAGTCGCCAGTTGGTGTTTTTAATCGGTTGCGACAGAACAACAATCAAAAAGGTTTGCACATTGACCCGATGATATGACAACGCTAAAATTCCGTGAAACCGAGATTCATTTGGGTTCGGGGGCTTGATTATGCGGAGGGAAGGTGTTAGGCACCCCACGACATCCGTGTTACCATGGTGACCGCCACTTCTCAAAGAAACTGTTATATGAATGTGTGTGTGTGTGGATCAATGTGCAATTATTTGAAAGTAGTGCGAGACCTCGTTTGCGCCTATATACACAAGGTTTGAATTTATAGAGATTTAGTTTTAACCAAGATATAGCAATGAAGTTTTATAAAAAGAGGTTTTTCAAACCCTATGCTCAATAGGAATTGAGACCTTTTCATAATTCCATTTTATTATTATTATGTTAAACATTTTTTTTTTTTTATTTTCGAGATGCGAGACATCTTGAGAAAAATAATATCTGCGATCTTAGAAACTCCTCATAGGCACATGATAGCCATCCAAGGAAATTAAATTGCACATAAATAATGTGCAAGCTACTTACAAATGAAAAAAAGTCCATCACAGAACTCAATCTAGATTCGGTGATCAATCTGTGATCACATGATTCCTACGCTCACATGATACTGCAGTTTGTATGAAAAGTAGTAAGTCATTATATATATAAAGTCATATATATATATATATGTGTGTGTGTGTGTGTGTGTGTGCATGATCACCACCACGGCAACTCCATGGGGATCGAAATGTAAATAGAAAGCGATAAATGCTATCAACCGCCACGGCAGTAAACTTCAAAGGACTTGAATGTAAATAAAGTCAGAAAAGCGATCAACCGCCAAGAAGTAAACTCCAAAGTGACGAAATGTAAATAAAGCTGTAAAAGCGATCAACCGCCATGAAGTAAACTCCAGGCAGTGAGACGAAATGTAAATAAAGATGTAAAAGGCCACAAGTAAACTCCGTGCTCGATGTAAATGCAAATATATATATATATATAGCGATAAGATGCATATGAATGTAAAATCAAGACTCATCGGATATGTCCGACAATAATTATATATATATATACAAATATATATAAAAATAATAAACGCTCCAAATTTAAAATCCACGCTCATCAGATATGTCTGACAACAATTATATATATAAGTGTATATATATATAAGCGAATAAACGCTCCAGACATAAGTCTAGGCTCAATCGAGGCATAACTCGATAATGTTAGTCCATATAAAAATATATACATATATAAGTATATATATATAGACAGAAATAAAAACCACGGACCGAAATTCGGGCATACACACACAACACGACTCTCAATGTGTAGAATAGTGTGTGCAAATATGAAGAGAAAGGCTTTATAGAGTATAAGAAGGCTTACAATGGGCTGCCAATGCAGGCTTCTATGACTCTAAATGGATAAACACTCAGCTCCCGTTGGTAAATATATAACTGTATGTGTGCTAACAGGTGTTTAAAATGAGGAAACACTCAATATAGGGTGTGTACAGAGCAAATTGGACAGGACTTCCTCGCCTTTTCTTTTTTTTCAAAATGGCTACCCCAAGCCTTCTATTTATAAGGGGGGAGCCGCAGGTGTACCTGCGGCAGCCCAGGGTGCCCCGGGTTCCGTGGGTCCTGTCGTCTCATAGTACGTGCACTCATGCACTGTAATGTCTGCTCGAACTTGCAGAACTTCACTCTGAGCATCCGAATGAGGTATATACGACCTTCTTCAGGCTGCTTGTGTCGAGAGTTATGCAATGACATGGATTAGAGGTTGTACGAAGTCAGGAAGAGGGGACCATGCCCATGGTCTTCAAGCTTCAAATTCTATCCGGTGTACTGCCACGTAACGTATAATAGTCACTCGGGATTGGAACTCCTTGGTTCTTATAGGACATTGTTGTATGTATGTATGTCTGAAGTGTTGAGACGACGCGCAAGTGTTGAGGTAGCAAGATGACATGTGACTCCTCACCGGGGTTATCGCCGATTTGAGTTAAAAGCAGACGTTGCTCAGGGTTACATCTGAGATTGGACTGCTTGTTTGAATGCCGCAATGTCATCTGTGAGAATGCATGTCTGCCCGGTGTTAGCTTAGAGTCTGAGGTATGAGTGCCTCGACAGGAGGTCTGATTGAAACTGATCGCATACATTTGAAATAAGCATTTCCGGGGTTATCGCCGGAACTGCAACAACATTCCTTGGTGTTATCTCTAAGGACGAAACTCGGGGTTATCTCCGAGGTTGGAAATGATCCTTCTGGTGTGTGTTCCAGGGTTGGAAATGATGTTCCCGGTGTGTGTTCCGGGGTTGAGGCTGATGTTCCCGGTGTGTGTTCCGGGGTTGGGACTGAACTTCCGGTAGTATCCAGAATAGATGTGAGCTGTCTTCCAGGGTTATGTCCAAAAGATGAATCTGCCCTCCTACAATGTTAGTAACAGGTGTGCAGAAAATTTCGAGTGTCTACAGATGCCCCTCTTTATCATATTCATGCAATGCAAGGTATGGATAGGATAAAGAATCATAGACACTTGAAATGCAACAAGATAAACATGATGTTATGTGCAGCAACATGATGCAAATGTATGATGCATGATTGAATGATTGTCGTCTAATCCTGCTGAGATGACAATCACTAATGTCTTGGACATGTGATCCAAGTCTTTAAGGATGTTGACGTTGGGGCTATCACCAAAGTCGTGAATCCTAGACACAGACTTCATTCTCCATAGAGGTGCCTCTTGTGTACAAGAGATCTGTGGGGATAAAGCTTTGTCTGCTTGAGAATGTGTATAACATATCCTATCATCCTGTCGGAGTTACTGCCAATAATATGCACTTGTCAGGGTTGGCTGAACTTCGTTGATGTGTGTATCACCGTATAGATCCCTGCTGGGTGCATTGTCAAGGCTTCTTGACCTTCATTGATGTGTGTATCAATGGTTACATTGCGTTCTGACCCTTGCTAGGGAAGGTTGCTTCGATTGGTTTACTTGCCATCGACTGATATAACGTCAAGGTTTCTTGACCTTCATTGATGTGTGTATCAATGGCTGAATTGCGTTGTAACCCCCGCCGGGGAAGGTTTCTTCGATGTGTTTACTTGCCATCGGCTGATATAACGTCAAGGTTGCTTGACCTTCATTGATGTGTGTATCAATGGCTGAATTACGTTGTAACCCCCGCCTGGGTTACGTCATTAATTCATAACTTCGGCGTTGTAACCCCCGCCGGGGATACTTCATTATTTAAGTAGCTTGACGTTGTAACCCATGGGGATACTTCTAGGTTGTGACCACCTTCGACTTGTGACATCGGACCTTTGTGAGGTATTGTCGAGCATGATTTGTAAAAGTTGAGGTCATTGCTATAGTATACCTTGTACACAAGCGAATACCAATGAGAGAGATGGGGCCAGATTGCGACTATAAAAACCAGGATTCCAGGCTATTCTGTTCAATCGCGTAGCATTTTTATTCCTAATTTAGCCTTTTCAGCTTGCGAGACCTCCTTTGCAACTCTAACTGGAACGAGCTGGAGGTGGGGTACCCAGAATGGGGTGCCGCAGGTACACTGCAGCAGCCGCAGGTGGACCTGCGGCCAACCATGGGTATATAAAGCTTGCGAGTTGCTTTCATAAGTCATTTTCAAGCTGCATGACCAAGGAAATCTGAGAGCTCTTCTTCAGACTTGTTGAGTTCAGGCAACTTTGTGCATATTTTGCTACCGTACAAGCGTTCTTCACTGTCCTGGTAACGTATGCATGTATTTTTTTCCAATTTCTATCCATTGGAAAATGACTTATCACATGAAATGCATTTAGACACATAGTAGTGAATATGCATGCTGATATGACTTTGCAAAAAATATTCAACACAGTAAATGTTAGTATTAAACCATGCTGAACATAATGATGTGAAAATTTTGACTTTTGAAGCAGTCAAATTGGTACCTTTTACTGTCATTTCTTATCCTATTTGAGGACAAATGAGTAAAGGTAGAAAAGTAAAATAACCCTGATAATTAAACTACACTTACGAATTTTTTACTGTAATGTACTAAATGCATTTAGGATGTATATGACTATTGGTAGGTGTACTACTGAATGGCCACCTAGTCATGCCTATGTGCATGTGGATAGTCCCATTTACAAAGGGGGTTATGGCAAAATTTTCCAAAATGTAGGCATTGGGTAGTCATGCATTTTTAACTCTACAATAGATGTATGTTAAAACAATGCATGCATGCATGTAATCATAAAATGCATTTTGAAAAGCTCCAGGTAAGAATTTACCACACCCTTTCTGAGGTGATTTGGAGACTTGTTGTCTAGATATTATGGATCCGGATCACCAGTAGTTCTCATTGGACCACTTACGGTGTCTGGAGAGGAGGGCTTCAAGTACCTCGACCCTGTTCTATTAGACGTACGTCGTTTGGTGGAGGCGGTGATTAAATCTATCCGGGTTGAAGTGGGATGTCGAGGATGAGGAGGAGGATGTACCGATTGAGGTTCCTGCTCCTGCTGTATGTGTTCCCCGTAGGGAGTTGCCAGGTATTCAAGTGGCGAACCCAGATCTTCTGGGTGACTTGAGTCGGCATCCTTTAGTATACCTACACGCAAATGAGGTATGAAGTTAGATCTTAATCTTCATTGTTTCTTATTAATGAGGAGTAAATGATTCTGATGTTGATCTGCATTTGATGTAGGTTCTCAGCTTTACACAGCCTCGAGGGAATTGGTTCAGCATCCACTCTATGTATCAAGCTCTGCATGATGACTATAGAGAGATTGTACATGGCTGGGGATTCTGGACATTCTTTTCCATTCTTCCCCGTCGCTGCCCCTGGGGTTACCTCAGGGCATTGTCTGAGCGGTGGTTTCACCAGACTCAGTCACTCCATTTGCTGGACTGTGAGGTGATGATGACGCCGATGGATTGGCGATTTATCATAGGTATGGAGTTTGGAGGGGATCCAGTGCCTTATACGGTGGATATTACCCCTCTTGTAGTCGAGATCCTTGTTAGGAGTTTCAGCGGAGGCGCTCAAGGGTAGGAATATTTGTACAGGTCCTTTGAGCGTAGATGCTATGAGCGGGCTATTGAGTGAGCCTATACCTGATGATGTGAGAGTCAGCGATTGCATTCTTCGGCGATTGTTCCTGATGATCATTAGGGGTTTCTTCATAGCAGATAACTCTTCTACGGTGTCCTTTACTTTGATCAGCGCCACTCGACACATGGACCGTATATGAGACTATGATTGGGGTTCCTACACCTTTGCCTACTTCCTCAGGGGAACGCGCATGCGATCGCAGGGCTTGACCAAGGCTTGGTTAGGATTCTACCCATTTCTTTTGTCTTTTCCCATGTACAGGTTAAGAGCGTTGACTAACAGCAGATGTTTGCCTTTGTGTTGGCCGTTTTGGGCCTATGAGAGACTTTCATGTTTACTTCCTGTGAGCGTGTTTGGTTTAGACACCTATCCACGAGGACGGAGATGGCATCTTCTGGGTGACTTGAGTCGGCATCCTTTAGGATACCTACACGCAAACGAGGTATGAAGTTAGATCTTAATCTTCCTTGTTTCCTATTAATGAGGAGTAAAGGATTGTGATGTTGACCTGCATTTGATGTAGGTTCTCGGCTTTGTACAGCCTCGAGGGAATTGGTTCAGCATCTACTCTATGTATCAAGCTCTGCATGATGACTATAGAGAGATTGTACATGGCTGGGGATTCGGACGTTCTTTTCATTCTTCCCGTCGTCATTTGCCCACAGGGTTACCTCGGGCATTGCTCGAGCGGTGGTTTCACCGAACTTCAGTCACTCTATTCTTTGGGCTGTGAGGTGATGATGACCTTAGATGGATTGGCGATTTATCACGGTGTTTAGAGTTTGGAGGGATCCAGCGCCAGACGATGGATATTACCCTACTTCTTAGTCAAATCCTTGTTGGGAGTTCCGTGGAGCGCTTCAAGGGTAGGGCCGCTTACGTGTGTCCTTTGAGCTTAGATGCTATGGAGCGAGTCACATTAAGTGAGCCTATACGATGATGTGAGAGTCGGAAAAACATTCTTCGGCGATTGTTCTGATGATTATTAGAAATCGCCTATAGCAGAATAACTCTTCTATGGTGTCCTTCGCTTTGATCGGTAGCCACTCGACACGTGGACCGTATAGGAGACTATGATTGGGGTTCCTACACCTTTGCCTACTTCCTCGGGGAATGCGCATGCGATCGCGAGGCTTAATCAAGCTTGGTTAGGATTCTACCCATTTCTGCTGGTGAATATTTCTCTTGTCTTTTCCTATATACAGGTTAAGAGCGTTGACTGACAGCAGATGTTTGCCTTTGTGTTGGCAATTTTGGGCCTATGAGAGGCTTCCATGTTTACGTCCTATGAGCATGTTTGGTTTAGACACCTATCCACGAGGACGGAGATGGCATCATTCCATACTAGCGGAGGTCCTTGTAGCTGAGGGTTTCACTCATTGCCGCCTACAGCTAGAGTTATTGACAGCGGATGTCATCATATGGGTTCCCTATTCTGGGGAACACTTGAGTGTTGGATTTGAGGATAGGTACCCGACTGGAGTTGAGTACGTTATGTCCACCCGTAGGATTCCTCTCTTCATAGATGGAGGATGGGAACTCTATTTACGAAAGCGTGTTGTCAGGAGCACTATAGGAGAGATTCGCATGTCGATCTTGCCTCCTGCCAAGCGTTATTGGCCTGTTTCGCAGTCACCCGTCATTGACATCCCATTGTTGGGGATTGACGGTTATATATTATCAGAGGGCCCCTGCACTTAGGAGATGTTCCAGAATTGGTGGTTCCCTCGTACCATTAGAGCTCAGACCCGTGCCACATAGTTTATGGGGGATATTGTGACGCCCCAAAATAGGTCCATTCCATCCAACCCATTCTGAGTCGCCAAATACATGGTACAGAAATAACTACAACTTTATTATTACAACATATAAACTGTGAGTTTAAATACAGATATTGCCATCTAGACAATATCCACATGCAAATAAATTCCCATCATAATTATTGATACATTATTTTACAAAAATGGTGAGGACTACTAAACAACTCTCTCTAGAACCTTCATTCCATACCCCCACTAGTACTTCGCTACATTCTCGCCTCCCGAGAAGAAAAATGGAACAAAAAGGAAAAGGGTGAGCTCAACTAGCCCAAGAAAGAATATTATGACTAAGATAATATACAACAAATTATTGTTAGTCTTCAACAGGAAAAAATCTAATAGAATACAAATGAATAACCAATTTTAAATCAACAAGCTGCAATGAAAAATAATAATTCATTAGAAGAGTTAAGTAGAGAATGCAAACTACTATCTTCTATATATGAATTTAAAAGTTCATCGTCGATATTTTATCCCTGTAACATCAATCAATATATATCTGGAATCAAATATTCATCTTTGTACTACAGGCCAAAGATATTCATCAGTTGGTCATGTTCATCTAAACATCTGTTCATCTTTGCACTACGAGCCAAAGATATTAATCAGTCGGTCATGTTCATCTCAACACCTGTTCATCTTTGCACTACGGGCCAATGATATTCATCAAGAAATCATTCATCTTTGCACTACAGGCCAAAGATATTCATCAGAAATCATTCATCTTTGCACAACAGGCCAAAGATATTCAATAATATCATCATTTAAGACTGAGGATGATGAAAAATAATTTTTTTTTTAAAGAAACGAATCCAGTGAAACAAAATGACAAGGATTAAGGTTTAAGGATTCGTACTTTGTTTTATCCACGTCCAAAAATACCTCAAAAATAATCATAGTGGTGTTAAATTCAAGAATGATCAAATCATGGATACAATCAAAGCTAGTATCCAGAATAGATATTTCGGACGAAAAGAAAAATTTTCATTTTTCGATGAATAGTGTCGTATTCATGAATAGTACCGTATACGTGAATAGTGTCGTATACGTGAATAGTAATCCCAACACTAAAAGTTCCAAATTTGATAAAAACTTCAGATCAATATTTCAGCATAATGATATTGAAGAAATAATATCATTACGAAAAAAATAATATCCCTTACCTCAAAAGAGCAGTACTTCTGATTGGAATAACGCTGAACGAATTTGCACCGTATAGCAATACTCAAAGTATACTCAAAATACTCACAAGAATATGCTCGATAATATAGAGAGAGAAAACTTCAGTTTCTGGTGTGATTTTCAATTCTAACCTAAGCACCCTATTTATAGGAAAATGCTTAGAACACCAAAGCAGAAAATTTAATATAATAATAATATATATAATCAAATTTCCTATGCACACAAATCTGGTCCAAACTTTAGCCACACATGTTAAATGAGTTTCAAAAATGAAAAAAACGTTTTTGTAATTAAAAATATTTTAAACTTCCAAAAATCAATTATTTCGGAGCTTCGGAACTTCAATAATTTATAATAAATAGCCCTTTTATCAGAAAATCGCGAGGTTTTATAGGAAATTCAATTCTCTACAACTTTGCAGAAGAAAGTTTTTCCAAATTCCAAACATAAATTGGCCGAAATCCACAAACGGGCGATTTTACAAGCTATAATCAAAATTTGGTCAATAATTGTGTCCACCAACACACAAAATATGTGTTAAACATTTAATGCCACAAAAATACTCTTCCTCCTCATATACTCATATATTCATTATAAAAATCACATAGTTAATATATTATTAAAATAATATATTTAAATGAATTATTTTATCAAAAAGATAAAATATTAATTTTCAACAATTGTCACATTAAAAATTTTCTCCATCTATATTCACATAAAATCAATATTTTTCTCGTCATATAAATCAATAATTAATTATTCACAACTAATATTACAGAATCACAATCACAACTGACAACCAGTAGTTCCGTGAAAGAGGGGCTTTCTAATAAGAATTTTTCCTTACTAAATACGCAATTAGGTGACCAAACCTCTCCTTGAAGCGTAACTTTCTAGACATTGCCAATAATGTTATCTAATAATATTATTCGAGATAATATGAATTATTGCTTCGATAATGAAAATACATGTAATGACAATTATTGAAACAACAACAATATAAAATATCAATGCAACAATTATTGAATCAATAAAATAAAATAATTTGATAAGAATTCTCGTAATAATTATTGAGTAAGGCCTTCTACGTAAGAATCAATAATTGGTGCAATACTGCAAGTATCTTCTTGTTCAACAACGCCAGATTAGTGTGTTTTAACCACCGGGGTATTCCAACAATGATAATAACGGTAACAACTACGCCGTTATTTTTAAACAACTTATATTTGCCATTTTCTTCATCCAATCGCTTTCCGTTATGGGGCCCACACATGGTTGCTACAAAGGTAAATTTAATATTCCCCGAAGCATTTAATATTCCACGACCAAACGAATATTCCCAACAACAATGAATATTTTATAACCACTTGCTTATTCAAATATTTGCGTATTTTACCCATAACTATCCACATTAATCAAATCAACCCTTACTATTTCAAAATAATAAATAGAGAAAAATAAATTTCATTTATAAAAATTTGGGGTCTTACAACCTCCCCTCCTTATGAAATTTCGTCCTCGAAATTGACGTACGTACCTGGTGTTTTGAAAAGATGAGAATACCTCGCTTTCATTTCCGTTTCCAAAAGAGCAGTACTTCTGATTGGAATAACGCTGAACGAATTTGCACCGTATAGCAATACTCAAAGTATACTCAAAATACTCACAAGATTACGCTCGATAATATAGAGAAAGAAAACTTCAGTTTCTGGTGTGATTTTCAATTCTAACCTAAGCACCCTATTTATAGGAAAATGCTTAGAACACCAAAGCAGAAAATTTAATATAATATTAATATATATATATATATATATAATCTTCTACGTACTCATTCTAGATTTTAATTCCCAGCATTTCCCACATGCTCCCTTCTAGAAAAAGTAAAAAAAAAAACGTTTTTCTTTTATAAAATAATTTAAACTTCCAAAAATCAATTATTTCGGAACTCCGAAACTTCAATAATTCAAAATAAATAGCCCTTTTGCCAGAAAATTCGAATCTCGCGACTTTCTATAGGAAATTCAATTCTCTACAACTTTACAGAAGGAAGTTTTTCCAAATTCCAAATAGAAATTGGCCGAAATCCACAAACGAGCGATTTTACAGGCTATAATCAAATTTCAGTCAATAAATGGGGTCCACCGACATGAAAAACATGTTTTAAATATTTTTGGTAACAAAAATACTCCTCCTCCACATATACTCATACATCCCACATTCATCGTAAAAATATCATCATTATTATATTATTAAAATATAATAATATATTTAAATGAATTATTTTATCAGAAAAAGATAAAATATCAATTTTCAATAATTGTCACATTAAAAATTTTCTCCATCTATATCCACATAAAATCAATATTTTCCTCATCATATAAATCAATAATTAATTATTCACAAATAATATTACGTAATCACAAGATTAAAGAACTGTGCCGCTAGTTCCCGAAGAGGGGCTTTCCAATAAGGATCTCTCCTTCTTCAAGCGCAAATTAGGTGACCAAACCTCTCCTTAGAGAACTTTCTAGACATTGCCAATAATGTTATCCAATAATATTATTCAGATAATATGAATTATTGCTCTGATAATGGAAAATCTTGTGTAATGACAATTTATTGAAGCAAAGATAATATAAAATATCAATGCAAAGAATTATTGAATCAATAAAATAAAATCTTTGAACACTAATTATCGTAACAATTATTGAGTAGTGCCTTTTTACGTAAGAATCAATAATTAGTGCAATACTGCAGTGTCTTCTTTGTTCAACAACGCCAGTATTAGTGTGTTTTAACCATTGGGTATTCCAACAGTATTAACGGTAACAACTGCGTCGTTATTTATAAACAACTTATTCTTGTCGTTTTCTTCCTCCAATCGCTTTCCGTTATGGGGCCCACACATGGGTTACATGGCAAGTCGCATTTAATATTCCCAAGCGATCTAATATTCCACGACCAAAACGAATATTCCCGAACAACAATGAATATTTTATCACCACTTGCTTATTTAAAATATTTGCGCATTTTACCCATAATTAACCACATTAATCAAATCCACCCTTACTATTTCAAAATAATAAATAAAGGAAATTCCTTTTTATTTAAAAACAATTCGGGGTCTTACAACCTCCCCTCCTTATGAAATTTCGTCCTCGAAATTGACATACGTAACTGGTGTTTCGAAAAGATGAAAATACCTCGCTTTCATTTCCGTTTCTAACTCCCAGGTCATTTCATCAATAGCATGGTTTCTCCATAAAACATTAACTTGTGGTATAACCTCGGTACATAGGACATGTTCTTTCCTATCCAAGATCTTGACAGGTACCTCCTCGTATGTTAAGTCTTCGGCTATCTCGTACGGTTCTAACTCAATGACGTGGTTCGGGTAATCCACATATTTTTGTAACATCGATACGTGAAAAACATTATGAACACGCGTCATACTTGGCGGTAAAACGAGTCTATATGCCACAGTTCCTATTCAATCGAGAATTTCAAATGGATTATTAAATCGAAGTTTTGAGCTTTCCTCACCTCACCGATTCTCGCTTTTAAAATAACAACTTCTTGCACCTCCTTCTTCAAATTCAACAGCTCCAGTGTGTAGCTTGAACAGCTTTAACTTTATCGATTAAAGTCGATTATACACGTATATCATCACGTGGGTACCTAAAGTTTTCATCTCCATCTCAATTATTTGTAAATTATACGAAATGAGTCTTTGACAATATCGTACTTGTACTTGTATACGATCTTCTACTCAACACGTCAGCTACCACGTTAAACTTTCCGGGATGGCATGGTGAAACATGTCTTTGAAATGAGTCTCCTCTTGAGTTCTTCGAAGCTCTTCCCACATTCCTTGCTCCATTCGAATTTTGTATATCTACGAGTCAGCTGAGTTAATAGAGTAGCGATTTGAGAAAATCTTTCCACGAATCTCCGATAATAACCAACTAAGCCTAGAAAGCTACATATTTTGATTACCAATTTAGGTTGCTCTCAACTATGACTCATATCCCAATCTTGGATAGCACGTCACAATGACACCTATCAGTTTACTACCGCACAAATATGGCGTCCCCTATGGAGAGTCTGGCTTCGGTGCATTCCACAAAGGAAGTCACCAGATAAAGGCTCGGGTACCAAATTCTATAGTTGAATTTTTAACTCCTGAAGTTCAATAGGAGCCATTCGATATGAGATTTTAGAAATGAGTTTTGTACCGGGTTCAAAGTCGATACAAATTCAATATCACGCTCTGGAAGTAAGCCAAGAAATTCTTCAGGAAATACGTTAGGAAAAATCAATAAAAACAGGAATATTATTCAAATCTGACGTGTCTTTATTCAAATCCATAACATGGACTAAGAAAACTTGACATCCGTAATAAACGAATGACTTCATGGCTTGATATGAAAATGTTTGACTACAATGGTTTGATTGCTTGAATTCGAATAATAGGTTGCTTAGGAATATGAAAACTAACAACCTTACGAAAGTAATCAATTTCGGCATGATGAGTAGTTAACCTTAAAGTCACATCAAAAGTAAATATCTCTATAGAAATAAGGTTAACAGGTATTGTGATAGTGCCAACCTGAATCAGGCAAGATTTCTAAACAACGGATGTAATGAAAGTTTCTCCTAACGGAGTCTCCATAAATAGGTCAAAGTCTAATTTCTCCGTAGTCAAGTTCAAACGTTGAGCGCAAGCAAGAGAGATAAAAGAATGGGTAGAACCGATATCTAGTAAGGTATAAACTTCGCAAGAATTTATAATTAACTAACTTTCGTATAACTTCGTTCGGGTTCTCGCATTTTGACCAGTCACGACAAACGCTCTTCCAGGAACCGTTGACTTTGACTTTTCTGGGACATCCTTTTGAGTCACCATCCCCGCTGGACTTGGTTTCGCTACTGTACACTCTCGAGCGATATGACCTTCTTTTCCACAATTATAACATATCTTGGAAGGCTGTGAACAGTTTGGACTTATGTGTCCCTCCTCTCCGCATTTGTAACGTCGATGGTGTTCTCCTCCCCTAGAACCGATTCTTTGCCAAGACTTTGTCGTCTTCACATGGTCGTTGTTGAATCTCCTCTTTTTAAAATCTCCTCCTGACTCGCTTCTTCTATTTTCATGGCCACGATTACCACCAGAGTGGTTACTGCCTTTGTCCGTATTCTTCTTTCTCCGTTGGTTATCGTTGTTTTGTTGACTGCTATCTTCGGTATGATCCTGGTTATGGTCCCTCGGTTGAACGTACTCGTTATCTCGCTCTAACAACTGAGCCCTGTTGACAACATCTGAATAGAGAGAAAATTTATAAGAAATGAGATACTGACGTATGTCGGGTTTCAAACCTCTCAGAAACATCCGCGTCATACGCTCCTCATTCTCCACCAAATGAGGTGCAAACCTGGATAACTCCGCGAACTTCGCCTCGTACTGGGACACCGTCATGTTATTCTGCTTCAGTCTAATAAACTCCACTTCCTTCATATGAGGAATACTTTCAGGGAAGTACTTGTCATTGAACTGTTTCTGAAATGTCTCCCATGACATGCTGAGTGTAGCTGGATGGGTACGCTTCACAGATTCCCACCAGTAATCTGCCTCGTTACGGAACATAAAAGTAGCAAATGGAACTTTCTGTTCCTCCATGCATCCCAAGACATCGAATATCTTGGTAATTTGTTTGACCCACGTCTCCGCCTTAATCGGATCCGGCTTTCCCCAAAATTCTGGTGGTCCCAACTCTTTGAACTGCTTGGCTGTGACCACCCGTGAATTTCTATCATTTCCTCCTGTATTTTGAACACGAGTCTCCCTCGTCTGATTTTGCATGAACTGCAAAAAGCTTCTAAACATCCCCTCGTTCATCATCTGCTCAGTGGTGTTGTTCACAGGAGGTACATTGCCAGCCTGTTGCACGTTCTCCTCGTTGGTAAGTACAGACATCTCCACGGTCTCATTTACTCCACTGTTAATATTCTCAGTCGACATTCTCAAATACTGTCATAAAACAAGGGTTAATTAAGCAAATCAATATATCACATAATATCCCTATATACTGACCAACTAACAAATAAGCTTAGGTAAGACACACTAGCGAAGGATTTACTCGTCTCTCCCCTCCTAGTTCTATTCCCCGATCTCCGCCAGAGATCATATCCCTAAGCTCGATATTAATCATGGCGCCCCCAAAATAGGTCCATTCCATCCAACCCATTTTGAGTCAATCAATAACATGGTACGTAAACAACTACAACTTTATTAATACAACATAACAACCGTGAGTTTAAATACAATTATTATCATCTGGACAATATCCATACCCAAGTAAATCCTCATCACAATTATTAATACATTATTTTATAAAAATGGTGAGGACTACTAAACAACTCTTTCTAAAACCATCATTCCACACCCCAGGCTAAATATCGCTACATTCTCGCCTCCCGAGAAGAAAAAAATGGAACAACAAGGAAAAGGGTGAGCTCAACTAGCCCAAGAAAGAATATTATGACTAAGATAATATACAACAAATTATCGTTAGTCTTCAACAGGAAAAATACGAGAGAATACATTAAACAACAAGTTTTAGATCAATATTCACAGCGGAAATAATAATTCATTAGAAGAGTTAAGTAGAGAATGCAAACTACTATCTTCTATGTATGAATTTTAAAGTTCATCGCTCTATCTTTTATCCCCGTAACATCAATCAATATATATCCGGAATCAAATATTCATCTTTTACTCTGGCCAAAGATATTCATCGATTAGGTCATGTTCATCTAAACACTGCTCATCTTTTTTGCACTACGGGCCAAAGATATTCATCGAAATCATTTATCTTTGTACTACAGGCCAAAGATATTCATCAGAAATTATTCATCTTTACACTACAGGCCAAAGATATTCAATAATATCATCATTTAAAACTGAGAATGATGAAAAATATTTTTAAAGAAACGAATCCAGGGAAACAAAATGACAAGGATTAAGGATTCGTACTTTGTTTTATCCACGTCCAAAAATACCTCAAAAATAATCATAGTGGTGTAAAATTCAAGAATGATCAAAACATGGATACAATCAAAGCTAGTATCCATAATAGATATTTTGACGAAAAAGGAAAAATTTCATTTTTCGATGCATAGTGTCGTATTCGTGAATAATAGTCAGATAGTCGTGAATGAATAGTCCGATATCGTGAATAGTAACTCCGACACCAAAAGATAGAAATTTCACAAAAAACATCATCACGCTTCGTGAATAGTACTCGTGAATAGTAACTCGTGAATAGTAACTCATGAATAGTAACTCGTGAATAGTAACTCATGAATAGTAACTCATAAATAGTAACCCCGACATGAAAAAGTTCCAAATTTGATAAAAAGTTCCAACCAATATTTCAGCATAATGATATTTGAAGAAATAATATCATTTGAGAAGAAAATAACACTCCTTACCTCGAAAGACAGTACTTCTAGTTGAAACAATGGATATAGGCTATGACTTGAACTTTCACCGTATATAGCAATACTCAAAGTATACTCAAAATACTCACAAGAATACGCCGATAATATAGAGAGAAAACTTCATTTACGTGTGATTTTCAATTCTAACCTAAGCACCTATTTATAGGAAAATGCTTAGAACACCAAAGCGTAAAATTTAATATAATATTAATATATATATATATATATATATATATATATATATATATATATAATCTTCTCGTACTCATTCTAGATTTTAATTCCCATTTTCCACATGCTCCCTTTCTAGAAAAAGTAAAAAAAAAACGTTTTTCTTTTATAAAATAATTTAAACTTCCAAAAATCAATTATTTCGGAACTCCGAAACTTCAATAATTCAAAATAAATAGCCCATAGGAAATTCAATTCTCTACAACTTTGCAGAAGGAAGTTTTTCCAAATTCCAAATAGAAATTGGCCGAAATCCACAAACGAGCGATTTTACAGGCTATAATCAAATTTCAGTCAATAAATGGGGTCCACCGACATGAAAAACATGTTTTAAATATTTTTGGTAACAAAAATACTCCTCCTCCACATATACTCATACATCCCACATTCATCGTAAAAATATCATCATTATTATATTATTAAAATATAATAATATATTTAAATGAATTATTTTATCAGAAAAAGATAAAATATCAATTTTCAATAATTGTCACATTAAAATTTTCTCCATCTATATCCACATAAAATCAATATTTTCCTCATCATATAAATCAATAATTAATTATTCACAAATAATATTACGTAATCACAATCTTATGAACGGTAGTTCCCTAAGAAAGAGGGGCTTTCCAATAAGGATCTCTCCTTACTGGCGCACAATTAGGTGACCAAACCTCTCCTTAGACAGAACTTTCTAGACATTGCCAATAATGTTATCCAATAATATTATTCAGATAATATGAATTATTGCTCCGATAATGGAAAATACTGTGTAATGACAATTTATTGAAACAACAGTAATATAAAATATCAATGCAGCAATTATTGAATCAATAAAATAAAATACTGAACACTAATTACTATAACAATTATTGAGTAGTGCCTTTTTACGTAAGAATCAATAATTGGTGCAATACTAAAATGCTTCTTTATTCAACAACGCCGTATTAGTGTGTTTTTAACCATTGGGTATTCCAACAAAGATAATTGTGAACAACAATTGCTACCAAGTTATTTATAAACAACTTATTCTTGTCGTTTTCTTCCTCCAATCGCTTTCCGTTATGGGGCCCACACATTGGTTACTTGGCAGTCGTCGCATTTAATATTCCCCAACAAGATCTAATATTCCACGACCAAACGAATATTTCAAACAACAATGAATATTTTATCACCACTTGCTTATTTAAAATATTTAAGATTTTACCCATAACTAACCACATTAATCAAATCCACCCTTACTATTTCAAAATAATAAATAAAGGAAATTCCTTTTTATTTAAAAACAATTCGGGGTCTTACAACCTCCCCTCCTTATGAAATTTCGTCCTCGAAATTGACATACGTAACTGGTGTTTCGAAAAGATGAAAATACCTAGCTTTCATTTCCGTTTCTAACTCCCAGGTCATTTCATCAATAGCATGGTTTCTCCATAAAACTTTAACTTGTGGTATAACCTCGGTACATAGGACATGTTCTTTCCTATCCAAGATCTTGACAGGTACCTCCTCGTACGTTAAGTCTTCGGCTATCTCGTACGGTTCTAACTCAATGACGTGGTTCGGGTAATCCACATATTTTCGTAACATCGATACGTGAAAAACGTTATGAACACGCGTCATACTTGGCGGTAAAACGAGTCTATAGGCCACAGTTCCTATTCAATCGAGAATTTCAAATGGATTAATAAATCGAAGTTTTGAGCTTTCCTCACCTCACCGATTCTCGCTTTTAAAATAACAACTTCTTGCACCTCCTTCTTCAAATTCAACAGCTCCAGTGTGTAGCTTGAACAGCTTTAAATTTATCGATTAAAGTCGATTATACACGTATATCATCACGTGGGTACCTAAAGTTTTCATCTCCATCTCTATTATTTGTAAATTATACGAAATGAGTCTTTGACAATATCGTACTCGTACTTGTATACGATCTTCTACTCAACACGTCGCCTACCACGCGTTAAACTTTTCCAGATGGCATGGTCGTAACATGTCTTTGAAATGAGTCTCCTCTTGAGTTCTTGAAGCTCTTCCCACATTCCTTGCTCCATTGAATTTTGTATATCTACTGAGTCGGTGAGTTAATAGAGTAGCGATTTGAGAAAATCTTTCCACGAATCTCCGATAATAACCAACTAAGCCTAGAAAGCTACATATTTTGATTACCAATTTAGGTTGCTCTCAACTATGACTCATATCCCAATCTTGGATAGCACGTCACAATGACACCTATCAGTTTACTACTGCATACGAATATGGCGTCCCCATGGAGAGTTCGGTCGGGCTTTGCATTCCACAAAGGAAGTCACCAGATAAAGGCTCGGGTACCAAATTCTATAGTTGAATTTTTAACTCCTGAAGTTCAATAGGAGCCATTCGATATGAGATCTTAGAAATGAGTTTTGTATCGGGTTCAAAGTCGATACAAATTCAATATCACGCTCTGGAAGTAAGCCAAGAAATTCTTCAGGAAATACGTTAGGAAAAATCAATAAAAACAGGAATATTATTCAAATCTGACGTGTCTTTATTCAAATCCATAACATGGACTAAGAAAACTTGACATCCGTAATAAACGAATGACTTCATGGCTTGATATGAAAATGTTTGACTACAATGGCTTGATTGCTTGAATTCGAATAATAGGTTGCTTAGGAATATGAAAACTAACAACCTTACGAAAGTAATCAATTTCGGCATGATGAGTAGTTAACCTTAAAGTCACATCAAAAGTAAATATCTCTATAGAAATAAGGTTAACAGGTATTGTGATAGTGCCAACCTAAATCAGGCAAGATTTCTAAACAACGGATGTAATTAAAGTTTCTCCTAACGGAGTCTCCATAAATAGGTCAAAGTCTAATTTCTCCGTAGTCAAGTTCAAACGTTGAGCGCAAGCAAGAGAGATAAAAGAATGGGTAGAACCGGTATCTAATAAGGTATAAACTTCGCAAGAATTTATAATTAACTAACTCGTGCTAACTTCGTTCGGGTTCCTCGCATTTTGACCGGTCACGACAAACGCTCTTCCAGGAACCGTTGACTTTGACTTTTCTAGGACATCCTTTTGAGTCACCATCCCCGCTGGACTTGGTTTCGCTACCGTACACTCTCGAGCGATATGACCTTCTTTTCCACAATTATAAAATATCTTGGAAGGCTGTGAACAGTTTGGACTTATGTGTCCCTCCTCTCTGCATTTGTAACGTCTGACTGGCGGTCGTTCTCCTCCCCTAGAACCAGTTGCTGCCGGCACTGTCGTCTTCACATGGTCGTTGTTGAATCTCCTCTTTTTAAAATCTCCTCCTGACTCGCTTCTTCTATTTTCATGGCCACGATTACCACCAGAGTGGTTACTGCCTTTGTCCGTATTCTTCTTTCTCCGTTGGTTATCGTTGTTTTGTTGATCGCTATCTTCTAGTATGATCCACGGTTATGGTCCCTCGGTTGAACGTACTCGTTATCTCGCTCTAACAACCG
Source organism: Panax ginseng (assembly GCA_020205605.1). NCBI lineage: Eukaryota > Viridiplantae > Streptophyta > Magnoliopsida > Apiales > Araliaceae > Panax > Panax ginseng. The sequence continues at coordinate 116,093,749 of CM035134.1, forward strand.
AGCCTGCGACAACATCTCGAATAGAGAAAAATTTATAAGAAATGAGATCTTGACGTATGTCGGGTTTCAAACCTCTCGAAACATCCAGCGTCATACGCTCCTCATTCTCCACCAAATGAGGTGCAAACTCGATAACTCCGCGAACTTCGCCTCGTCTTTGGGACACCGCCATGTTATTCCTTGATCACCTAATAAACTCCACTTCCTTCATATGATTTAATACTTTCGTGGAAGTACTTGTCATTGAATCTGCTTCTGAAATGTCTCCCATGACATCTTTGAGTGTAGGCGGATGGAGTACGCTTCACGATTCCCACCAAGAATCTGCCTCGTTCTGGAACATAAAAGTAGCAAATGGAACTTTCGTTCCTCCATGCATCCCAAGACATCGAATATCTTGGTAATTTGTTTGACCCACGTCTCACTTTAATCGGATCCGGCTTTCCCCAAAATTCCGGTGGTCCCAACTCTTTGAATCGCTTGCATTGTGACCACCCGTGAATTGCTATCATTTCCTCCTCATATTTTGAACACGAGTCTCCCTCGTCGATTTTGCATGAACGCAAAAAGCTTCTAAACATCCCTCGTTCATCATCTCGCTTTCGATGGTGTTGTTCACAGGAGGTACATTGCCACGACTGTTGCGTTCTCCTCGTTGGTAAGTACGAGACATCTCCACGGTCTCATTTAATCCATCATAATATTCTCAATCGACATTCTCAAATCATCGTCATAAAACAAGGGTTAATTAAGCAAATCAATATATCACATAATATCCCTATATACTGACCAACTAACAAATAAGCTTAGGTAAGACACACTAGCGAAGGATTTACTCGTCTCTCCCCTCCTAGTTCTATTCCCCGATCTCTGCCAGAGATCATATCCCTAAGCTCTGATACCAACTGTGACGCCCCCAAAATAGGTCCATTCCATCCAACCCATTTTGAGTCGTCAATAACATGGTACAGAAACAACTACAACTTTATTAATACAACATAACAACTGTGAGTTTAAATACAATTATTATCATCTGGACAATATCCATACCCAAGTAAATCCTCATCACAATTATTAATACATTATTTTACAAAAATGGTGAGGACTACTAAACAACTCTTTCTAAAACCATCATTCCACACCAGGCTCGCTACTCGCTACATTCTCGCCTCCCCGAGAAGAAAAATGGAACAACAAGGAAAAGGGTGAGCTCAACTAGCCCAAGAAAGAATATTATGACTAAGATAATATACAACAAATTATCGTTAGTCTTCAACGAGGAAAAATCGAGAGAATACATTAAACAACAAGTTTTAGATCAATATTCACAATGAAATAATAATTCATTAGAAGAGTTAAGTAGAGAATGCAAACTACTATCTTCTATGTATGAATTTTAAAGTTCATCGCCTATCTTTTATCCTGTAACATCAATCAATATATATCTGAATCAAATATTCATCTTTGCACTACAGGCCAAAGATATTCATCAGTTGGTCATGTTCATCTAAACACCTGTTCATCTTTGCACTACGGGCCAAAGATATTCATCAGAAATCATTTATCTTTGTACTACAGGCCAAAGATATTCATCAGAAATTATTCATCTTTACACTACAGGCCAAAGATATTCAATAATATCATCATTTAAAACTGAGAATGATGAAAAATATTTTTAAAGAAACGAATCCAGGGAAACAAAATGACAAGGATTAAGGATTCGTACTTTGTTTTATCCACGTCCAAAAATACCTCAAAAATAATCATAGTGGTGTAAAATTCAAGAATGATCAAAACATGGATACAATCAAAGCTAGTATCCATAGTAGATATTTTGGACGAAAAGGAAAAATTTCATTTTTCGATGCATAGTGTCGTATTCGTGAATAATAGTCAGATATCGTGAATAGTCTTGATATCGTGAATAGTAACTCCGACACCAAAAGATAGAAATTTCACAAAAACATCATCACGCTTCGTGAATAGTACTCGTGAATAGTAACTCGTGAATAGTAACTCATGAATAGTAACTCATGAATAGTAACTCATGAATAGTAACTCATAAATAGTAACCCCGACATGAAAAAGTTCCAAATTTGATAAAAAGTTCCAACCAATATTTCAGCATAATGATATTTGAAGAAATAATATCATTTGAGAAGAAAATAACACTCCTTACCTCGAAAGACAGTACTTCTAGTTGAAACAATGGATATATGCTATGACTTGAACTTTCACCGTATAGCAATACTCAAAGTATACTCAAAATACTCACAAGAATAAACTCGATAATATAGAGAGAAAACTTGATTTACGGTGTGATTTTCAATTCTAACCTAAGCACCCTATTTATAGGAAAATGCTTAGAACACCAAAGCGAAAATTTAATATAATATTAATATATATATATATATATATATATATATCTTCTACGATACTCATTCTAGATTTTAATTCCCAAAGATTTCCCACATGCTCCCTTTCTAGAAAAAGTAAAAAAAAACGCGTTTTTTTTATAAAATAATTTAAACTTCCAAAATCAATTATTTGAACTCAAAACTTCAATAATTCAAAATAAATAGCCCATAGGAAATTCAATTCTCTACAACTTTGGAAGGAAGTTTTTCCAAATTCCAAATAGAAATTGGTAAAATCCACAAACGAAAGCGATTTTACAGTTATAATCAAATTTCGATCAATAAATGGGGTCCAATTTACATGAAAAACATGTTTTAAATATTTTTGGTAACAAAAATACTCCTCCTCCACATATACTCATACATCCCACATTCATCGTAAAAATATCATCATTATTATATTATTAAAATATAATAATATATTTAAATGAATTATTTTATCGTAAAAAGATAAAATATCAATTTTCAATAATTGTCACATTAAAATTTTCTCCATCTATATCCACATAAAATCAATATTTTCCTCATCATATAAATCAATAATTAATTATTCACAAATAATATTACGAATCACAAAGATTAAAGAACTGTGTCGTTCCCCGAAAAAGGGGCTTTCCAATAAGGATCTCTCTTTCTTGGCGCATAATTAGGTGACCAAACCTCTCCTTGATGTAACTTTCTAGACATTGCCAATAATGTTATCCAATAATATTATTCAGATAATATGAATTATTGCTCCGATAATGAAAAATACTGTGTAATGACAATTTATTGAAACAACAGTAATATAAAATATCAATGCAAAGAATTATTGAATCAATAAAATAAAATCATCGAACACTAATTATCGTAACAATTATTGAGTAGTGCCTTTTTACGTAAGAATCAATAATTAGTGCAATACTGCAGTGCTACTTGTTCAACAACGCAGTATTAGTGTGTTTTAACCATTGGGTATTCCAACGATGATAATTCTGGTGATAATCAAGTACCAAGTTATTTATAAACAACTTATTCTTGTGCTTTTCTTCCTCCAATCATTTTTTTCCGTTATGGGGCCCACATACATGGTCATACCGTCACATTTAATATTCCCACACAGATCGAATATTCCACGACCAAACGAATATTCCCCGACAACAATGAATATTTTATCACCACTTGCTTATTTAAATTATTTGCGCATTTTACCCATAACTAACCACATTAATCAAATCCACCCTTACTATTTCAAAATAATAAATAAAGAAAATTCCTTTTTATTTTAAAAAAATTCGGGGTCTTACATATTCACATAAAATTAATATTTTTCTCATCATATAAATCAATAATTAATTATTCACAAATAATATTACAGAATCACAGTACTAGCAACCAGGCCGTTCCCAAGAAAGAGGGGGCTTTCCAATAAGGATCTCTCCTTACTGGCGCACAATTAGGTGACCAAACCTCTCCTTAGACAGAACTTTCTAGACATTGCCAATAATGTTATCCAATAATATTATTCAGATAATATGAATTATTGCTCCGATAATGGAAAATACTGTGTAATGACAATTTATTGAAACAACAGTAATATAAAATATCAATGCAGCAATTATTGAATCAATAAAATAAAATACTGAACACTAATTACTGTAACAATTATTGAGTAGTGCCTTTTTACGTAAGAATCAATAATTGGTGCAATACCGTGTGCTACTGTTCAACAACGCGTATTAGTGTGTTTTAACCATTGGGTATTCCAACAGTATTAACGGTAACAACTGCGCCGTTATTTATAAACAACTTATTCTTGTCGTTTTCTTCCTCCAATCGCTTTCCGTTATGGGGCCCACACACATGGGTCACATTGTCAGCATTTAATATTCTCGACAAAGCATTTGAATATTCCACGACCAAACGAATATTCCTCGACAACAATGAATATTTTATAACCACTTGCTTATTCAAAATATTTGTGTATTTTACCCATAACTATCCACATTAATCAAATCAACCCTTACTATTTCAAAATAATAAATAGAGAAAAATAAATTTCATTTATAAAAATTTGGGGTCTTACAGATATGGTTCCAGGATCCGTGATGATGATTGGCTAGCCTGTGTCAGAGATCTGACTCATGTGACACAGATTGATAGTTTGACCCGGCAGTTGGACCGGGAACATTTATTTATCTAACACTTGGGTAGAGATCCTTCAGAGGCAGACAATTTTGATCCTTCCAGCTCTGGCGCTGGCCCCTCAGGTGACCCATATGGTTTTGCCAGTGCAGATCCTCCCTTGTATAGGCCTGACATCCCCATAGATAGAGATCCAGTTACTAAGGAGGAGTTACATCAGGTGGACAGGATCAACGAAGTAGACATCGATACCATTGACTTCTTCTGATGTATATTTCTCATTATCTCTTTTGATAGGCCTCTGTTAGCTACTGGGTAGCTTCGCCCCATTCTCGCTATATCTTTTGATAGACATCTGTTGAGATGTTGGGTAGCTTCACCCCATTTCCCTGTATTTTAGCTATACAGAGATGTATTAGATGATGATATACTTAGGAATGTATGTACAATTTTCCATTCCCTATATCATATTGCCATCTATTATATCATGCATGTTATTATGTTATGCATATGTATGTATATCCAGAGATATTCAGCATTGACCCTTGGATGGTCTTATGACACGGCCCGCACAGATGTCTTCTTCGATAGTTAGCTGTATTGATCATACCCCACCATTTTTGGTGGCATCTGGTATGCGCTAATAGTATGATAGTATGTCACCATCAGACAGGGTGACCATAGATGATTTGTTGCAGCATACTATGACCCTGTTGATGTTTCAGGTTCCCGTAGGATTTGTGGAGGGTATGCTAGAGCATTGGGTACTGGAGAGACAGGTCCTCCGATTCGGGACCCAGGAGTTGACTCCTACTCTGGAGGAGTATACACGGTTGATGATGTTGCCATTGGATAGACCTTGCATGCACATGGCGATAGGAGACATGAGTAGACAGTTCATGACCCTCACCGGTTTAAGCCGTAGAATGGTCCAGGATGAGATTACATTCGGCCACGTGATATCCTAGCATTTTCTCTTTGACAGATTTGGCTCCGAGGATAGTTATGCACGACATTCCGGGGATTTCACCACACTGGAGGATCAGTGGTGTTTGGCCAAAGTGGATGTACTACTGCTATGCGTATTGTCATACGTCTACATGCCACTGTACATGGATGAGTTGGACATCTGTGTCATTATGGCAGTGAGAACTCTCCGGGAGGGTCACACCATCCTACTGATGATTATGGTAGAGACTCTGAGGTCGGCCACATATTGCTGCACTTATCTAGCAGGAGTGTTCATAGGCAGCTCGGTCATGATATACGTGTGGTTTATGTCACACTTGGGATAGATTGGCACATTCAGACGGCATGGATATTGTTTCACCCATGATATAGCCATGTTGTACACCTTTCAGCCTGCGGAGTGTACAGATGATGCATCTTGGTCACCTTTTCTAGCCGGGATTGGAGATCCATTCGCTATATTGCCGTGTACAGGGCTTAGCTCACCCTACAGCTTCATTACTCATGCTCCGGGCATGGATTATCTACCTCTAGCTGGTTTGAGAGGGATGATCACCTACCACCCACTGGCCGTGATGTGTCAGTTTTACTAGTTTTAGGATTTACACCTATTTGAGGGGGTGTTTCGCTGCTCGCCACTTATCATCAGCGGACAGATCCAGGTTGTATGCCTGTTAGGATCAGTGAGAGCTAGCTAATTTTTCTGTCAGTCATCCAGGTTATTCTGCAGAGTATTCAGCATGGATGGAGACAGAGACTGCATCGACTATGGTAGTATCCACAATGTAGGATATTGATTCCGATGATGAGGAGCCTATGGAGGAGGCTGACATTCCCATCGATCACGGACTTGATCTTTGGTCACCAAAGATTTGTGATGGATTCTCCCACCACAGAAAAGCCATCATTACTCGAAGATTTAGCACATCATTTGGAGCAGAGCTTACATTTGATGACCTATGATAGAGATCAGGCTAGGGCCGCGATGTTGATAGCTCTTGATGGGAGAGATGACGCTCTATCTGTGACAACCCGGAAAATTAGATTGTCCAGAATTTAAGATTTAAAGAATTAGTTATTAATAAAATGATTTTTTTATTAATACTATTTTTTGTTATGTGTTTATTAATTGTTCTATAACCTAGAATGATTATTAATCGAGAGGATTCTGGCTTCGAGCTAGACTGAACGAGTAAGAATTTTGTAGACGAAAATAAAATTTTTCCGGGAACAAAAAGGCGAAATAGGCACTATTCATCCGTTTTTGTTTGGAGATTTATTTTGAATTTCTGAGAAACGCGTAATGATATAATCCTAAGACGTAATGGAATATTCAATAATATTTCAGTTATGAAAAAAATGAAGTTTTTGCCTGCGGACTTAAAACCTAAGGGTTAGGAAACGTGAGTTCCGAGAATTTAATGATTTCGTATAATAACTAGGGTTATTATGCGTGAGAAATACGAGTATGATACTAGTTATTATACGAGTATAGTACGAAGATTATTATGACGTAGAATACGAATATCGTACAATCTATATACGAAGAGAATACGAGAATGAGATGCGTAGAATGCGATTAGTCTTAATGGACTTTGAGTTCATGGATTTTGAATAATCCAATTGGACTTGGATTTTATCAAGCCCAATGAAATGTGTAATCAAGCCCAGGGTAGGCCCAGTAAGAATTAATGTAAGGCCCAATGTTAAGATTTAATTAAGCCCGATCCAAGAAAATAAACCGCGGATCGAACCGATGGGTCACCGGATGGGTAAAACCCATGGGGCAACCCATGGGGGAGACCCATGGCCATGTGGGGCGGCCACTTGGCCACCAAGTAAAGTGATTACTTGGTCGCTAAGCTATGAATAGTAAGGAGGTGGGGTGAAATGACCAAAATGCCCCTAGCCTTGGTTTTCTATATAAACAAACCTTAAGCTCATTTGTTTGGTTTGAAATTTCAACCAACACTTGAGAGAGAGAGAGAGTTTGGATGAAGAGGGAGAGAATAAGGAAAAGCTAGCCCGAGTGCACGGTTTGTCCAATGAAGGAAGATTAGAGAAGGAAGGTAATCCGAAACCTAGTCTTCTATAATTTTCTTTAAGATTTATATGTTAAAAACATAGCTTAACGAGAATAGGAATTAAAAGATGTTAGAAATGATTTCATATGGTTGAAATCGTAAGAAAATGAAGAAATAAGAAATAAAAATTTTAGTTTATAAATTTCTTAAGGAAGTGTAAGATTCGTAAGGATTTTGAGCGATCCAAATGAATCTTATGAATGAGTAGGTCAAATAAGTAAGGAATGATGTTCTATAACATCAAATTCTGAGAAAAAGTAAAATCGTAATCAAAATATCGATTAAAAAACGAAGAACGCGAAGAACGTTGTTGATGGACAAATTTAAAACCATCGTAGGATAATTGTTATTGATGGACAAGTTTAAAACCATCGCGTATAAGTTAGTTGCTTATTGCTTGGTTAGGAACATTAGAAATGTTCATGAAGAACAGATTAAAACTGAGCTATAACGAAGTTATGGCGAAAATTTCGTAAAAGAAGAATGAGAATTAGAAAGTTAGTAAATGAACCCGAACGTGTAGGATTTCATAAGAATGTAAGAGAATGTAGAAAACGTGAGTCGTGGACTCAAGAACGAACGAATTCCGAGTTCGGATGACCGAATTACGGACGAACGAATGAAGAACGTTAATAACGTAAAATGAACGAAGAGCGAAGATTAAGCCAATTGAATGGCATGTTAACGGATTCAGAACGAAGTTCTATTCATGGGAAATCGAAGTACATAAGATAAGGAAGAAAATGGCTTTGAAACGATCTCGTTCTGAGTTATAACGAATAAGATATGAGATTTTGAAGTCAGCATCTCAAGCTTGTAAAAGACTTAGAAAATTTTTCTAGATTTCATGCTCGCAGCCTTGCAAATTGTGAAGTCGTGTTTTGTGGGTTAACCTGCAAAGACGAGCTCTAGCCATCACCATCTTCTTTGAGTGGCCGCAGTCCGATGTGAAGCAATGCCCGAAATGAGATTTTCTTTGCTTTCAATTCTTCGGGGATGTGCAAGAAAGAAATATGAACATGTAGTTTAACTAATGTAACACTTAGTTAAGTGTATTAAACCTTTGATGAAGGTTGAAAAAAAAGATTAAATGAGATTAAAAGACAAAGAATGTAGATGCGGGTTACGGAACCAATATTTGGGGACCGTAGTCACGATAAACGAACGTGAGTGATTGCTATGATTGTGATTCCTTAGACGTTGATTGACGAGGGTAATGAATAACATTTCGATGTTATGACGTGGTATTGAGAGATGAATGTAAAGCGTTTAGACGTTGTGAACGCAATGCTATTGCGATGAGCGATCGGTCTTAGCATACAACGAACTGTATGACTTTGACATTAAGAAAGAATATTGAACATGGGGTTCAGATGATAGTAATGAATGAAAGCGATTAAAACCTTAGATAAAGGTTGGATGAGAGATTAAGGGATGAACAACGTAAACGTTGAATACGTAAATGATCCTCGTGAATCGTATTCACGTCGCGCGAACGTTCTAAGTATACATTGGTTGTATGACTTAGACGTTGACGAAGGTAGTAGGTAAGATATGAATTATCAAGAAAGCCGTAGCGAACAGTAATAAGATTAACGAAAGCTGAATAAGAGTCGGATGAGAATGTTAGAATGAAATGTAAGCGTTGAACACTTGAACCGACGTAAAGGTTAAGTGTACGCAAATATTAAACGGGTAGAACCTACACCCTGTGTATGGTTTGACCGTAAGGTAATGAAGATCAATGATTAAACCTGTGAACGATGAAGAAGCTGAATTAAAGACAAGTACGTATAACGTAAAAGAAGCCGAGTTAATGTTTATAACTTGGATGATGTTCCGAGTCGAATGAACCGGACATTATAAGATAAGAATAAGGTAACGTAAAATGCTTAATGCTATAAATGCATAAAATGAATATTGAATGATCGTTCTGAGTATACAAAAGACTGTATGACCTTGAGGTATGGCATTTAGTTGCCAGAAAGCCATAAGGAATAAGAGATTGACTTAACAAAAATTATAGTTTAATAGTTCGAATAAGTTAAGATGAATTTAGGTTATAGTACAATCCTAACCTTTGATGGTTGACATATGGGAGCTGGGCTAAACAATTCTTTCAGAGAGCGAAGGTATATACAAAACTGGCAACCGATCTAACTCACTGTTATGGGCAGTGTAGATGAGACGGGAACTTGTTTGTTGGTTGTTTGTGGGAAACCACTCAGTACCATATGGACTACTAGCAGAGACACGATGTGTCTTTGAGTCCCAAGAGAGTTATAAGAAGAAGATAAGAATGTAAATCATCAAAGATGATGAGCATTATTAAGTAAGACATCTCCGTATGTCATGAAGCCAATTAACCCAAGGTGAAGGAAGTTGGTCGCGTAAACTTAGTTTGTAAGAACCTCAACCCTAAGAAGTAAAGTAAAGTAAACCAATGCGTAAAGTCAAGTATATGACTAATTGGTACATGTGTTATTTCCTTATGTGCTACATAGGAATTGGAATGAGTAGTTCAGTGTAAACTATAAGTTATAGCTGTGCGTAAGGCAAGTTTCCTAACTTCATTCACATTTCAAATGAATGCTAGTTTCTAAAACTTCTCAGATGTTGAACTTGAGAAGTTCTGTCTATGTGCAAATGTGTGATATTTGTACAAGGTGTTAGAATATACGAGACCTTGTGCCACAATATGAACACTTTGGTGTTTCTATGATATGAACTGTTCTATAATTGAACTGTTCTTCGCATCGTATCCTTTCTGAGTCGGTGGAAGACCTACCACAAAATCCATTATGATATGTTTCCATTTCCATTCTGGTATTTCTAATGGTTGAAGTAATCCGCTTGGCCTTTGATGCTCGGCCCTGACTTTCTGACATGTTAAGCACTTTGCAACGCATTCTGCAACATCTCTTTTCTTATTTGGCCACCAAAAATGTCGTCGTAAATCTTGATACATCTTCGTACTTCCTGGATGAATCGAATATCTCAAGCTATGAGCTTCTATCAAGATGTCTTCTTTAATATCTGGTACTGCTGGAACCCAGATTCGTCCCTCGAATCTCAGTATTCCATCGATATCAACCTTGTATTTCACTTCTTTTCCCTCGACTACACTTTCTCTTATTTTTCTGCATTCCTCATCCTGCAGTTGAGCGTTCTTCACTTTGTCCACCAAAGTTGGACTGGCTTCCATCTGGAATAATTTCTCATCGGATTCTTTTGGAAATTTGATTTCCAACTCTAACCTTGACATTGCTGAAATAAGCTCCTCCTTATTAGTTAACAACGTCAATTTTTCCCTACCTTTCATACTCAAGGCATCTGCAACCACGTTTGCTTTGCCTGGATGATAAAAGATCTCACAATCATAATCCTTTATCAATTTCATCCATCTCCTTTGACGCATGTTCAGGTCTTTCTGAGTGAAAATGTACTTTAGACTCTTATGGTATGTGTAAATCTCACATTTCTCTCCATAGAGATAATACTTCATTCCGACAGGATTTGGTGTTTAGTTGTGACACCCCCAAACCCAGGTACTTCATTCCCACGGGATTTGGTGTTCACTTAATCAAATATTCATATCTAACTACCCAATCATAATCAAATTGAATAATGAAAACCTTTCCCATTAAAGGGTTGCATAATAAAAATCTCCCAGGTTGTCTAACCTTTAAATACAATCATTCAAATGCGGAATTAAAATTATTACATAACATAATTATTAAGAAGTCTAAACTGAACAATTCAGAAATCTTGCACCATTATATTGGAATCGAATTGGAAACAATAATTGCTTCAATAAAAATAAAGTTCAGAAATCTTGCACCATTATATTGGAATCGAATTGGAAACAATAATTGCTTCAATAAGAAAATAGATTAGAGAACTTGCCTTGATCGTGGGCTAAACTGAACAATTCAAATCACAATATCCTATAAACATATGTCATCATGACATAATTAGTCATTACCACCTTACAAACATAACTAAGTACGTTCATCATGTTAAAATTGGATTTTTAATCACATAATCAAGTTACAAGACAATTTAATTGTTAATAACAGGCTCATTCATAGTATAGAAATACTAAAATCAACATTTTATAGTCCTACTATTATCACATAATAATTCCTTCAAATTTTGAGTACAAAAAGTACAATCGTCAAAGCCATTCTCGCTAACTCTCACATCATGAGCTACACGCTTTATCTTGTGAAAAGCGGTGCGATGATGGCGCTACGCCACAATTTCTTCCAGTTTCGCACCCTTCTTCTAAGTATCGACTATGTAAGCTAAATAACCCACACAGCCTTGACTCAACAACTCTTTGGCCTGCATAATCGTCAAACTTCTCATTTGTCTAGGTGATTTGCTACCATTGAAAACTACCTTTGGCCGAATGAGTCATAAGGTTTACACATTTCTTTTGCCCGATCAATTATCGCTCCACAATTGAACAACCAATCCATTCCCAAAATAACATCAAACTCTCCAAGCCTAATCGGAATTAAATCTACCATCATAATATTTCCCTTAATATTGACTCTACAGTTCTTGTATATGAACCTAACAAGAATTACTTCCTTATTCGTAATTTCTATATTTAAAGGGAAATTCAATTCTTCACTAGGCAATCCTAATCTCATAGCAAATTCATCAGATATAAATGAGCAAGTAGCACCCGAATCAAATAATACATAAGCATCAACATCATTGATTGGGATCTGACACCACATCTTTTGATTGCACATCATCTTGCACACTCATGTTAAAGGTTCCGGTCGTGGGTTTGGTTGATGTCGTCATTCAAAGAATGGCCCAAGTACCTCCACTGCTACCTCCCATGCTTCCTGTTGTTTCTCCAGCTTTCTTCTTAGGGCACTCACGAGCAAAGTGATCCTTGGTCCCGCAAGTATAGTAAACATTCTTCTTGGGTTGATTGCAGTTTGGGGCGATTTGACCCTCCTAGCCACAGTTAAATCATACACGCTTCCCCATTAAGCATACACCCTTGTGAAACTTCCCACACGTAGCACATGCTTCAAACTTCTTATTCTGTTGGTTACCTTGTTGATTCCCAGCACCCATATTTCCATTCCACTTTCTTTTCAGATTATTATTACTATTCCCACTGCCACCACCTCCATTCTTCACCTCCACTTCATTCTTCTTCTTTTTCTGTTCCTGATTGAATTTGGTTACCGCCTCACCGCCACCTTCAGCGAGAATTGCCTTTTCCATCACGACTGCAAACGTCCTTAACTGGAACAAGGAAACCCTACTAAACAACCAGGGCTTCAGTCCCTGTTCAAACCTCTTCGCCTTGCGTTCATCTGTGCTGACTTGGTATGGCGCAAACCTCGCCAACTCGTTGAATTTTACGACATACTCCGACACCGTCATCATTCCTTATTTCAGTTCTAAAAATTGCACCTCTAGCTGACTCTTCGAACTCTCTGGGAAATAGGTCTCGAAGAAAACCTCCTTAAACCTTTCCCAAGTCATAACTCCTGGTCCTCCTCGGGTTTTATTGGGCTGCCACCAATAACTAGCCTCTACTTTCAACATAAATGTTGCAAAAGCAATCTTTTGATCTTCTCCTACTCCCTCAACATCGAACACTTTCTCCATCTCTATGACCCAAGTCTGCGTGCCTCAATCGGGTTCATGGACCCACTAATTCGTGGTCCAACCGCCTTTGAAGTCCTTAAACGCGTTGTAGCTTGATTCATGCTGTTGGTTCGTTCGGTTGATTCTCAGTAGTGCACTGTCAAAGAACGCCACCAAATTCACCGAATCGGGTTAGCTTTAGCATTATCATTGTTGGTTCCTTCAGCGGTTCTCTGACGGGGTGGTTGATGTCTTGGAGGCATTTTATGTTAAATTACACTCATTAGATTATTACTCAACTCTTTCAAGTAACTTCTAATTAACTTGCCCCCAAAATAATCACCACATAACACATAACACTTTGGATAAAAGAAGATAATAACTTTTATTTATACTTAATTCTTTGAAAACATAATATCCATAGCATCACTGCTATTTACATTATTTTCCTGAACTACTAAAGTTTCAGGACATCATCATCATATCCACAAGTTACATAACACTTGGGATTTACATAATACTTATCATAACATAAATCATAAATCAAGTACACTCCCTACGATGTCCTATTAAGATACTGCAAAGCCTTACGACGCTCTTCTTCCATAATTCGGAACATGGCTCGACGATCTAGTATGTATGATGGCAGCGTCTCAAACTGAATTGGGTAACCCATGAACTGATCTTGAGCTCGATTGATCGCGATGTTGAACACGTTATCCATCTCTTCCATCTTCTTTCTCTTTGCTTGTAAGTCCTCTCTCCGCTGCTTCCAAATTTTGTCGATAAGCTTCACTATACGCGTTCTTCGGCTCTTGCCCTTTTTGCGCATTCTTCTCTCAACTTGTTCTTCAACTCGCAATCTCTGCTTCCTCATTTGCTCGCTCTTCCTTCAAGTGAATCGACTTCTCATCAACATTGTTCACCGTTCTTCTCGATCCTCGGATCTCGCCATCCTTCTATGCCATCGAGGCACATTGCTCAACTACTATCTCTTGCAACTCCTCGACAAGATATCTTGAAGTTCCACATTGTGGTCATGCACCTCATCGATATACTCTACCACCATCGAGTTAAGTGGAATCCTTTCCTCCTCGTCCTCTTCATCCGTCTGTGGCAGGTCCAATGAATCCTCCTCGTCTGTCTCTATCTCATCATCCTCATCAGGTATTCTTTACTGCTCAACTACTGTGACCAACGGAGTTGCTTCCCGTGGCAGTAGCTGTTCCCACACCACCTAAATATCTCGAGGCTCCTCCTCTCTAGGCATCTGGGATCCTTCCTACCTAGCCTGACTGGATCCTCCTATACTAGCCATCTTGTCAACCAAATTTTTAAGTTTAATTACTAATCATTACTAGTCGACACTCACGAGCACATAAGTTATAATCACATAAGCACATAAGTGTTTTATTACTTCTTCCTTAAAACTCGATAAGATTTTATCATCACTATCTTTTCGAAGGTTACTTCCTAAGGCTTTTCCCCAATCAAGGTTCATAACCTAAGGCTTTGATACCAACTTGTGACACCCCCAAACCCGTGTACTTCATTCCCACGTGGATTTGGTGTTCACTTAATCAAACATTCATATCTAACTACCCAATCATAATCAAATTGAATAATGAAAACCTTTCCCCATTAAAGGGTTACATAATAAAAATCTCCTGTGTTGTCTAACCTTTAAATACAATCATTCAAATGCGGAATTAAAATTATTACATAACATCATTATTAAGAAGTCTAAGATCATCACAATAATAAAAGTACAAATCAAAGATCACTTGTACAATTTTCCCTTTCCTTTTCTAGTTGAAGGTTCATCTACCTTCTCCACTTTAAGTCATGAATGAGTTTATAAATATGCAAGAGTGAGCAAAACAATTGCTCACCGGATAAAATAATGAATCAATGTAAGAATAAAAATAATAACTGCCAATGAATAGGCTCATCAAAACTAGATAGTTTTCTAACAATGATAATCAGGAACTAAAATCCAAAGTATGGAATAAACATAACTGAGGGTCATAAGACCATGAACTATTTCCACAGTTGTGAGTAATCTTTCAACTCCAACTTTAACAGTCATAAGACTATAAGGACTCCTCGTACTTAGGGGGGTCAGCCCTTCGTACCATGTATTGTGCACAAACATTTAACGCTACGCGTAAGTTATCCCCTAATAATAGGGTTATTCATCTCAGTATTTAGAGTACAAGTCCGCACCAAAGAGAGTTTGGTTTGGATAAGCTTTCAAAGGAAATTTGAAGTTCAACGATCATCAACTAGAGGACTAGTTGAATTAATACTAATAACATCATACTATAGAATACTCGTAATTGAATCGTCATGGTAAATTAAAATCATGCTTTAGGAATAATCTAATAGCATACACCTTGAATAACTATAACACACCTTGCTTGAACAATGTTAAGCCAAGGTTATTTAAAATCGAATACTAAGCATGCGTAGCAAATTTGAACGATAAAATTGTTTAACATTAGTATGTATAGTTGTGCATGCTAAACAACAAGTTAAATACAAGAATAACTTGCTCAATAAAAATAAAGTTCAGAAATCTTGCACCATTATATTGGAATCGAATTGGAAACAATAATTGCTTCAATAAGAAAATAGATTAGAGAACTTGCCTTGATCGTGGGCTAAACTGAACAATTCAAATCACAATATCCTATAAACATATGTCATCATGACATAATTAGTCATTACCACCTTACAAACATAACTAAGTACGTTCATCATGTAAAAATTGGATTTTTAATCACATAATCAAGTTACAAGACAATTTAATTTTTAATAACAGGCTCATTCATAGTATAGGAATACTAAAATCAACATTTTATAGTCCTACTATTATCACATAATAATTCCTTCAAATTTCGAGTACAAAAGTACACCGTCAAAGCCATTCTCGCTAACTCACATCATGAGCTACGCTTTATCTTGTGGTGCGGTATGCGATGATGGCGCTACGCCACAATTTCTTCCAGTTTTGCACCCTTCTTCTAAGTATCGACTATGTAAGCTAAATAACCCACACAGCCTTGACTCAACAACTCTTTGGCCTGCATAATCGTCAAACTTCTCATTTGTCTAGGTGATTTGCTACCATTGAAAACTACCTTTGACGGAGTCATAAGGTTTACACATTTCTTTTGCCAGTCAATTATCGTTCCACAATTGAACAACCAATCCATTCCCAAAATAACATTAAACTCTCCAAGCCTAATCGGAATTAAATCTACCATCATAATATTTCCCTTAATATTGACTCTACAGTTCTTGTATATGAACCTAACAGGAATTACTTCCTTATTCGTAATTTCTATATTTAAAGGGAAATTCAATTCTTCACTAGGCAATCCTAATCTCATAGCAAATTCATCAGATATAAATGAGCAAGTAGCACCCGAATCAAATAATACATAAGCATCAACATCATTGATTGGGATCTGACACCACATCTTTTGATTGCACATCATCTTGCACAGTCATGTTAAAGGTTCTGGCTGTGGGTTTGGTTGATGTCGTCGGTCCAGTAATGGCCCAAGTACCTCCACTGCTACCTCCCATGCTTCCTGTTGTTTCTCCAGCTTTCTTCTTAGGGCACTCACGAGCAAAGTGATCCTTGGTCCCGCAAGTATAGTAAACATTCTTCTTGGGTTGATTGCAGTTTGGGGCGATGTGACCCTCCTAGCCACAGTTAAATCATACACGCTTCCCCATTAAGCAGACACCCTTGTGAAACTTCCCACACGTAGCACATGCTTCAAACTTCTTATTCTGTTGGTTACCTTGTTGATTCCCAGCACCCATATTTCCATTCCACTTTCTTTTCAGATTATTATTACTATTCCCACTACCACCACCTCCATTCTTCACCTCCACTTCATTCTTCTTCTTTTTCTGTTCCTGATTGAATTTGGTTACCGCCTCACCGCCACCATCAGCGAGAATTGCCTTTTCCATCACGACTGCAAACGTCCTTAACTGGAACAAGGAAACCCTACTAAACAACCAGGCTTCAAATTCCTGTTCAAACCTCTTCGCCTTAAGTGCTCATCTCAGGCCGACTTGGTATGGCGCAAACCTCGCCAACTCGTTGAATTTTACGACATACTCCGACACCGTCATCATTCCTTATTTCAGTTCTAAAAATTGCACCTCTAGCTGACTCTTCGAACTCTCTGGGAAATAGGTCTCGAAGAAAACCTCCTTAAACCTTTCCCAAGTCATAACTCCTGGTCCTCCTCGGATTTTATTGGGCTGCCACCAATAACTAGCCTCTACTTTCAACATAAATGTTGCAAAAGCAATCTTTTGATCTTCTCCTACTCCCGCAACATCGAACACTTTCTCCATCTCTATGACCCAAGTCTGTGCCTCAATCGGGTTCATGGACCCACGGAATTCTGGTGGTCCAACCGCCTTGAAGTCCTTAAACGTTGTAGCTTGATTCATTGTTGGTTCAATGGTTGATTACAGAGAGCACTTGCAAGAATGCGCCACCACCGTGAATCTGGGTTAGCTTCAAAGATTATCATTGTTGGTTCCTTCAATGTTCTCCGACGGGTGGTTGATGTCTTGGAGGCATTTTATGTTAAATTACACTCATTAGATTATTACTCAACTCTTTCAAGTAACTTCTAATTAACTTGCCCCCAAAATAATCACCACATAACACATAACACTTTGGATAAAAGAAGATAATAACTTTTATTTATACTTAATTCTTTGAAAACATAATATCCATAGCATCACTGCTATTTACATTATTTTCTGAACTACTAAAGTTTCAGACATCATCATCATATCCACAAGTTACATAACACTTGGGATTTACATAATACTTATCATAACATAAATCATAAATCAAGTACACTCCTACGATGTCCTATTAAGATACTTTGCAAAAGCCTTACGACGCTTTTCTTCCATAATTCTAACATGGCTCGGACGATCTAGTATGTATGATGGCAGCGTCTCAAACTGAATTGGGTAACCCATGAACTGATCTTGAGCTCGATTGATCGCGATGTTGAACACGTTATCCATCTCTTCCATCTTCTTTCTCTTTGCTTGTGCGTCCCTCTCCGCTGTTCCAGCTTGTTGATAAGCTTCACTGTACGCGTCTTCGGCTCTTGCCCTTTTTGCAGATTCTTCTCTCAACTTGTTCTTCAACTCTGCAATCTCTGCTCTCATTTGCTCGTTCTCTCCTTCAGTGTGAATCAGCTTCTCATCAACATTGTTCAGTCGTTCTTCTCGATCCTGGATCTCGTCATCCTTCTATGCCATCGAGGCCTGTTGCTCAACTACTATCTCTTGCAACTCCTCGACAGTATCTTGAAGTTCCACATTGTGGTCATGCACCTCATCGTATATACGGCCAGCTATCGAGTTAAGTGGAATCCTTTCCTCCTCGTCCTCTTCATCCGTCTGTGGCAGGTCCACTGAATCCTCCTCGTCTGTCTCTATCTCATCATCCTCATCAGGTATTCTTTACTGCTCAACTACTGTGACCAACGGAGTTGCTTCCCGTGGCAGTAGCTGTTCCCACACCACCTAAATATCTCGAGGCTCCTCCTCTCTAGGCATCCGGGATCCTTCCTACCTAGCCCCGACCGATCCTCCTATACTAGCCATCCCACAACCAAATTTTTAAGTTTAATTACTAATCATTACTAGTCGACACTCACGAGCACATAAGTTATAATCACATAAGCACATAAGTGTTTTATTACTTCTTCCTTAAAACTCGATAAGATTTTATCATCACTATCTTTTCGAAGGTTACTTCCTAAGGCTTTTCCCCACCGAAGGTTCATAACCTAAGGCTTTGATACCAACTTGTGACACCCCCAAACCCAGGTACTTCATTCCCACAGGATTTGGTGTTCACTTAATCAAACATTCATATCTAACTACCCAATCATAATCAAATTGAATAATGAAAACCTTTCCCATTAAAGGGTTACTAATAAAATCTCCTGTGTTGTCTAACCTTTAAATAAAATCATTCAAATGCGGAATTAAAATTATTACATAACACCATTATTAAGAAGTCTAAGATCATCACAATAATAAAAGTACAAATCAGCATCACTTGTACAATTTTCTCTTTCCTTTTCTAGTTGAAGGTTCATCTACCTTCTCCATTTTAGCTGCAATGAGTTTATAAATATGCAAGAGTGAGCAAAACAATTGCTCACTGGATAAAATAATGAATCAACAGAAGAATAAAAATAATAACTGCCAATGAATAGGCTCATCAAAACTAGATAGTACTCTAACAATGATAATCAGGAACTGAAATCCAAAATATGGAATAAACATAACTGAGGGTCATAAGACCATGAATTATGTCCACAGTTGTGAGTAATCTTTCAACTCCAACTTTAACTATAAGGACTCCTCGTACTTAGGGAGGTCAGCCCTTCGTACCATGTATTGTGCACAAACATTTAACGTTACGCGTAAGTTATCCCCTAATAATAGGGTTATTCATCTCAGTATTTAGAGTACAAGTCCGCACCAAAGAGAGTTTGGTTTGGATAAGCTTTTAAGGGAAATTTGAAGTTCAATGATCATCAACTAGAGGACTAGTTGAATTAATACTAATAACATCATACTATAGAATACTCGTAATTGAATCGTTATGGTAAATTAAAATCATGCTTTAGAAATAATCTAATAGCATACACCTTGAATAACTATAACACACCTTGCTTGAACAATGTTAAGCCAAGGTTATTTAAAATCGAATACTAAGCATGCGTAGCAAATTTGAACGATAAAACTGTTCAACATTAGTGTGTATAATTGTGCATGCTAAACAACAAGTTAAATACAAGAATAACTTGCTCAATAAAAATAAAGTTCAGAAATCTTGCACCATTATATTGGAATCGAATTGGAAACAATAATTGCTTCAATAAGAAAATAGATTAGAGAACTTGCCTTGCTTGTGGGCTAAACCAAAAAATTTCAAATCACAATATCCTATAAACATATGTCATCATGATATAATTAGTCATTACCACCTTATAAACATAATTAAGTACGTTCATCATGTAAAAATTGGATTTTTAATCACATAATCAAGTTACAAGACAATTTAATTGTTAATAACAGGCTCATTCATAGTATAGAAATACTGAAATCAATATTTTACAGTCCTACTATTATCACATAACAATTCCTTCAAATTTCGAGTACAAAAAGTACAATCGTCAAAGTTATTTGCTAATCTCATACATGCCATTTCCATTTTATAATTGGTGCGCAAGGTGATGATGGAGCATGACGAGAGTTGTTAAGCTAAAGCCACATGAGTAGGCATGGCCAAGGCCAAGATGGATGGCATACCGATGTCATGAGATGACAATTGAATCATTGGGTCACATTAAGGCTGCTAAATCATAGCTTCGAATCGACAAATTGATAACAAGATGAACAAAAGCCAATTTTGGCCTACAAGTTCCTTTCTAATGTTCCTTTAATTAGCATGTAATTCCTATAGAGACTTCACATAAACATAGTTCAAAGATTGTAAACATGTTTTACTCATAAAACAATATAAACAACTAATTTAAATCATACAATTTCACTGCTTTTGATAAAAACTCATTTTAATGTTTTAATGAAAATAAACACTTTGTAATTTTGTTTTCCAACCAAAATAGTTAATTCAAAGCACTTTATCAATGTTTATACATTCTCTACCACATTCAATAACCAATTTATCAACTAAACAACTAATTAACCCTTAATTTCTACCTTAAACCAAACAATATATATTCACAAAAACTCTCTGTAAAAATATTTTCTTCACAAATTACATACATATCATCAATTCATTGACTATAACTTATGAAAATAGTTTTAACATCATTAGTATATCATATTAAGTCACATAACAACAACAATTTATCCTTACACAAGGATTCCACAGAGAATTAGGGAAGAGAAAAACTAAACTTTTAAAACTAAAAAAATAGGATGATACCTTGAAGAAGATGATGATGACGGCTATTACTTTTGATTCTCAAACTTCTTTTCTCCAATCTCTCTATCTCAACTTCCTTAGCCTTTCTTCCTCTTTTCTTTTTTCTTCTCTCTCTGCAAACTTCTTCTCTCTCTTCCTCTCTATTCTAATCTCACGCCTTAGGATTATAACGATATAATAATAATATAGATATTAAATATATAATATAATTCTAACTTAACTGACATCAGTTATTTTATTTGAAACTCAAAAGCCATAAGGCTTGTTTGGTTACTTACTAAAATATAATCAATTAACCCATATGCCTTGTTTGGTAAAATACAATTAGAATAAAGACTTAATAGGCAATAGGCCTTATTTGGTAAAACACAATTAAACTCCTTTAAGTTATTTTAATAAATACTTTATAAAAGGTTATTTGTCACACTTTTAATTAACTAAATTAATTCCAATAACAACTTATTAAATTACTTCATCACATAAATCAATACCACAAAATTATAATTTTTATATAATTATAACTTTATTTAATCAACTAACACATCCTTTTAATTACAATTTCAAATAAAAAGAATAACAATTCAATTAATCAAAACTCTCTAACTTAATAATTAAATTAAATTAGCATAAAATAATTAATTTCCTTAATTATTTATTTAACAAATAGTTAACCAAATTGAATCAAATTTGAATAATTATTTATTCAACAATAAACACATCCATTAAATACTTAAATAATTCAATAAATATTTAATATAACAATTAAAAATTCGAATGTTACATCATTCCTCCTTTACAAGGATTCTCGTCCTCGTAATCACAATTCAAACAATTCATTCGTCACAAACGATGCTTTAAAGAACTTAAGGATCCCGTAAAGATCAAGTCGATCGGATTCCGGAAGAAGTGTCATTCATTAGATGAATGAGCATGAAGATCAAGTGATGACTTGTAATATAGAATGATAGAATTAAACTATAGAATAGTTTAATGAATGATTATGTATCCTTGGTGGCAGATAAAAGTCACTTGTGAAAGATGTAAAGAATAATGTAATTATCATTATTTGTAATGAAAGAGGTTTTAAGGTTTTAGAACATGGGATTTGAGGATGTATGTTGTTATATTTAGCTATATAATGATGTATGTTAAGATGAAGATGGGATCGTGACGTACAGAATTTGGATGTGAAAATAGACAGGATTTCGGGACGTTACACTATCTGCTAGGGATGTGGCCATTCATGAATAAAGACCAAAGGAGATCCCTTACGATCGACATCCTTGCCGATATGAGTGCATACATAGATGAGCATCATGCCACCATGCAAGTTAGCCTCGATCTCGCTAGCTCGTCTGCAGATACCATCAAGGTGAGCTTGCAGCTTTACCTCTGTCTTCAGAGAGGGATGCTATGTTAGATCTGATAGTCTGCATACACACAGATCCGTAGATAGCTTTGTATTTTTCTGCACAGACTAGCTTAGCCATTTTGTCATGTACATCACAGATTTATATATCAAAAAATAGTATATATAGCAGAGAAATATATTTTGATTTACTTCCCTTTCAGTTATGCCTTGATACTTGCTTGATATTTGCCTGTTTCTTTAGGGCCTTGTGATCTTGATGCATTTTGAACTTATCCTTGATATGTGGACATTGAGCCATCACAGGATCTCTCAGAACGGATCATTGAACTGTATGTATCCCTACCATCTTTGGTGTCTTAGGACTTGTATTTATATGGAAATATGGAGAGGAGTGTGGCTTTTCCTCTCTGAGATTGACCGCACCATAGATGGTCGCCAGTACTTCTATTTATGAGAAGCCTAGTTAATTCCATCTCTTATGGATTGGTGTTGCTCTTCGAGGCATAACCGTAGCTTAGATGGTCACCGAATCTCCTATTTGTGAGGAGAGGTTGGGTAATTCCATCCCCTTGGTTTGAAGCCGATGAAATGTGGTAGATTGAAGGTTAATCCCAGTACCGTGTGACAAGCATTTTTGTTTTGGTAGGGGTTAGACTGAACCATAAATGGCTACCTACGCAGTCCTATTGAAGAGGAGATCAAGTCTGCGTAGTTCGAACCTGGTGTAAGAGGTTCAACGCTGAATGTGAAAGGAAGATGGGTGTAGAAGTATTTTTGTTGTTTTTGTTTTTATAGAGGAAGGGCAGAAATGTTTTTGGTTTTTTTTGTTTATTGCAATCGGTCCATATAGAATATGGTTGCCTACGTACTCCCGGGTATCAAGGAGATCATGTCGACGTAGTTCGCCCCTCAGGACGAATTACAGCCAAAGAGAAGTGTGAATCCCATGTGAAGGCTATACTGCAGGGAGAAGAAAGTTTGATCCCATAATGGGGATAAACTGCAGGTGTGGAAAAAGTTTAATTCCGTCTTCAGGACAAACTGCAAGTGTAGAAAAGTTTAATTCCGTCTTCAGGACAAACTGCAAGTGTAGAAAAGTTTAATCCCATCTTCAGGATAAACTGCAGGTGTGAAAAGTTTAATCCCGTCTTCAGGATAAACGGCAAGTATGAAAGGTTCAATCCCGTCTTTTATGAAAGGTTTGAAAATGAAGTTAAACCAGGCTGCTGGTTTGAAATGTATGTTTACTTGAGGGGAAGAAGAGTTTGTAAAAGAGAGGGTTCAAAACCGAAATGACTGGTGATTGGGTGATCAATACCAGGATGTTTGCTTGATGGTAACTTCAGACATAGTACCGTTTTACGGAGTCCGAGTTGATTAGCTGTGGAAATTCATCGCCATCCATTTCCTGTAGTCTGAGAGCGCCTCCTGTCAATACCTCCTTGACAACAAACGGGCCTTCCCAGTTAGGAGCGAATTTTCCCTTAGATTGATCTTGGTTTTCAATGATCTTCTTCAAAACCAAGTCATGTTGTTTGAACTCGCCGAGTCGACTTTTCTTCATTGTAGGATCGCAATCCTTTCATTGATATAATTGACCATGGAAGATAGTCGCGGTTCGCCTTTCGTCTATTAGAGACAATTGGTGATACATGTCTTGTACCCATTGGTCTTCATCCAACTGAGCATCCATCAACACTTCGAGGGATTCCATTTCCACCTCTATAGGGAGCACTTTGCCCATCCCATAGGCTAATGAGTAGGGGTTGCCCTGTGGAAGTAATGCATTGAAGTTCTATAGGCTATTAAAGTTAGAGGCAAGAGGTCAAGCCATCCTTTGTGATTGGCGGACATTTTTTGCATGATCTTCTTGATATTTTTATTAGCCGCTTCAACAGCACCATTCATCTTTGGACGGTAGATGACGGAGTTAAGGTGTTTGATGTGGAATTTACTGCATAACTCCTCCATCATTTTGTTGTTGAGGTTCTTAGCATTGTCTGACACAATGACATCTGGTTGTCCATATCGATAGACTACATTATTTCTGATGAAAGCAATGATTACTTCTTTGGTAACCCTAGGGAAGGAGGTTGCTTCTACCCATTTGGTGAAGTAGTCGATCATGGTGAATATGAATCGATGTCCACTACTGGCTTTCGGATCGATGGGCCCGATCACGTCCATTCCCCACATTGAGAAGGGCCATGGAGAACTCATATTGTGGAGTTCCCTTGGAGGGGCGTGGATAGCATTCCCATGAATTTGGCATTGATAGCATCTCTTGACGTGATCGTCACAGTCAGCTTTGAGTGTAAGCCAATAATGCCCTGTTCTGAGAATTTTCTTGACAAGTAAGGGGCCGCTCATGTGTGGGCCACATAATCCACCATGGATCTCATCCGTGAGCCTCTGAGCTTGGTCTTTGTCCAGACATCTAAGGAGACCTAATCCTGCATCTCTTTTGTAGAGTGCATCTCCGCTCAGGTAGAATTTCATAGCAAGTGGACAGATCCGCCTCTTCTTAGTTAGGCTCGCCTCAACGGGTGTAGATCCATCTCGCAAATACTCCTTGATATGTTGATACCAAGGGTGGTGAATGGGAGGTAGCTCATCCGATACTTCTCCAACATAGTTCCCTTAAGCTGGGGACTTTTGCAAAGCAAATGTGATGCTTGGCATGTTTTCCTTATTAGGTACGTGAATCAAGGAGGCCAACCTAGCTAGTGCATCTACAAAATCATTCCTATTATGAGGAATGTGTAGAAACGAGATTTCTTCGAACTCCAAAGCCATCTGTAAAACTTGCCGATGGTAAGGCAGCAAATGTAATTCTTTGGTTTGATAAATTCCTATGGATTGTTTGATTACCATTTCAAAATCCCCAAAGACAGTTAACCGCCTGATGCCCATTGAATGGGCAAGTTTTAGCCCCATAATACAGCCTTCATACTCAGTTGTGTTGTTGGTGCTGACAAACTGCAATTTGACGGCGACGGGATACTGCTCCCCCGTTCCGGATATTAGAACTGCTCTGGCTTCAGAGCCTTCTATGTTAACAGCTCCATCAAAATACATTTTCCATGTGTGGCATGCATCATACTGATGGTGTTGCTGAACTGTCATTACCCCTTCATCGAGGAAGTATGTTTCTATGGGTTTACAATACCCTGTAGGTGCGGCGGCCAGTTGATCCGCAATTCCTTGACCTTTGAAAGACTTTTGCATCACGTAGACGATGTCAAATTGATGTAAGATCAACTGCCATCTGGATAGCTGACAATTCAGTATGGGCTTACTGAACACATACTTGAGAGGATCCACGCGGGATATGAGATGGGTTGTGTGACCATGGAGGTAATGTTGTAACCTCATGGAAGTCCATTCTAAAACACAACAAGTCTTCTCAATTAGAGTATACTTGTGTTCACTGATGCTGAATCTTTTACTGAGGTAATAGATAGCTCGTTCTTAGCCTCTATCGTCTTTTTGCCCAAGCATGCAACCCATGGCATTGTCATTAATGGACAGGTACATGAACAGGGGAACATCATCTTTGGGTGGTACCAAAACAGGAGCATTAACCAGCTACTCTTTAATGGTAAGGAAGGCTTTTCTGACACTCATCGTTCCATTTCATGGAGGAGTTCTTCCTTAACAGCTTGAAGATGGGCTCACAGGTTGCTGTGAGTTGAGAGATGAACCTGCTAATGAAGTTGATTCTTCCCAAAAATCCCTGTATTTCCTTCTTTGTCTGAGGAATGGGAATTTCCTTGATGGCCTGGATTTTGGTAGGATCCAGTTCAATTCCTTTGTTGCTGACTAGGAAACCTAGCAACTTGCTTGATCTGACACCAAAGGTGCACTTGGATGGATTCAACTTCAAGTTGTACTACACAACCTATTGAATAGCTTTCTGAGATGGTCTAAGTGGTATTCCTCCTTTCGGGATTTGACAATGATGTCATCCACGTAGATCTCTATCTCTTTATGCATTAAATCGTGGAAGAGAGCCATCATAGCTCGCTAGTAGGTTTCCCCGGCATTGATGAGGCCGACTGACAACCGTCTGTAGCAAAAGGTCCCCCAAGGCGTGATGAAAGCAGTTTTCTAACGATCTTCCTCAGCGACTATAATCTGATTGTATCCCGCGAAGCAATTCGCAAAGGAGTACCTGCCGTATTGAGCAGTATTATCAATAAGAATGTGGATAAAGGGCACGGGAAAGCTATCTTTAAGGCAAGCTTTATTCATATCTCGATAATCCACGCAAACTCGCATCTTTCCTCCAGGTTTAGGCACGGGAACAATGTTAGATATCCACTCCGGATATGTAGACACCATGATAAAGGGAACGGGAAAGCTATCTTTAAGGCAAGGTTTCAATCGCCTGAACTTTTGCCTAACTGGCTTGAATCCTTCTTTATTGGGAAGGCGATGAAGAACAATGTCAGTTGACAAACCCACCATGTCTTCATGAGACCATGCAAACACATCCTGGAATTGGGTTAATAGTGCAACGATGTCATTCCGTTGGTTTGGGGTGAGGTCTGAACCAATCTGGATTAACTTAGGGTTTTCTAAGGTTCTAATATTGAAAGAAGTGGTTTGGTCAAGGTTGGGTTTAGGCTTATCTGTGACCCATTCCTTAATCTCCTGAGGTGCCTCAATGTCCTCTTGTATGTCCATCAAGTCCGAGTCCAACTTTGTATCAAAGTTACTGACCCTTGTGGAGAGAATGCACCTCATCGCAAAAGACATGCACATCTAAATTCAGAGTCCTAAAATCAAAAGATGTTTTCACTTAATATATGAAACTGTTTAATCATACAAAGTGTTAGCATGTACTGATAAAATAACTGCTACTACTGTATAGAAAAGCAAGCAATTAAAGTTATCTACAGGGCAAAGGGATTTTCTGCCCGTTTTACCCTCGTCGACCAATGCATGGAGTGCTGCTCCAATTGTCGAGGGCAAAGTCCTGATGTACTGCAGTGATGGAGGGGTTGTCATTGTCCTCCTTCTCCCGAATGATAACCATGACATCTGGGCAATCATCGTCTGGGGTATATCTATTTGTATGTTCATCATGAACAATGACACATATGCCTGACATCATCAAAGCGATGTCATGTTTACGTTTCTGATCCTTTTCTTCCAATTCGGGATTAGGAATCAGTACCTCTTTTGCTTTGAATGGTACTGGCTTGGGAAATAGAATAGTCATAACATGGGCTGGCACCTTTACTAGAGACTGTATCAGCTCATGCAGTGCAGATGGAAGAAATCGTTGTGTGGCGGAAACTTGAGGAACCTGCTTATGCTTATGAGGATTCCTATGACTGGAACTGGCAGCATAGCTGTGAAGCCCCCAAAACAGGTATACATCACCCATCTTGAGTCGCCAAATACATGGTACATAAATCAAATACAAACTTAATTATACAACAGTCGTGTACACTACGACAAAACATAGCTGAGAGGTTATACAAGAATATTGTCATCTAGACAATATCCACACTCAATGGTGTCCTCATTATAATTATTATCACATTATTCTGTAGAATAGTAAGGACTACTAAAGCCATTTATCCTGGACCATCACTCCATTCCTCGACTCATCCCAGCTATATTCTCATTTCCTGACGAGAACAATGAAAGAAAGGGTGAGCTCAACTAGCCCAGTATAAAATATTATGACTAAGATAATGCAGAATAAATTATCCTTAGCCTTCAACAGTATAACAACTGATAGAATACAATAGACAACAAGTTTTAGATCAACAACTGCAGCGAAAATAAGCAATCCATTAAAAGAGTCAAGTAGAGCATAAAATCTACTATCTTCTATGATTTAAAAAGATTTTCATCAACTTTATCGCTGAGACTCAGCTTAATAAATAAAATCGAATCATTCATGCACCATGGCCAAGGATATTCATGTAATCAACAATGGTCATGATTATACCGAATAATCCCTGGTCATAATCATACTAACAACTGTCCATCAATAAACTACAGGCCAATGAGGACTTTTACCACATCATTCATCACATTACGGTCATGATTATACCGAATAATCCCTGGTTATAATCATACCAAGTCCATCTATGCACGTAAGCCAAAGATGACTTTAACCACAATATAAGCATGAGGATGATGACAATGACATAATAATTCAATAAAACAAGTTCAAGGATAAATTTTAAAGATTTATAATTTAATTTATCCAGCAATCAATAACGTCCAAATTGTCAACATGATACTGCTTTGTAGAGTAAAATTAAAGAATAATATTCATGTACCCAAAATAATTTGGACAGAAGAGAAATATATTTTTCGGGTGAATAGTACCCCGTGAATAGTACCCCCGACACGAAAAGTGTCTTGAATACCCGAGTGAATGATACTAGAGTGAATAGTAACCCGTGAATAGTAACTTGTGAATAGTACTCCAGCACGAAAAGTGCCCCGAATACCCAAATGAATAATACTAGAGTGAATAGTAATCGGGTGAATAGTAACCCATAAATAGTAACCGTAACAAAAAAATACCAAAGAAAATGATATTTTATGACGAGTACAAAAGAAATGATATCCCAGATGAGTATAATAGAATATACGAAACTGCAAATGGATTTTCACCCGCCATACGGTAATCCACGTAGACAGATCATTTCCACAATTTAATAAAGAATGAATACAAAGGATCATTCACCATGCATGCGTTAATCCACATAGATAGGTTATTCCAACAAAATAATAAAGAATGGAATAAAAGAAGAATTCACCATGCATGCGATAGACCACACAGACAGGTTATTCCCAACTGAATAATAAAGAATAGAACCAGGTCATGCGTAATCCGTACAGACAGGATATTCCAACAGAATAATAAAGAATGGAACCAGGTCATGCGTAATCCGTACAGACAGGATATTCCAATAGAATAATAAAGAATGGAATAATAACAGAATTCACCAAGCATGCGATAGACCGCACAGACAGGTTATTCCAACAGAATAATAAAAAATGGAATAACAGAAGAATTTCACCATATATGTGGTACTTCGCATAGACAGGTTATTCCAACATAATAATAAATAATGGAATAACAACCCTTACGAGTATTGAAAGAAAATAACTCTCTTCATGAATACAAAAGAATAATACCCCTTACCTTAGAAGAAACTTGATACTGGAATAGTGAGGTAGCAGACTTCTCTTCTTCTTTCTCTCCATAATTTCTCTCTATAATAATTGCTCTATAGCTTTAGTGAATTGGTGAAAAATAATGAAGGAATGAGCTTCTATTTATAGGAAAATATAGTTTCAATAATTGCACATTTTGGGGCTCGAAATATTACAGTATAATACCTCCCTCTTTTTCTTTATTTTTAATTTAGTCCTGCAAGTATTATCAAACTTACACAACCTCCCCTAATAGTAAATCCTGTGAATCAATAGTAAATCATGTGAATCAATAGTTCTAGACATGTGAAAATATGAATTACAGTATAGTACCTCCATCTATAACTCCATTTTTAACTTAGTCATGCAAGAATTATCAATCTTGCACCAACTCCCCTAATAGTAAATGAATGTGAATCAATAATACACACATGTGAACAAATAGTTATAATCATGTGAATCAATAGCAATTAATTGATCATTTATCCTAAGTTAATTACCGATTGGTCAATATAACCTCCAGGACATCAATTATTATCGAAATAAATGTCGATTTTCACTAACACTAATAATTCCAACGCAATGGAACTATCAATTTCATCTTTAATCAACACGAACTTATTCATCATTAATATTATAATTCACAATATTTAACAACCGTGTCGCTCCTGTGAAAGGGGCTTTTCGATAAGGATTTCTCCTTATTGGTGCGCAATTAGGTGACCAAACCTCTCCTTGACAGAACTTCTAGACATTGTCAATATTGCAAATAATAATATGAATAACTTTGTCGTCTCAATTATTGAGTTAATAATATAACATATTATACAGATGATACTTTGACAATAATTGAATCAATAATATAAGAGATATGATGCAGCAATTACTATAGCAATAATTGAGTATAACTGAGTGACTTCTTACGTAAGCATCAATAATCAATACTGTGTGCTACTATGCAACCATAATTATTACTGTACTTTTACTACCGAGTAGTTCAACAATTTTAACGGTAACATTTTTGCTGTTATGTTTATAAAATGATAATTATGTCATTTTCTAACTACGACAATACTTCCGTTGTGGGGTCCACCAATGATTGTGTCGTCGTACGGATATTCCCCGATAAAAAGAATATTCCCCGACCAATCGAATATTATTTAACAACTTGCATACTTTGCAAAATTTATAAATATTACCACAACTATAACATTATATCAAATCCACACAATAATATTCAAAAAAATATATTTCGAGAAATTTAAATATTTATTCATAAAATTTGGGGTCTCACAATAGCCTAGTCTGGCTATTCTAATTTGACTGGACACTTGAATAGGGTGCTTAATACCCTGCTAATTTTTACCAAGGCCGTGTCCAGGCTGATGACCCAATGACATCATTTCTTGAGTGGCCGACATAACCTCGGCATAAATATTGGGTACGGGAAGTGGTGCTCCAATAGGATGGTATTGAGTGTTACTCACTTCCAAGGTATGAAAATTGGTCGGCTCAACTTCTGAGTTGAAGCTGATAATTGGCAGATCTCCTTGTTCAGGAGATTCCGGCTCAGCGTTAACAGTGACTAGACTGTTGTTGATAATGTATTTGAGTTGCTAATGTAGTGTGGAGGGAACAGCTCCAGCCATGTGTATCCATGGTCTCCCCAATAACAGGTTGTATTCTGAATTTATCCTGAGGACGTGGAAGAATACATTGAATATATTTGGACCAATCTCAATTGACAGCTCAATCTTTTAGACGGAATTTCATCGGGATCCATCAAAAGCTTTGATAACTGTATGGCTGCTTTAGATCCGTTTAAGATTGACATTCATCTTCACCAAGGTGGCATAAGGATGATATATTCGCAGATCTAACCTCCATCTATCAAAACTCCAAATAGCATATACCCGAAAGACAAAAGCAGTAATATGCAATGGCTTGCAGAATGACCACCGATCCTTCGGAGGTATGTCGTCATCGATGAAGGATATCACATTGTTGTTGAAAATGTGATCAACCATATGTTGAAATTTTTCCACATCCACTGATTTCGGTAAGTAGGCTTCTTCCAAAACCTTCAATAAAATCTTCCAATGATCCTCGGAAGAGAAAACCAAGTCCAGTATTGATATCTGATGTGGAGCTTCTCTTAAGCTTAGAACCACCTTGGCTTCATTATGGCCTATAGTGCAGAGAAATTTTTCAATCTTCTCCATGGGAATATTCCCCTTTGCTTTGAGAATAGGCTTTATCACCCTCTGAGGAAGATACAGTGGATTTTCCTTTGACATTGTAGCAGTAGTATGATACGTGGATCCTTCAGCTTTTCCATAATTCCATGGAACTTTGTGTAAGCTAACAACATGATATTGTGGACTGAAAGGTAAAGAAATTAGCTCTGGTGCGGCCACTTTCAAAGGATTTCCAGTTCCTTTGAGTTGAATTACTTGTATGGGAAATACTTTGACAGTTTCATAATCCTCGTCAGATATAACTACTACTAATCCCTTCCATTTGGTAGGACATGTACTCCCACCCTCAAGTTGCACAGTGTCATTGTCTGCCATTTGCAGGACACCGCTATCAATAAGATTTTGAATGAGATAGCGGAGTGCCCGACATTTGTCTGTGTTGTGACCACGAGAATAGGAATGATATTGACACACTCCATTGGCGTTAAATCGTCCTGCACGGGGATTGATTGGAGGTAGAAGGGATGTAATTCTTCCTTCATTGATCAACATTTGAAATATTTCCTCCATAGATTAGCCCAGATAGGTAAACTCCCTCTGATTGGAAAAATCCCGACGGGCTTTAGCATTTGCTCTCTTTGAAACCTTATCCTCCATAGCTTCACTTTTTGAAGGTGATGGTGGAGCATTCATAACAAAAGGAAGGAGATAGGCATGCTCCTGTTTGATTAATTGGCGTGTGACTTGATGCTGGTGGGTCACCAGTTCTGTCAATTGCTCAATTTGTTTGCAAAGAGGTTTCCTCTTTCGTTCCATAGTAAACTAGAACTTTGTATAATCTCATTTGTCAACACCGTCTTTGATGGTTGGGGATAATTTTCTCTTGAAACGGGAACTCTGTCCAGTGCTCCAACTGATCATGTTAACCTCTTCTTCTTTATGTTGAGGAAGAGGGTTGTCTTACACATGGGGTTGATCTGGTTTGGTGACCACGATCTCACCGTTATCTATTAAATATTGGATCTTGTGTTTCAAGGCCCAACAATCTTGAGTATCATGTCCAGGTGCTCCGGCATGATAAGCACACTTCCGAGTAGCATTAAAACCCCTCCGATTAGGGTTGGCTAGTGGAAGAAGACGTGTAATTTTCTTCTGAGTAGTCGGAAGAGCCGTAATATTCTTGAGTGAGTCCCCAAGGGTGTGAACGTCGAGGGCGCTTTTACTTCTCACTTTTTAGGCAATGGAGGGTTTAAAGACCGCTGGCAAAAGGGTGTAGTTTCTCCTCAGTATAGGCATGTTCATTTGCCTTTCCGTCTCTTGTAGTATCAAGGAAACATCCTCCTCTTTCTTTTATGGACCCTCCGGGTTGTTTCTATAAGATCCGGATTAGATGTGCTCAAAGAATCATGAAGAGCGCCTAGGTCTTGAATCTTACCGGACTTCAATCCCATCTCAACCATTTCTCCGTGTTTAATCATTTCAGAGAATGGTTTGCCAATACCGGCTAAAACTCTTTCATAAAAAGGAGCTTCCTGTATATCTATGAACGTCATGACCATTTCTGATTTAGTCATGGAAGGAATAACTTGAGTAGCAAGGCACCTCCACCTTTAAGCATACTTTCTAAATGACTCATTAGACTGTTTCTTGACCTTGGTAATTTGGTACCGGTCAGGAGACATCTGAGATTGAAAAATGTATTGAGTGAGGAAGGCATGAGCTAGCTCTTCCCAACTATGGATCTTTGAGTTGTCTAATCTGGTATACCATTAACGGGCTTCTCCAGTCAGACTCTTTTAGAACAGCTGCATTCTGAGCTTCTCATTTTCCACATAAGATCCAAGTTCTCCAATGAATACTTTCAAATGTGTATAAGGATCCCCTAATCCGTCATATTTTTCAAAATCAGGGGTTTTGAATTTCTCTGGATAATGAACCCCAGGAAATATGCAAAGGTCAGCATATAAAACACTTCCATATGTTCCAATCCCATTTAGAACACGGATAGTTCCCTCCATTTGGAGGACCTTCTTCCTGTTGTCACCAGTGTCTAGATCTCCTTTGAGATGGGCGTTTTTAGGGTCTTTGTTGGTTCTATCCAACTGAGGTTCTGGAATGGTTTTTTCCAAACCTTGAGCTCCTCCTTGTAAAGAGGATTCTGTATGTGTAGGCATCTTCGTACCCTGAGCAGATTGATGCAATTCTTTCAAAGAAATAAAACAAATCAGTAATTTGTTAACTCAATCCACAAATTCTTCTCGAAACAAGATTAGACCGTTGAAGAAGACATGAATTGGTCAGAAGGCTCGTGGCCTTTTTGGATTTTGAGCGGTAATGTGCCCAATTGCTTCCCTACAAAAGACTTGTATAGTTTAGTCTTAGGGATAATGTAAATGTTATCATGATGTGCCCGTTTTAGGAATATGGTCCTGCAAAAACGGTTGTTAATTGATAACATGTCATGTATGCACAGGTATTCTTCATATTTTCCATTACATATAAATGATCATGGAATAAAATTACAAGTAAATGCTTTTATAAGTAATTGAAAATGGAAAGCATGAAGAGACTTTCCTCCGCATTTGGTTTATCAAAGGTTGACCTATCTTAGGGTTACTCTCGTGGCTTTTTGGAATGAAGATTCCCAGATCATCGCAATCTACTTGACGGGAAGTTAATCCAGTCTTTCAACTGGAGCGAATCTGGGTGGTGCCTTTCCTGAGCCTCGTTGGAATTAGTCTTCCTACGAGTCCAGTAATCAAACACCGACAGGATAGCCTCCTGGTGGAGGGACCACACAACATACATTCACATACAACGTGTCTCACCATTTATGCAAAATGATGACATGTGTAAAGCACTAATATCACAGATAGATATTTAATAGTGAAATAAGTAAAATGCATTCGTACACATTCATCATAAATGTAAATGCAACATTCACACACAAGCATATAATAATTTTGAAAAGCTTGTAATAGCGGCTTAAGCCCTCTTACTGGAGTCCCCAGTAGAGTCGCCACCTGTCGACGTCGGGATTTTTAGTTGTCCCTTTTCGTTACTTATTCTTTGGTGTTCTCATGTTAATGTGAGATTTGTTTAAAAAAGGGTGAAAAGGTTCACATGTGTAATGTCGACGATTTGACTTTAAGAGTCTCCAGTTGGTGTTTTTAACTGGTTGCACCAATGCAACCAAAAAGGTTTGCACATTGACCCAGTGATATGACACTGCTAAACGGGTCCGTGAAACCGAGATTCATTTGGGTTCGGGGGCTTGATTATGCGGAGGGAAGGTGTTAGGCACCCTCCGACATCCGTGTTACCACGGTGACCGCCACTTCTCAAAGAAACTATTATATGAATGTATATGTGTGTGTGTGTATGTGTGGATCAATGTGTAATTATTTGAAAGTAGTGCGAGGCCTCGTTAAGACTTTCAGATATACAAGGTTTGAATTTAAAGAAAAATTTAGTTTTAACCAAGATATAGCAATGAAGTTTTATAAAAGAGGTTTTTCAAACCTCATGCTCAATAGGAATTGAGACCTTTTCATGCTTCCATTTTATTATTAATATGTTACGGCTTGTTTGCTTTTATTTTCTAGATGCGAGGCATCTTCTAGAAAATAATATACAAAGATGTCGAACTCCTTATGGGCATGACAAATATCCAAGGAAATTAGTACACTATAAATAATGTACAAGTGCTTACAAATGAAAAAAGTCCATCACGGAATCAATCTAGATTCAAGAATCAAATATGTGATCACATGATTCCTAGGCTCACATGATACTATAGTTTGTATGGAAAGTAGTAAGCAGTTATATATATATATAAGTCAGATATATATATATATATATATATATATATATATATATATATATGTGTGTGTGTGTGTGTGTGTGTGTGTGTGTGTGTGTGCATGATCAGCCACCATGAAGCAACTCCATGGGGGATCAGAAATGTAAATAAAATAGTAGATGCTATCAACCGCCATGAAGTAAACTCCAGGCGGGACTTGAATGTAAATAAAGCTATAAAAGAGATCAACCGCCACGAAGTAAACTCCAAAGTGACGAAATGTAAATAAAAATCGTAAAAGGCCAATAAGTAAACTCCAGCTCGATGAAAATGACAATATATATATATATATATATAAGTAGTAAACGCATCGGATGTAAAATCCAGGCTCATCTGATATGTCCGACAACAATTATATATATATATATATATATATATACAAATATATATAAAAGCAATAAACGCTCCGGATGTAAAATCCAGGCTCATCAGATATGTCTGACAACAATTATATATATAAGTATATATATATATATATATATATATATATATATATATATATATAAGCTAGTAAACGCTCCAGACATAAGTCTAGGCTCAATCGATGCATAACTCGATAATGTTAGTCCATATAAAAATATATACATATATAAGTATATATATATAGATAGAAATGAAAACCACGGACCAAAGTCCGGGCATACGCACACAACACGACTCTCAATGTGTTGAATAGTGTGTGCAAATATGAAGAGAAAGGCTTTATAGAGTATAAGAAGGCTTACAATGGGCTGCCAATGCAGGCTTCTATAACTCTAAATGGATAAACACTCAGCTCCCGCCGATAAATATATTACTGTATGTGGGCTATCAGGTGTTTAAAATGAGGAAACACTCAATATAGGGTGTGTACAGAGCAAATTGGATAAGGCTTCCTCGCCTTTTCTTTTATTTAAAATGGCTACCCCAAGCCCTCTATTTATAGAGAGGGGAGCATGCAAGTGTACCTCACGGTGAGTCATGATGCACCTCTACGGTAGCCAGCAGATGAACCTACTACCGCCTGGGGTGCCCCGGGTTCTCTGGTCCCATCATTCAAGCACGTGCACTCGCAATCAGAATGTCCATTCGAACTTGCAAAACATCAATCCGAACATCCGAACGAGGTATATATGACCTTCTTTGGGCTGCTTGTGTCGAGAGTTACACAATCACATGGATTAGAGGTTATACGAAGTCAGGAAGAGGGGACCATGCCCATGGTCTTCAAGCTTCAAATTATATCCGGTCTACTGCCACGCGTAATAGTCACTCGGGATTGGAACTCCTTGGTTCTTGTAGGACATTGTTGTATGTATGTATGTCTGAAGTGTTGAGATGACGCGTAAGTGTTGAGGTAGTAAGATGACATGTGACTGCTCACCGGGGTTATCACTGATTTGAGTTGAAAGCAGACGTTGCTCAGGGTTACATCTGAGATTGGACAACTTGTTTGAATGTCGCAATGTCATCTGTGAGAATGCCTGTATGCCCGGTGTTAGCTCTGGGTCTGAGGTATGAGTGCCTCGGTGGGAGGTCTTATTGAAGCTGATCGCATGCATTTGAAACAAGCATTTCCAGGGTTATTACCGGAACTGCAACAGCATTCCTTGGTGTGATCTCCAAGGACGAAATTCGGGGTTATCTCCGAGGTTGGAAATGATCCTTCCGGTGTGTGTTCCGGGGTTGGAAATGATGTTCCTGGTGTGTGTTCCGGTTGAGGTCGATGTTCCTGTGTGTGTTCGGTTGGGGAATGAACTTCCTGTAGAGTATCCTAATGGATGTGAGCCGCCTTTTCGTGGTTATGTTTGAAAGACGAATCACCCTCTATCGCAATGTTAATAAATGTGTGTGTAGAAAATTTTGAGTGTCTACGATATATACAGACAAAAATTTTGAGTGTCTGCAATATATACAGACTGAAGTCCGGGCATACACACACAACACGACTCTCAACGTGAAGAAAAGTGTGTGCAAAGATGAAGAGAAAGGCTTTAAAGTGTGTAAGCTGGCTTACAGTGGACTGCCAAAGAAGACTTCTATAACTTTAAATGGATGAACACTGGGCTCCTACCGGTAAAAATATGAAAGCCTATAATCTCACAAGTGTATAAAAAGAGAAAGCACTCAGTTTATAATGTGTACAAAGCAAATTGGGCAGGGCTTCCTCGCCGTTTCTCTTGCAAATATGGCCACCCCAAGCCCTCTATTTATAGAGGGAGGATCCGTAGGTGTACCGCAAAGAGAGTAGTGTGTACCTACGGTAGCAAAGAGTGTACTGCGGCGGTGCCCCTGAGCAACATGGGTCCCACCGTCTCGAAGTACGTGTACTCTGATAACACGTGTTCGCTCGAACCTTCATAACTTTCAATTCGGGAGTCCGATGGAAGCGTACCATGCCATTTCGGAAATCTCTTTCCGAGAGCTATGAAATGACTTAGGATTTGTTCTTTTTTATTCCAGGAATATGTGTTCATGACAAAAATAGCATTTCCGGGTCTCCGCCAGGCAGTCCGTTGAGTTATTTTGCGTAGTTTGTGCTCGAAAGTTGAGATATTGTTCTTGTGGGACTTCTTTTGAAGCAATATGAGTTGAGATGAGTTTATTTGATTTGAGTTGAAGTTGAGTTGGAAAAATTACCTTTTTGCCCCTCCCGGGGTTATCTCCGATTTAGGCGCAGTTGTAGCTGTCTTTTCTCAGGGTTATCTCTGAGGTTGGCTTAATGTTGACTCTAAATGTCCTCAGGGTTATCTCTGAGGTTGACTTGACCTCCCGGGGTTGACTCCAGGCTTTGCACTTGATCTTCCGGGGTTAGAACTGACTTTCCCGGGGTTATTTCTGGGGTTGGCAACTGATTTCCGGGGTTATCTCTGGGGTTGGAAAATCTATTTCTCGGGCTACCTCCGGGGTTAGAATTGATGTTGTGGTCCTCCAAGGTTATCTCTGGAGTGTGAAAAAGACGCTTTTGTCCTCCTACATAGTTAGTAATAGGAAAACAAAATTTTGAGTGTCTACAATCTTCACGGCTTTTGGAGTAAATGAGGATGTCATCAATAAAGACAACCACAAAATGATCCAAATATTCCTAGAATACTCGGTTCCTCATGGCCATGAAGGCAACAGGAGAATTAGTCAATCCAAAAGACATGACTAGGAATTCGAATTGCCCATACTGAGTTCTGAAAGCAATCTTTGGAATGTCATCGATTTTAATCTTTAATTGATGATATCCGGAACGAAGATCAATCTTTGAAAAGAATCTGGCACCTTACAACTGGTCAAACAGGTCATCAATGCGAGGTAACGGGTACCTATTTTTGATGGTGACATGATTCAACTCCCGATAATCAATACAAAGTCGCATACTCCCATCTTTCTTCTTTACTGAACGTAGCAGAGCACCCCAAGGAGAAGTACTAGGGCGAAAAAAATTGATATCTAACAGCTTCTTGCATTTGGGTTTTAACTCTCAAGTTCAATAGGAGCCATTCGATATGGGGCTTTGGAAATGGGTTTTGTACCGGGTTCAAGTTCAATTCAAAACTAAATTTCATGCTCTAGGGGTAGGCTAGGAAGTTCTTCAGGAAATACGTCAGGAAATTTATTAATATTAGAAATATCATTCAAATTTGACGTATTTTTGTTTAAACTGTGACATGGGCTAATAAAAGCTTGACATCCATTTTTTGATAAATAAATGGCTTTATGGCTTGATATGACATTGATTGACTTTAGTGGTTTGGTTGCTTGAATTAGCATAATAGGTTGGTTAGGAATATGAAAGCTAACAACCTCACGAAAATAATCACTTTTAGCATGATGATTAGTTAACCGATCAATCGATAAAATCACATAAAATGTAAGTATTTTCAAAGAGATAAGATCGACAGGTAATGTGAGGGTGCCGATTTGAATCAAACAAGACTTATAAACAATGGATGTAATGAAGGTTTCTCCCAATAGAGTTTTAATAGATAAGTCAAAGTCTAATTTATCCGGAGTTAAATTTAAACATTGAGCGCAAGTAGGAGAAATAAAAGAATGGGTAGAACCGGTATCAAATAAGGTATAGACTTTGCAAGAGTTTATGATTATCTTACCCATGATAACCTCGTTTGGGTTCCTCACTTTTTATGAGGTCATGACAAACGCTTTCCCTTGAACTACCGGCTTTGACTTATCTGGGACGGCATTTGGTGTCACCATCACAGATGGACTTATCTTCACTACACGACAAAATCGTGCTAGGTGGCCTTCTCTTCCGTAATTGTAACACGCTTTGGATTGCTACGTACAGTTTAGACTGATGTGTCCCTCCCCTCCGCATTTGTAGCATACAACCGGTGGTCGTTCTCCTTCCTTAACAATGGGTGTTGGTGCTGCTATCTGTCCATCATTATTGAACCTTCTCTTTTTCAAATTTCCACTTCTATTATCTTTTCCATGATTACCACCGAAGTGGTTACCATTTCTGGCATGTTGATTTCCTCCATGTTTGTTGTCACCGCTTCGATGACTGCTATCACTGGTATTATCGCTTTATCGGCTGCTATCTCTTGGTTGGGTTAACTCATTATCGCGCTCTAACAACTGAGCCCTATTCACAACATCTGAATACAGGCAAAGTTTGTAAGAAATGAGATATTGACGTATTTCGAGTTCTAAACCTCTTAGAAATATCTGGGTCATATACTCCTCATTATCTACCAAATGGGATACAAACCGGAACAAAACGGAAAATTTAGCTTCGTGCTGTGACACGGTCATATTGTTTTGCTCTAGCTCAATGAATTTTACCTCCTTCATGTGACAAATACTTTCAGGAAATTACTTGTCGTTGAACAATTTTTGGAACTTCTCCCAAGATATCTTCAGTGCGACAAGTTGAGTACGTTTACAGATTCCCACCAATAATCTGCCTCTCCTCGCAACATGAAGGTGGCAAAGGGAACCTTTTGCTCCTATGAGCATCCCAAGACATCAAATATCTTGGTGATCTGCTTAATCCACGTCTCTGCCTTAAGTGGTTCTGGCTTTCCCAAAAACTTCGGTGGTCCCAGCTCCTTTAATTGCTTAACGGTGACCATCTAAGAGTTGCCAGTGTTTCCACCTGCATTTTGAACAGGAGTCTCTCTTGCCTGATGTTGCACGAATTGCAGAAAGCTCCTAAACATCCCGTCGTTCATCATTTGGTTGGTGTTGTTGTTTACCTGAGGATTATTGCCTTCCTGATGCACATTATCCTAGTTATTGATCATCGGTGACTCAACGGTCTCATGTGCTCCATTTCTTATCTCAACATTTTTAGATGTCATTTTTAAACACTGCCACAAAACAAGGGTTAATTGACATACCACATATTATCCCTATATTTTGACCGGCCAATTAAATAATAAATAAACTTAGGTAGGTCATACTAGTGAAGGATTTACCCGTCTCTCCCCTCCTATTTCTAGTCTCACATCTCAACTAGGGATCATGTCCCTAAGCTTTGATACCAACTGTGAAACCCCCAAAATAGGTATACATCACACATTCTGACTCGCCAAATACATGGTACAAAACTTAAATACAAACTTCATTTATACAATACGACAAAACATAGCTAAGAGTTTTAACATGAATATTATCTTGTAGGCAATATCCAAACTCAAATGAAGTCCTCATTACATTATTATCACACTATTTCATAGAATAGCGAGGACTACTAAAGCAACCATCTGGACTGTCACTCCATTCCCCGACAAGTCCCGCGATATTCTCATTTCATGAAGAGAACAATGAAAGCAAAGGGTGACCTCAACTAGCCCAGTAAAGAATATTATGACTAAGTTAATGCAGAATAAATTATTGTTAGCCTTCAATAGTATTAAACTGATATAATACAATAGACAACAAGTTTAACTGCAGCGGAACAAGCAATCCATTAGAAGAGTCAAGTAAAGCATGATATATGCTATCTTCTATGATTTCAAAGTTTATCATCAATTTTATCGCTGAGACTCTGCTCAATAAATAATCCACATCACTGAATTATCCATGCACTACGGGCCAAGGATATTCATTATTATCACATCCACGAATCATCCATGCACTACGGGCTAAGGATATTCGTTATTATCACCAATGGTCATGATCATGCCAACAACCGTCCATCAATGCACTACGGGCCAATGAGGACTTTTACCACATCAATTGTAACATTACAGGTCATGATTATACCGATACATAGTCATAATCATACCAATCAACAGTCCATCTATGCACTATGGGCCAAAGATGCCTTTCATCATAATATAAGCATGAGGATGATGACAATGATATAAGAATTTAATTAAATGAGACCAAGGATAAATTTTAAAGATTTATAAATCAATTTATCCAGAATTCAATAATGTCCAAATTGTCAACATGATACTGCTTTGTGGAGTAAAATTCAAGAATAATATTGTATCAAAAATAATTTGGACAGAAAAGAAATCAATTTTTTTCATGAATAGTACCCCGGGTGAATAGTGCCTTAGTGAATAGTACCCGTGAATAATAGTACTTCATGAATAATACCCGGATATAAAAGATCAAAATTTAACAAGAATGTTCAGAAAAATATTCTTGTGAAAAGATACTAGATGAAGCACAAATTTCAAGGATATTCTACTAATTTCAAGGAGTATAGAAGCAATACTTAACAAAATGAGTGTAGAATTCAGAATCTGAAACGAAATAATATTACTTACATACTACAGAGTATGGAAGAAAATATTATTTTTTACGAATATTTAACAAAAATAATATCTCTTACCTTAAAAGGAGAGTACTTCTGACTGGTAGGGCGGGGATATTCTTGAAGAAAACTTATACTATTTTCTACGCTCAAAGCTTCCTTAAACTCTAAAGAAATACGCTCAATATTATAGAAGAGGAATTCTTTGATTCTGGTGTGATTTTTAATTTTAAACTAAGCATCCTATTTATAGGAGAATGGCAGAATACTATTTGAATTTTAGAAATCACGGACCAACAGTAGGAATCACGGGCGCTAATTCACAGGTGAAACCTGAAAGAAAAATTTTGATTTTATTATTCTGCACTATGCAGTACTATGCAACACTATGCAGTACTATGCAATTAATAAAATATAAAAACTTATTTAAAATATAATATATATATATATATATATATATATATATAACTTATATACATATATATAAGTAATAAAACAAAACTGAGATAACTTTCTCCTGTTGAAAAATGAGAAAGTGGGGGTTCATGTACTAAGAAAAATTTACAACAAATACTTCATAAAAAATCTCCTCTATTTATCTCAATTCACTTGGCTTCACTAAACACATTTTTAATAACATTTATTCATCATTATTATAACTCGCAATATTAACATCCAGATCATTCTCAGGAAAGAGGGGGCTTTCCGATAAGGACTTCTCCTTATTGACGCGTAATTAGGTGACCAAACCCCTTTCCTCGACAGAACTTTCTAAAC
The DNA here is from genome assembly GCA_020205605.1 of Panax ginseng. Lineage (NCBI taxonomy): Eukaryota > Viridiplantae > Streptophyta > Magnoliopsida > Apiales > Araliaceae > Panax > Panax ginseng. The sequence goes on from CM035134.1 coordinate 116,137,097, forward strand.
ATTGTCAATAATGCAATTAATAATATGAATAACTTTGTTATCTCAATTATTGATTTAATAATATAAAATATTGTTCAAATGATACAGTGACAATAATTGAATCAATAATGTTAGATACTATGAAGCAATTACTGTGGTAATAAATGAATAAAACTGAGTGACTTCTTACGTAAGCATCAATAATCAAAGATATTGTACAATACCTGTAATAACCCGAGATTTTCTATATTAAATAAATAAGAAATTTTATGATAAATTTTTTTTTTTATTTAATGATTTAGACTAAGTGTCAAGTAAAGTGAGCGATAAATGCGAATACATTTATTACTTGAAAAAATTAGAAATAATTTTGGAATTATTAATTACCACAAATTATATGGTAATAAATTTCGGTATGTTAAATGTTTTTATTAATTATTTTCCATGAAAACATGATTGGAAATAATATATGAAGTGATAATTAGATTTATATAATAAAAATTTTATTATATGAATTGTCGTAATATTTAAGTTAATTATTTTAACTTGTCTATTGAACGAAGAATAAGTCGATATGGAATCCAAACCACGAAATTGGGATTATGATTAAGAGATAAGAATATCAATATAATATTATTGATATTATAATTTTACTGATACCATAAATATGTAATGTATGTGCAGACGAGATAATGTTGAAAGCAATTACGGTCAATTAGGTCATAGCATAATCTTTGTCTTTGTGAAACCCTAATTATTAAGCTTCGATTATGAGATATGGTAGAGAGTAGTATCGTATATAAAAAGTTACCGTGTATAAGGATGTCTGTAATTAGAATAAACCCTAATTACTATTTTTACGCCGATAATTAGGACAAACCCTAATTATTATAACCTTAATCGGTTGAAGTTAGAAACCGTAATGACTGTGTTAGTAACACACATAGATAATTATAGAACCCTAAATTTTCAATCGAAAACCCTAATTTTAAATTACCAAGTTTAATTTCGATGTTATTATATAAGTGTTTTAATTTACCAAAGGATAGAAATTAATTGGTAAATGGTAAGCATTAAAATCTAGTGATTAAATATTACATTTAATTACCTTGTACAAGATTGCCCTTATAATTATATGGGAAATTACCAAAATACCCTTTTTTGTCCATTTTAGTGTATTATGAGTAGCATTGTTGCTAGGATCTTTGCAAAAGCTAGCCAACCACCACCTTCTAGAATTCCCTCATGCTACTATGCTATTACACCATCAATTATCAGCCATTGTGAGCATCCAATTCATCTAGATTAATTAATTACATGATTAAAGAGAGAGAAATGAGCTACTTTAATTTTTCATTTCTCCCAAACCCTTCTCTCTCTAGAAATCCGAATTATAGAGTGTGAGAGAGTGAGGAGATAAGCTAATATCAATGTCGAATGCAAAGACAAGATCGTAAATAAAATGATCAAAATCAAAAATCAAAGCTAAAAGGTATTAAAACCCTAAATTTTTGAAATCCTTTGATCTTATGTAAATTTCAGAATTGATTATTTAAAGTTGTGTAATAGGGTGTCAATTGATGATCCGGGTTGATAAATCATGAATCCATAACATCAAAGTGCACGAATTTGAAGATTTAAGCAAGTTGGAAAAATCGAATTACATTATTTTTCACCAAATGTCGAGGCTATAACTCTTTTAATCGATCTCTCGTTTTTTGTTTAAAAGTTGTTATAGGTAGCTGATATGTGGTCTTTAATCTCCAAAAGGAATAAAGTTCATAGCTATTGTAGATCGGTATTTATAAGCGGTCAAAGTGGGTTGGCCAAGCATTGATTCCATATTTCTTCAAACCCGTAAAATATTCTAAGTGTCCGGAAAATATTATTTTGGAAAATGTCGGGCCATATATCTCTCTGGTTATCTTTAATGTGTTTTGGGTTCTAAAGGTTTTTATGTGTAGCTTGTTATGTTGTATTTAACCTCCAAAAGAATCGAGTCCATATATATTATGGATTAAGAGTTATTTAAGGTCAAAGTGGGTTGACCAAGATTGTAGGAAAATTCTCAAAATGACCAGATTTTCTAAGTGTTGATTTTTCCGACAAGGTTTGACCATACTTTATCTCGCTTGATTTCTTATTGTTATGATGATGTTAAGTGTTAGCATTGTAGTCCTACATGTTTTCTACACAGTTGAATTGATAGGTCACGTAAACAATTCACGATCATCAAGTTATAGAGGTCCAAAGTAGGCACCTCAAAGCGTTTCTTCGTGAAGAAACGACTTTGGAAGCTACTTTGATGGTCGATTTCTCCGGATCGATGTTGTTTAAACGTTATGATTATTGGTAATTGTATTCATTATTTCCTCTACAAGATCCAATTTATAGATTATCCAAATTAGCTTCGGATAAAGAGAGTTATACTTTCAAATTGACGTGCCCACTCGCCACCGCTTTAGGATTTACGGGCTTGGTGAAGAACACCTATAGCGACAGTTACTGTCACTATAGGGGCCTTTAGCAACGATTTTAATTATTTTAATTTACGATTTTACGGAAAATGATTTAAAAATTAGAAAAAATAGATTTTAATTATTAAAAATACTTATTAAATTACGAAAAATTATTTTAAAGTCCAAGAAAAATATTATTTAATTATTTTGAGTATATTTCATAAATATTTAATATTTTTGGAATATAAAAGGTATTTATTTATTTAATTATAATATTAAATAAATGATTTAAAAATAGTTTTAATTCATGAAAAAACATGAAAAAATATTTTATGGTATAAGAAAATATTTTGAGTTATTTTCCATGACTTTTAATATTTTGTGATGAATTTCATTAATTAATTATATATTAATGATATTAAAGTTATTTAATGATTATATTAAATAATTTAGTTTAAAAATAATTTTAATATTATAAAATCATTTTAAATAAAATTAAGGTATTTAAAAATATTTTAAGTTATAAAATATAACTTTTAATATTTAAAGGATAATTTCATTAATAATTTAATATTAATGATATTAAGATAATATTAATGATATTGAGTTTATTTAATAATTATTATTAAATAAATAGTTTAAAAATGGTTTTATTTATTTAAAAATCATTTAAAGTGGATATTAAGGATTTAAAAATATTTCAAGTTATAATTAATGACTTTTAATATTTGGATGAATAGTACATTAATATTTATATATTAATGGTGATTATTTAAAAATAATTTTAATTGTTTTAAAAATCATTTAAGGGTAATATAAATGTTTTAAAAATAGTTTGAGTTGTTATGAATAACTTTTATATTTTGGCAATGGTTTCATTAATAGTTTAATATAAATTAATTATTAATGATAAGGGGAATTGTTTAATGTTTAAGTCATTTAATTATGATTCCATGTTTGAAAGTTATAAATTTACCAAACTAGTATTTAGAAACCCGTATGAAGTCCGAGGATTTGATGAAGAGCACCCATAGTAACAGATTATATCACTATAAGCCCTTGAGTGATGATTTGAATTATTTTAAATTTTTCAATTTAAAAATTTTGAAAATGGTTAAAAATAAGATGTCTGATATTTGCAGATGTTGAGGTATAGAATAAGAGTCTTAGACTCAGATTTATTTGCGAATAAAGTTGTCGATGACGCAAACAAATGTCAGACCCTATAATAGAAAGAAAAGACTAATGTAAGAGCATGGATGAGATATTTGAAAAATGTATAAAAATATTTCAAGTATAGAATAGGAACTAAAAGTATGATCACTGTGATTATGTGATTAGACTATGTCTTGTTGTAATAAGCGATGCACTTATGTGTTAAGATATATTGTTCTAATCGAACGAATGATCCGATTATTGATAGGTTATGATAAAGAGATAAAACCTAAGTTGAGATTTGTAATCGTGAATCGGTAAGTATCTTACCTTTGCATTTTCTTTATGCAATGGACATGAGTAAGAAGTTTGAAATTATTCTATTCTGTCTGCAGTTATATACGCTTTGATTATCAACATGTTAGCTCGGATATATATTACATTAAGTTGATTTCTAAATGGCTATACAAGTGTCCCCACTTGGATAATCATAGCATTTATTCACATGTTGATACACCTTTGTCAATTACCCGTATATATATATGTTGAATTACATATTATTGTTGAGCAAGATTAAAACCTTCGGTTTTGGAACCCGTGGCATGTATGAACATCCCTATATGGGAAGATTTTTTGCAAGTGGCGGATAGAGTGAGTGATGAATTTCGTTCAAGTTATGTAGTATTGATCAATACAGGGTACAACGGGGCTGATCACCCTCCGTGCCCGTAAGTTATGATGGTTTGAGGATAGAATTCCGCTAAACCTTTTCGAAAATGAAAAGAATGTTCATAGTATGTTTCTTAAACCCTATTCAAGGGTAGAGCCAGAGCCAAATTTAAAGAATTTGAAAGAGAGTTGTTATGTGAAATTTTTATCAGTACAGATTACTTCACAACTTTCAATTCGTTGTAGAAGTGTTATGTAAAGAGAATACTTATATTCTTTCGACATATATAATTGCTATTACTTCTTTGGGCACTTAAATGCTCATCCTTGCTTAAATTAAATATTTTCGAGTTATGTATGAGCAACTTTGAAGGCTCGAACACGAACAAAGGAAAAGGAAAAGGAAAGCTGATCGAATAAGTGTGTATTATGAGTTAATGGTTATAGTTGTATTGGTATCTATTCAAGTATTGTAAAGAATGTATTTGAAGGTCACGTACCTGGGGAAGTAAACTTTGATGTATGTAAATTAAGTTCGAATGTATTATTATTTAGTATTATTCAGCTTAAAGAAATGGTATCGTGGAGAACCGAGTTCGGGTTTCAAGTACCTGGATTTGGGGTCATCACAGGTTGGTATCAAAGCTGTTGGTTATGAAGCTTAGGTAGGAATACACGAGACTAATAACATGAATGATTAGGATAAGTATTAACTCATATAGAGTTAGTTGGTCGATAAGATTCAAAGATGAATCTCGTGCGAGTGTAAAGACACGAGTTCCTAACTCGATTATGAAGTTAAGCAATAGTGGGGGAATAGATTGAGTCTAAAAAGGCTGAAAGTGCAGATTATGAGAGATCGTAAAATAAAACGATCAAGATATAGAACTAAATCGTAATATATACGATGAGATCACCCAAGTGATCCGATAAAGGCTATAATGACCCGAAGGAATCAATCGATGATTGGAAAGTTTACTGACAAGATTCTTTGTGTATGAATTGTACTATCAATTGATGCAGATCCGGAAGAGAATTATAAATACTGAATTAAATTCGTATGGAGAATGGGGTTAGTGTTAGATGGGGATTCAATTGAGGACTCATGTCGGCAGCTGAGTTGTATGATTCTTCGTATGGGAGCTGAATTGTACTTGGTGTAAAAACCACTTAGTTTACAGCAATCGATAATCATTGAAATGTCTCGTATCGCGCTATTTGTTATATGCACATTAAGAGGATGACTCCATTCTCAGGTGTATAACAGTTAGATAGGTCATAGATAGAGAATATAAGATTAAGTTCGAGTTCTTAAAACTCATACCTATGAGACATTCTTGACTCATAATTATATGAAATGTTTATGAACCCCTCAGCGAATGGACGCCAAAGGTCTGACTAGGATAAGTTCTTAAACTCATATGATTGTGGCAATTTATGAACTCATAAGTGTGGTTTGATGAACTGGGTATAGTTTTGTGTGAATGGAGTGTTATGGATTACAGGAACAGATAGATTGTTAAGTAAATGAATTTTAGTGAAGGTGTTAGGTTTTCCTAAACTCCTAGCTATGCTAAACTTCAAAATTTTTGACATCAAGCTAAATCGCACTATGTGCTTTTGAAAACAAAAATGTAGACTCGTAATCATTTTTGAAACGGTTTAAAAGTACTGATCTATGCTACTTATTTTGGCTGAGGCGCAAATGATTTGAAATATCAAATTTTGTTTTAATTATCACTCATGTACCATGTAACTTTAGTGCGAGAGATGATAAAAATGTGATGGAGTTGTAAATCTGAGGGAATACTTAGTGTGAATTTGACCGAAGTCATTTGTTCCACTATTGTATGATGTGTTATGACAAAGTCATACAATGGCGGCATCCTCAACGGATTGTTAATACTGATGCGGCATCATGGCGTCATTCTCGAAAATGTTTTCAAAAGTTTAATTTGCCAACTGGGGTTTGGCTACATCTAAATAATTCGATTGAAGTGAATTATTGATATGAGTCTATGCTATTTGAATCAACTAGACTAATGTTTATGAAAACTCTAAGTGTTCATTGAAGAAATTTCCCGAACCAAATTGTTTGATGCGGAATCCTATGATAAGACCGAGGTGAACAATGTTGTTTGGATAAATGATCCAATCTAATGGCGTAAATATTACGCTAGGTATGATTAATACGTTATGCATGACGTAGGGCTACAATAGGCTAATCACCTAAAGTACTATTAATGGTAGTTTACCTTCTTTGTGATTGTAAACATACCGGGTAATGTTTTGTTTTGCGGTATGAATCACAAGTTAAAACTATGTGTTCATGGTCTATATGACCCCTCGGCATAATTTGAAAACTTTTACTCTTGTGAGAGGTGTATTGGGTAGCATGTGATGATATGTGTGAATGTTGTAAGCCACGAGATAGAGTTAAGCCGAGAGTTATGAGGAGGTTGGGCGGAGGAGATATTCGGATAAAGGCAGTTGAAGGTTTAAATAGAAGCCAAAGAACACGAGATATATACCTTGGAACAAGCTTTAGTCATCACCTTCATGCGATTCGATGCGAGTGGATGGACACCGCCTTTTCGGCGAGAGATAGGCGTTGATGAGAATTGAATAAATTTATCGTCAATCAAAATAAGAGACAACGATATATAAAGTCTTGATTAACGTGTATATATACTATATATTAATCGAGGGGTAACTTATGTATGTAGATGTGCGGTGAGAAAGATATGTGGAATAAGAAGGATCATATTCACACCCGAGCTAATATCGAGGCCAACGGATGAAATAGAAGCTCACTAGGAACCCAAATCGGACGAGGTGGCTATCGTGGAAAAACGTAGCATCGGATCCGAAAATGTTGGATTTGACGGATAGTGATTCGAGACACTAAAGTTGAAGCTGCTCAAGCATCAACGGAGGTGCGAGATTTGGAGAACAAGGTTTCTTCATTGGAAAGGTTGTGAGAGATAGAAAAGTTGATCGTCGGCGTTAATGGAAACAATGGAAGAAGCGGGATAAGCTCAAAATCCAAATTGACTAGATGGAACCTCAAGCGACACATCCGTGAAGGACACACCTCTCCTCGTTGCCCCGAATATAAGAAAGGTGGATGTGTTTAATTGTGGGATGGAAGAACATCGAAGCGAATGAATGTCCAAGAAAAGGCTTGGTAAATAAGTAGTATGGGTTATGTATGTAATATGTGTGATAAGTAATGAACTATTTTTAACTTTTATGTTGGTTAAGATTTTAAATCCCGACTTTCGTAGTCCTGAAAGGGATAGGTTGTTGATTAAAGCGAGATGTCTTTGTGTAAATATTCGATAAATAAATATGAATCTAAGTTTGAGAAATGAAACGAGTTTAATACACTAATCTTATGCAATAAGGTTTAAAATGTAAGGTATAATTTATGGTTTTATTTAACTAGATAATGCCGCCAAGCGTCAAACTCGAAACCAAAGGATAGAAGAATCCACTAATCTTTGAGGAGCAGCGACCCAGAGGCGATGCAAAACTTTGCAAACATGGTAGCTCGGGCTATCGTGAGGAACACCGATTCACGGAAACCCGACCGAACAATCGCTTGCAAAATTCAAAGACTTCAAAGCCGTAGGACCACGAATTCGAGGATCAACACCCTATAGAAGCCCGGACTTGGGTGACCGAGATAGAGAAGGCGTTAAATAATCTAAAAAGTAGATGAGGGCAAAAGACCGCTTTTCCACTTATATGATGAAAGGGAAGCTAACTTTTGGTGGGAGGCAAATAAGACTCGAGGCGGGAGAAGAAGAAATTACTTGGGATAGGTTTAAGGATTTATTTTTCTAAAACTATCTCTCTGTTAGTATCTGCGATCTAGAATGGAGGTGAGATTCACGGAGTTAAAGCGGGATAACATATGTATTGCGAGTATCTTAGTAAAATTTAATGAGTTGGCTAGGTTTGCTCCACATCAAGTGGATACAGAGGCTAGGAAGGCAAGGAGATTTGAGTTGGGCTTAAAACCACAGCTCTCTGATAAGGTGTTAATCTTGCAAATCAATACTTTTGCAGAGACTCATGGAGAAGGCTATCATTCTTTGAGCAGGGAAGTGAGGCCATGAGCCTCTACCATAAGGAGAAGAAGAACAAAAAGCAAGTCGGGAGGAGCAGTAAAGATAGAAAGTAGTAGTGGGAATAGGGGTGAGAAAAGAATGAGGAATTTTTCGAGAAAATGCAAGTAAAAAGCGGAAGGTATAAAAGCAGGTAGTGCGGTTGCAAAAAGAATCATGGGAAGAATCACTCTGGCGAGTGTCTCGAAGGGCAAGTTTGTATGCTACAAGTCTTGAGCAAGAGGGTCATATCTCTCCCAACCGCCCCAACTCAAGGATGATCGATGGATGCTTCATATGTGGATCGTGAGCATAAGGTGAGAACTGTCCCACGAGGGGAATGGAGGCGAGGAACGTAACCACGGGGAGAAGCGGTGGGGCGTTAGCAATTTGAGACCAAACTCAACCAAGATAACAACGAAAAGCAACTCAGGGTTTACAACATGACGGTCCGGATATCACGGTGGCGGTGGAAATGTAACTCCAAAAGCATGTGAATCACTTATATATCTTATATTTACGCTTAATCGGATGAGACAAGTGTTATGATGAATAATTAAAGATCGATTCGATCAAGTATGATCGAGATCTACGTCTGAATGATTATATGCTATGTACCCATACGCATATGAGTTTTTAAAGCGGTGATTAGGGGGACGAAATCCTTATAAGGGAGGTGAATGTAATAACCGAGAGATTTTCTATATAAAATAAATAAGAAATTTTAACGTATAAATTTTTTTTTTTTAATAGCGAGACTAAGTGTCGAGTAAAGTGAGCGATAAATGCGAATACATTTATTACTTGAAAAAAATTAGAAATAATTTTGGAATTATTAATTACCACAAATTATATGGTAATAAATTTACGTATCTTAAAATGTTTTTATTAATTATTTTCCATGAAAACATGATTGGAAATAATATATGAAGTGATAATTAGATTTATATAATAAAATTTTATTATATAAATTGTCGAAATATTTAAGTTAATTATTTTAACTTGTCTATTGAGCGAAGAATAAGTCAGATATGGAATCCAAACCCTGAAATTGGGATTGTGATTAAGAGATAAGAATATCAATATAATATTATTGATATTATAATTTTACAGTACCATAAATATGTACTGTGTATGTGCAGACAGATAATGTTGAGCAATTACGGTCAATTAGGTCATAGCATAGTACTGTGCTGTGAAACCCTAATTATTAAGCTCAGTTATGAGATATGACTGAGTAGTGACTGTGTATATGAAGTTACTGTGTATAAGGATGTCGGTAATTAGAATAAACCCTAATTACTATTTTTACGTCGATAATTAGGACAAACCCTAATTATTATAACCTTAATCGGTTGAAGTTAGAAACCGTAATGACTGTGTTAGTAACACACACAGATAATTATAGAACCCTAAATTTTCAATCGAAAACCCTAATTTTAAATTACCTATTTAATTTCGATGTTATTATATAAGTGTTTTAATTTACCAAAGGATAGAAATTAATTAGTAAATGGTAAGCATTAAAATCTAGTGATTAAATATTACATTTAATTACCTTGTACAAGATTGCCCTTGAAATTATATGGGAAATTACCAAAATACCCTTTTTGTCCATTTTAGTGTATTATGAGTAGCATTGTTGCTAGAATCTTTGCAAAAACTAGCCAACCACCACCTTCTAGAATTCCCTCATGCTACTATGCTATTACACCATCAATTATCAGCCATTGTGAGCATCCAATTCATCTAGATTAATTAATTACATGATTAAAGAGAGAGAAATGAGCTACTTTAATTTTTCATTTCTCCCAAACCCTTCTCTCTCTAGAAATCCGAATTATAGAGTGTGAGAGAGTGAGGAGATAAGCTAATATCAATGATCAGCAAGACAAGATCAGCAACAAATGATCAAAATCAAAAATCAAAGCTAAAAGGTATTAAAACCCTAAATTTTTGAAATCCTTTGATCTTATGTAAATTTTTGTAATTGATTATTTAAAGTTGTGTAATAGGGTGTCAATTGATGATCTGGGTTGATAAATCATGAATCCATAACATCAAAGTGCACAAATTTGAAGATTTAAGCAAGTTGGAAAAATCGAATTCTATTATTTTTCACCAAAATGTCGGAGGCTATAACTCTTTTGATTCGATCTCGAGTTTTGTTGTTTAAAAGTTGTTATAGGTAGCACGATGATGTGGTCTTTAATCTCAAAAGGAATAAAGTTCATAGCTATTGTAGATCGGTATTTATAAGCGGTCAAAGTGGGTTGGCCAGGAATTGGCCATTATTCTTCAAACCCGAAAATATTCTAAGTGTCCGTAAAATATTATTTTGGAAAATGTCGGGCCTTATATCTCTCAAGTTATCTTTAATGTGTTTTGGGTTCTAAAGGTTTTTATGTGTAGCTTGTTATGTTGTATTTAACCTCCAAAAAGAATCGAGTCCATATATATTATGGATTAAGAGTTATTTAAGGTCAAAGTGGGTTGACAAGCATTGGACTAGAAAAATTACAGGCGACCCGAAATTTTCTAAGTGTTGATTTTTCTGACAAGGTTTGACCATACTTTATCTGCTTGATTTCTTGTTGTTATGATGATGTTAAGTGTTAGCATTGTAGTCCTACATGTTTTCTACACACTTGAATTGATAGATCACGTAAACAATTCACGATCATCAAGTTATAGAGGTCCAAAGTAGGCACCTCAAACTGTTCTTCGTGAAGAACAGCTTTGGAAGCTACTTTGATGGCGATTCTCCGGATCGATGTTGTTTAAACGTTATGATTATTGGTAATTGTATTACATTTATTTCCTCTACAAGATCCAATTTATAGATTATCCAAATTCGTTCAGATAAGAGAGTTATACTCGGTCAAACGTGCCCACTCGCTCACTGCCTTAGGATTTCTGGGCTTGGTGAAGAACACCTATAGCGACGGTTCTGTCACTATAGGGGCCTTTAGCGACGATTTTAATTATTTTAATTTACGATTTTTACGGAAAATGATTTAAAAATTAGAAAAAATAGATTTTAATTATTAAAAATACTTATTAAATTCTGAAAAATTATTTTAAAGTCCGAAAAATATTATTTAATTATTTTGAGTATATTTCATAAATATTTAATATTTTTGGAATATAAAAGGTATTTATTTATTTAATTATAATATTAAATAAATGATTTAAAAATAGTTTTAATTCATGAAAAATCATGAAAAATTATTTTATGGTATAAGAAAATATTTTGAGTTATTTTCCATGACTTTTAATATTTTGTGATGAATTTCATTAATTAATTATATATTAATGATATTAAAGTTATTTAATGATTATATTAAATAATTTAGTTTAAAAATGATTTTAATATTATAAAAATCATTTTAAATAAAATTAAGGTATTTAAAAATATTTTAAGTTATAAAATATAACTTTTAATATTTAAAGGATAATTTCATTAATAATTTAATATTAATGATATTAAGATAATATTAATGATATTGAGTTTATTTAATAATTATTATTAAATAAATAGTTTAAAAATGGTTTTATTTATTTAAAAATCATTTAAAGTGGATATTAAGGATTTAAAAATATTTCAAGTTATAATTAATGACTTTTAATATTTGGATGAATAGTACATTAATATTTATATATTAATGGTGATTATTTAAAAATAATTTTAATTGTTTTAAAATCATTTAAGGGTAATATAAATGTTTTAAAAATAGTTTGAGTTATTGTAAATAACTTTTATATTTTAGCAATGGTTTCATTAATAGTTTAATATAAATTAATTATTAATGATAAAGGGAATTGTTTAATGTTTAAGTCATTTAATTATGATTAGATGTTTGAAAGTTATAATAAAGCCCAACTAGGTATTGAAAGGCAGGGTATGAAGTCCGAGATTTGATGAAGAGCACCCATAGTAATGAGTTATATCACTATAAGCCCTTGAGTGATGATTTGAATTATTTTAAATTTTTCAATTTACGAAAATTTTGAAAATGGTTAAAAATAAGATGTCGATATTTGCGAGATGTTGAGGTATAGAATAAGAGTCTTAGACTCGAGATTTACAAATAAAGTTGTTTGATGCGGCACAAATGTCGAACCTATAATAGAAAGAAAAGACTAATGTAAGAGCATGGATGAGATATTTGAAAAATGTATAAAAATATTTCAAGTATAGAATAGAAACTAAAAGTATGATCACCGTGATTATGTGATTAGACTATGTCTTGTTGTAATAGATAAAGAGTATATGTGTTAAGATATATTGTTCTAATCGAGCGAATGATCCGATTATTGATAGGTTATGATAAAGAGATAAAACCTAAGTTGAGATTTGTAATCGTTGAATCGAGGCAAGTATCTTACCTTTGCATTTTCTTTATCAATGGACATGAGTAAGAAGTTTGAAATTATTCTATTCACATGCAGTTATATGCGCTTTGATTATCAACATGTTAGCTCAGATATATATTACATTAAGTTGATTTCTAAATGGCTATACAAGTGTCCCCACTTGGATAATCATAGCATTTATTCACATGTTGATACACCTTTGTCAATTACCCGTATATATATGTTGAATTACATATTATTGTTGAAAGCAAGATTAAAACCTTGGGTTTGGAACCCGAGCATGTATGAACATCCCTATATGGGAAGATTTTTGCTTGCAAGTGGATAGAGTGAGTGATGAATTTCGTTCAAGTTATGTAGTATCGATCAATACAGGTACAATGAAGTGATCACCCTCCGTGCTAGTAAGTTATGACGGTTTGAGGATAGAATTCCATTAAACCTTTTCGAAAATGAAAAGAATGTTCATAGTATGTTTCTTAAACCCTATTCAAGGGTAGAGCGAGCCAAATTAAAAAGAATTTGAAAGAGAGTTGTTATGTGAAATTTTTATCGATCAGATTACTTCACAACTTTCAATTCGTTGTAGAAGTGTTATGTAAAGAGAATACTTATATTCTTTCAACTTATATATAATTGCTATTACTTATTTGGGCACTTAAATGCTCATCCTTGCTTAAATTAAATATTTTCAGTTATGTATGAGCAACTTTGAAGGCTCGAGTACACGAACAAAGGAAAAGGAAAAGGAAAGCTGATCGAATAAGTGTGTATTATGAGTTAATGGTTATAGTTGTATTGGTATCTATTCAAGTATTGTAAGGAATGTATTTGAAGGTCACGTACCTGGGGAAGTAAACTTTGATGTATGTAAATTAAGTTCGAATGTATTATTATTTAGTATTATTTAGCTTAAAGAAATGGTATCGTGGAGAACCGAGTTCGGGTTTCAAGTACCTGGATTTGGGGTCGTCACAATACAATGTGCTACTATGCAACCACGCATATTATTGTACTTTTATCATCGATTATTTCAACAGTTAACGATAAAAACTTTTACCATTATTTTTTATAAAAAGTTATTTCTCTCATTTTCTAACTCTGACAGTAATTCCGTTGTGGGGTCCACCAATGATTGTGTCGTCGTATGAATATTCCCTGATAAAACGAATATTCCCTGACCAAATGAAAATTTTATGACAATTTGCTTACTTTACAAAATTTGTAAATATTACCCACAACTATAACATTATATCAAATCCACACCATAATATTCAAAATGTTATTTAGAGAAAATTAATCTTTATTCATAAAAGTTGGGGTCTTACATATTCTTCCCATTTGCTTAAGTGTTTGATGTCATCCGAAGCCGAGTATACTCTCTAGGAAGTCCATGTGGGGATTTGTGGTGATCACATGGCAGCTAAGGCATTGGCGTACAAAGAGGTTGCGAAGTATGTGAAGAAATGTCCCAAGTGCCAGTTATATAGTCATGTTGCTCATCAACCGCCTGAAGAATTGTATTCAATTCTGTCCCTAATTCCTTTTGCTATATAGGGGATTGATATATTGATTCCATTACCGAAGGCAAAAGGGTAGGTTAGCTTTGTGATCATGACAATTGACTACATAACTAAGTGGGTTGAGGCAAAACCTCTTCGGCAGATTATAAAATAAGAGTGTCTGAAGTTCTTAAAAGAATTTGTGGTGTTCCAATTTGGAATACCGATGGTGGTGGTTTTAGGTAACGGGCGTCAGTTTGTAGGTTTGAAGTTTGTGGGGTTCTTGGGGGAGTTAAATATTCAACATCGTAAGGCGTTTGTGGCTCACCCTCGATCGAATGGCGGTGGAGGTTACTAATAGGACATTGTTAAATGTAATTAAAATAAGGCTTGATGAGGCAAAAGGTAGATGTCCAGAAGATTTACTCAGTGTATTGTGGGCTTATCGGACCACTCCAAGGTCTACGACGGGGGACTCACCATTCAGGTTGGCCTACGGAACTGATGTACTTGTACCGGTTGAAATTGGTTCTACTTCTCTTTGGATCAGTCGATTTCAGGATTTATATAATGATGAAGGCAATAATCCTCATGTAAACAATAACACCGATGAAATGGTGAATAATGGGATGTTCAGAGGCTTTATGCAATTCATGTAACATCAGGCGAAAGCGGCTCCTGTCCAAAATACAGGTGGAAACACTAACAACTCTCGGACGATCACCGCTAAGCAGTTCAAGGAGCTGGGACCACCGGATTATTTTGGAGAGCCAAAACCACTTAAGGCGGAGACGTGGATAAAGCAGATCAATAAGATATTTGATGTCTTGGGATGCTCCGAGGAGCAAAAGGTTCCCTTTGCCACCTTCATGTTGTGAGCAGAGGCAGATTACTGGTGGGAATCTGTAAAGCGTACTCAACCTGCTGCATTGAAGATGTCTTGGGAGAAGTTTCAAGAACTGTTCAACGACAAGTACTTTCCTAAAAGTATTCGTCACATGAAGGAGGTAGAGTTCATCAAGCTTGAGCAAAACAATATGATCGTGACGCAGTACGAAGATAAGTTTATCGAGTTGTCTCTTTTTTCATCCCACTTGGTTGATAATGAGGAGAGAATGACGCAGATGTTTCTAAGAGGTTTGAAACCCGGGATACGTCAATACCTAATTTCTCACAAACTGTGTTTGTATTCAAATGTTGTGAATAGGGCTCAGTTATTAGAGCGCGATAATGAGTCAACCAAACCAAGAGAGAGAAACCGACAAGTCGATAATACCAGTGGTAGCAGTCATCGAAGCGGTGACAACAAACATGGAGGGAATCAACATGCCAGAAATGATAATCACTTCGGTGGTAATCATGGCCATGACAATAAGAGTGGACATTTTGAGAAAAGGAGATTCAACAAGGATGGAAAGAATCAGCACCAGCACCTGTTGTTAAGGAAGGAGAATGACCACCGGTCGTATGTTACAAATGTGGAGGGGAAGGACACATAAGTCCAAACTGCATGATGCAGTCCAAAGCGTGTTATAATTGTGGAAAAGAAGGTCACCTAGCCCGATTTTGTCGTGCACCAAAGTCAAGTCCAGCTGGGATGGAGGTATCAAAGGGTGTCCCAGACAAAATAGGTAGTTCAAGGGAGAGCGTTTGTCGTAACCTCCCAAAAAGCGAGGAATCCGAATGAGATGATCACAGGTAAGCTAATCATAAACTCTAGCGAAGTTTATACTTTTTTGATATTGGTTCTACCCATTCCTTTATTTCTCCTACTTGAGCTCAACGTTTAAATTTGACTCCGGAGAAATTAGACTTTGACTTATCTGTTGAAACTCCATTGGGAGAAACCTTCATTACATCCACGGTTTATAAGTCTTGTTTGATTCAAATCGGTAACCGCACGTTACATGTTGATCTTATTTCTTTGAAAATACTCGCATTTTATGTGATTTTAGGAGTTGATTGGTTAACTACTCATCATGCTAAAATTGATTATTTTCGTAAGGTTGTTAGCTTTCATATTCCTAACCAACCTATTATGTGAATTCAAGCAACCAAACAACTAAAATCAATCATTGTCATATCAAGTCATAAAGTTATTTGTTTATTGAAAAATGGATGTCAAACTTTCTTAGCCCATGTCACGGATTTAAATAAAGATACGTCAGATTTGAATGATATTTCTATTGTTAATAAATTTCCTGACGTATTCTCTGAAGAACTTCCTGGCCTACCCCTAGAGCGTGAAATTGAATTTTGTATCGACCTTGAATCTGGTACAAAACCCATTTCTAAAGCCCCATATCGAATGGCTCCTATTGAACTTCGGAGTTAAAACCCAACTCTGAGGAATTGTTAGACATAGATTTCATTAGTCCCTGGTCGTCTCCTTGGGGTGCTCCTGTTCTATTCGTGAAGAAGAATGATGGAAGTATGCGACTTTGTATTGATTATCGGGAGTTGAATCATATGACCATCAAAAATAGGTACCCATTGCCTCAAATTGATGACCTGTTTGACCAGTTGCAAGGAGCCAAATTCTTTTCAAAGATTTATCTTCGTCCCGGATATCATCAATTGAAGATTAAAACTGATGACATTCCAAAGACTGCTTTCAGAACTCGGTACGGGCATTATGAATTCCTGGTCATGTCTTTTGGATTGACTAATGCTCCTGCTGCCTTCATGGACATGATGAACCAAGTATTCAAGGAATATTTGCATCACTTTGTGGTCGTCTTTATTGATGACATCCTCATATACTCCAAAACCCGTGATGACCATGAGCAACACTTGAGGCAGATACTTCAAAAGCTTTGTGAAAACAAGCTTTATGCCAAGTTAAAAAAATGTGAGTTCTGGCTTGAGGAAGTTGCATTCCTTGCATACGTAATATCAAATCATGGAATAACTGTTGACCCGACAAAGATTGAAGCAATTCAAAGCGGGGAGCAACCTAAGTCAATGACCGAAGTATGTAGCTTTCTCGGCTTAGCTGGTTATTATCGGAGATTCGTAGAAGGGTTTTCTCAAATCGCTACTCCATTAACTCAGCTAACTCGAAAAGATACAAAATTCGGTTGGAGCGAGGAATGTGAAAAGAGTTTTCAAGAACTCAAGAGGAGATTCATTTCAGCACCTGTTCTGACAATACCATCTGGCTCGGAGGGATTTGTCATCTACAGTGATGCTTCAGGCAAAGGGTTAGGATGTGTTCTCATGCAACAAGGGAAAGTCATAGCCTATGCCTCTCGACAACTCAAAGAATATGAGAGGAATTATCCTACTCATGATCTAGAGTTGGCAGCAGTCATTTTTGCGCTTAAGATTTGGAGGCATTACCTGTATGGAGAGAAGGTGGAGATTTATACGGTTCATAAAAGCCTCAAATATTTCTTCACTCAAAATGAACTCAACATGTGACAACGACAATGGCTTGAGCTGTTGAAAGATTATGACCATACCATCCAATACCATCTTAGAAAAGCGAACGTGGTAGCTGACGCATTGAGTAGAAGATCATATGCGGGTACGAGTGCAATATTGTCAATGCAAAGGCCTATTTTGTATGACTTACAAAGGATGGAGATAGAGTTAAAGACTCCAGGGACCCATATGATGATGGCAAATATACGAGTAGAACCGACTTTAATTGATAAAGTTAAAGCTACTCAAGCTACAGACCTGGAGCTGATGCATATGAGGAAGAAAGTTCAAGAAGGTGTTATTCTGGAAGCAAGAATCGATGAAGAAAGAATACTTCAAGTTAACTCCAGACTTTGTTTTCCTAACGACTCTAACTTGAAGTATAAAATCATGATGGAGGCGCACAACACACCGTTTGCAATCCATCTTGGGAGTACCAAAATGTATCGTGATTTTTGACATACATTTTGGTGGAGCAATATGAAGAGAGAGATAGCGGGGTTTATCTCAAGGTGTCTAACTTGTCAACGAGTCAAGGCAGAGCATCAAGTGCCAAAAGGTCCATTGCAACCACTTTAAATTCTAGAATGGAAGTGGGAGCACATTACCATGGATTTCGTTACTGGTCTTCCCAAGGTTTCTCAAGGCATAGATGCGATTTGGGTCATTGTTGATAGATTGACCAAGTCTGCTCATTTCTTCTGATATCGAGAAACTTATACACTTGAACGTCTTGCTTATGTATATAAATGAGATTGTAAGATTTCATGGTATGCCAAGATCCATAGTTTCGATCGAGACCCAAGATTTACTTCAAGATTTTGGGTTGGTTTGCAAAAAGCTATGGGCACGGAGTTTACGATTTAGTTCGGCATATCATCCTCAAGCGGATGGGCGATCGGAAGGACTATTCAAACTCTTGAAGATTTATTAAGACTCGTGTCCTTGACTTCAAGGGAAGTTGGGACAAGTTCTTACCATTGGTGGAGTTTTCCTACAACAACAGTTATCAAGCAAGTATTGGCATGGCTCCATTTGAGGCGTTGTATGGAAGAAAGTGTCGTTCTCCAGTATGTTGGGATGAGGTGGGTGAAGAAACATTGTTGGGACCAGATTTCATACGTATGACTACGAAAAAGATTCAAACGATCCGACAACGTATAAAAACCTCACAAGATCGACAAAAGAGTTATGCTGATCTTCATCGAAAAGACGTGGAATTCAATATTGGAGATCATGTGTTGTTACGTGTTACTCCATGGAAAGGAGTTATGAGATTTGGAAAGAGAAGAAAACTCAATCCTCAATTCATTGGCCCATTTTTAATCATCGATCGAGTAGGAACTGTGGCCTATAGACTCTCCTTACCGCCAAGTATGTCTCGTGTTCATAACGTTTTTCACATATCTATGTTACGTAAATATGTGAAAGACCCAAACTATATTATTGAATTAAAACCAGACGAGATAGAGGAAGATTTAACGTATGAAGAGTTACCTGTTAAAATCTTGGATAAGAAGGATCATATTCTACGCTCTAAAGTTATACCTCAAGTCAAAGTTTTGTGTAGAAACCACGATGTGGAGGAAATGACCTGGGAGTTAGAATCTGAGATGAAATCAAGGTATCCTCACCTCTTCGACATACCAGGTATGCACCCTAATTTCGAGGATAAAATTTCATAAGAAGGAGAGGTTGTAAGACCCCAACTTTTACGAATAAAGAATAATTTTCTCGAAATATATTTTTGAATATTATGGTGTGGATTTGATATAATGTTATAGTTGTGGGTAATATTTATAAATTTTGCAAAGTAAGCAAGTGGTTATATAATATTCGATTGGTCGGGGAATATTCGTTTTAACAGGGAATATTCGTACGATGGCACAATTATTGGTGGACCCCACAACGGAAGTATTATCGTAGTTAGAAAACGACATAATTATCTTTTTATAAAAATAACGGCGGAAGTGTTACCGTTAAAACCGTTGAACTACCCTTAGTAAAAAATACGATGTCTGGCGTGGTTGCATAGTAGCACACTTATTGATTATTGATGCTTACGTGAGAAGTCACTCAGTTATACTCAATTATTGCTACAGTAA
This sequence comes from Panax ginseng, assembly GCA_020205605.1. Classification (NCBI taxonomy): domain Eukaryota; kingdom Viridiplantae; phylum Streptophyta; class Magnoliopsida; order Apiales; family Araliaceae; genus Panax; species Panax ginseng. The sequence goes on from CM035134.1 coordinate 116,156,881, forward strand.
TTGCTGCATCATATCTCTCATATTATTGATTCGATTATTGTCATAGTATCATCTGCATTATATGATATATTATTAAATCAATAATTGAGATGATAAAGTTATTCATATTATTAAATTATAATATTTATAATGTCTAGAAGTTCTGTCAAAGAGAGGTTTGGTCATCTAATTGCGCGCCAATAAGGAGAAATCCTTATCAGAAAGCCCACTCTTTCTTGGGAACGACCTAGTTGTTAATATTATGAGTTATAATATTAATGATGAATAAGTTCGTGTTGATTAAAGATGAAATTGTTAGTTCCATTGTGTTGGAATTATTAGTGTTAGTGGAAATCAACATTTATTTCGATATTAATTGATGTCTGGAAGTTATACTGACCCGGTCCAGAGTAATTAACTTAGGATAAATGAGCAATTAATTGCTATTAATTCACATGATTATAACTATTTGTTCACATGTGTGTACTATTGATTCACATTCTTGTACTATTAGGGGAGTTGGTGCAAGATTGATAATACTTGCATGACTAAGTTAAAAATGAAGGTATAGATAGAGGTACTATACTGTAATTCGTATTTTCACATGATTATAACTATTGATTCACATGATTGAACTATTGATTCACATTATTTACTATTAGGGGATGTGGTGCAAGTTTGATAATACTTGCAGGACTAAATTAAAAATAAAAGAAAAGTTGGAGGTATTGTACTGTAATATTTCGAGTCCCAAAATGTGCAATTATCGAAACTATACTTTCCTATAAATAGAAGCTCATTCTTCCTTCATTTCTCACCAATTCACTAAAACTATATAGAGCAATTATTATAGAGAAAAATATAGAGAGAAAGAATAAGAGAAAATCTGCTACCTCTCTACTCCAAAGATCCTAGGTTTCTTTCTAAGGTAAGGGTATTATTTCTTTTCGTATTCATGAAGAGAGCTTACATTATTCCATTCTTTATTATTATGTTGGAATAACTTTGTGTATGCTGAAGTACCGCATACATGGTGAAATTCTTCCATTATTCCATTCTTTATTATTATGTTGGAATAACTTTTGTCTATCTGATCTGCATATATGGTGAAATTCTTCTATTATTCCATTCTTTATTATTACATTGGAATATCCATGTCATGCATGCGGATTACGGTGAGACTGGTTTCCATTCTTTATTATTTTGTTGGAATAACCTGTATGTGTGGTCTATCGCATGCATGGTGAATTCTTTGTTATTCCATTCTTTATTATTTTGTTGGAATATCCTGTCTGTGCGGATTACGCTAGACCTGTTTCCATTATTTATTATTCTGTTGAAATAACCTGTCTGTGCGGTCTATCGCATGCATGGTGAATTCTTCTGTTATTCCATTCTTTATTATTATGTTGGAATATCCTGTCTGTGCGGATTACGCATAACCTAGTTCCATTCTTTATTATTCTATTAGAATAACCTGTCTATGTGGATTATCACATGCATGGTGAATAATCCTTCGTATTCATTCCTTATTAAATTGTGGAAATGATCTGTCTACGTGGATTACCGCATGGCGGGTGAAAATCCATTTGTAGTTTCATATATTCTATGATACTCATTTGGTTAAAGTTTTGGCTTCTATACTCCATGAAATTAGTAGAATATCCTTGATATTTGCGCTTCATCCAAATCTCTTTTCATGGAAATATTCTTCTAAGCATTCTTGAATTTTACTTCTACAAAGCAAGTATCATGTTGACAATTTGGACGTAATTGATTTCAAGATAAATTAACTTATAAATCTTTAAAATTTATTCTTGAACTTGGTGAAATAGGTATACATCACCCATTCGAGTCGCCAAATACATGGTACGTAAAAAACTACAACTTTATTATTACAATTGTCGTGCAAAAAAATACGACAACACATACCGTGAGTTTAAATACAAATATTGTCTTCTAGACAATATCCACACCCAAATAAAGTCCTCATTACAATTATTGATGCACTATTTTACAAAAATAGTGAGGACTCGCTAAAAAACAACCTTCTTAGAACCATCACTCCATACCCCGACTAGTTCCTCGCTATGTTTCTCACCTCCCCCGAGAAGAAAAATGGAACAAAAAGGAAAAGGGTGAGCTCAACTAGCCCAAGAAAAGAATATTATGACTAAGATAATATACAACAAATTATCCTTAGTCTTCAACAGGAAAAAATCTGATAATATAATAGACAACAAGTTTTAGATCAACAATCGCAATGAAAAACAACAATTCATTAAAGAGTTAAGAGAGAATGAAATCTACTATCATCTATGAATTTAAAAGTCCATCATCAATATTTTATCCCTCAAACATCAATCAATATACATCTTGCATCAAATATTCATCTTTGCACTACGGCCCAAAGATATTCATTTGATCACCAAATGGGTCATGTTCATCTCAACACTGCTCATCTTTGCACTACGCCCAAAGATATTCATCAGTAATCATTCATCTTTGCACTACAAAACCAAAGATATTCATCAAGTATCACCATTAAGGACCGAGGATGATGAAAAATATTTTAGAGAACGAATCCAAGAGATGTAAAGGACAAATATTAGGGATTCAGATTTTTGCTTATCCAAATTCAATAATACTCCATAATAACCAAGTGTGAAGTAGAATTCAAAAATAAAGATCAAAACATGGATACAATCAAAGATAGTAACCATAAAAGACATCCGGGACGAAAAAGAGAAAATTTCATTTTTTTGAATAAAGTCGATTTTTTGAATAAATAAGGTCAGATACGTGAATAATAGTGTATAATACGTGAATAGTAACCCCAACACAAAAAGGTAGAAATTTGATTAAAAATTCATAACAATATTTCAAAGATAATGATATCAAGAAAATAATATCATTTAAGAAGAAAATAACATCCCTTACCTCAAAGAAATCAAGATTTCTAATGAAAGGCTCAAGTGATGTCGAATGAAACTTGTAATCGAATAAAGAACTCTCAAAGTATCTAAATACTCACAAAATACGCCGATAATATAGAGAGAGAAAGAGAGAAAGCTTATGTTTCGTGTGTGATTTTCAATTCTAACTTAGCCTCTATTTATAGAAAAATTAAAGACGCAAGGCAGATTTGACCAACCACCGATGGCTTTACCTCGCTACTATTGCCACCCACCACATTTGAAATAAAATTCAAAGACATTTTTTCACCAACCACAAGTGGGGCCCACTCAATTCTAGAATTTTCCACCAAAATCATTTATAAACCTAATTTCCTAATCACCACCTCTTAAAATTCATAACAAATCATTCGCTCATTTTTAATTGCTCAAAATTTGTGGACATATACTCAACTTATATATGTATAACATATCCAAAAATCACAACGATCCAACTATTTGATTAAAAAATTATAACTCACGCAATATATCGTAAAAATAATATTTGATTTTTTATACCTCCATTCCGGCAAAAATACCGATAAAAAACACCTCAACATTAATTCCTTCAATTATAACCACATAAAATAAATAAATCCATCATTTATATCCACATCAAATAAATATTTCCTTATCATATAAATCAATAATTAATTATTCACAAATAATATTACGTAATCACAATTATGACAACCAGTGCCGCTCCTCCTGTGAGAGGGGGGGCTTTCCAATAAGGATTTCTCCTCATCAAGCGCGCAATTAGGTGACCAAACCTCTCCTTAGATGTAACTTTCTAGACATTGCCAATAATGTTATCTAATAATATTATTCAAATAATATGAATTATTGATCCGATAATGGAAAATATCAGGCAAAGGACAATTATTGAAACAACAATAATATAAAATATCAACGCAAAGAATTATTGAATCAATAAAATAAAATATTGAAAAGTAATTATCGTAATAATTATCGAGTAAAGGCCTTCACGTAAGAATCAATAATTCAAAAATATCGTGTAATACCGCAAAGCACAGCAAACCACGCCAGACATCGTATTTTAACCACCGGTATTCCAACAAAGGTTAATTCAGTAACTACTACGCTATTTATTTATAAAAACTCAAACTTGTCGCTTTCTTCATCCGACAGCTTATTCTCATATGAGGCCCACGAATGGTCATACCATCAGCATTTAATATTCCCCGACAACAAGAATATTCCACGACCAAACGAATATTCCCCGACAAAAAAATGAATATTTTATAACCACTTGCTTATTTTGTAAAATTTGCACATTTCACCCATAACCAAAGTATTATATCAAATTAACTCCTTATTATTTCAAGATAATAAATAGAGAAAATTTAATTTTATTCATAATAAGTTGGGGTCTTACAACCTCCCCTCCTTATGAAATTTCGCCCTCTCAATCGACGACGCGACTGGTGTGTTTCAAAAGGTGAGGGTACCTCGCTTTCATTTCCGATTCCAACTCCCAAGTCATTTCTCAATAAAGATGGTTCCTCCACAAAACCTTGACTTGTGGTATAACCTTTGTTCGTAGGATATGCTCTTTCCTATCCAATATCTTGACAGGTACCTCCTCGTACGTTAAATCTTCGGCTATCTCGTCTGGTTCTAACGCAATAATGTGGTTTGGGTCTTTCACATATTTACGAAGCATAGATATGTGAAAAACATTATGAACACGAGACATACTTGGAGGTAATGCGAGTCTATAGGCCACATTTCCTATTCGGTCAAGAATCTCAAATGGACCAACAAATCGTGGATCGAGCTTTCTCTTCCCCAAATCTGTAACTCCTTCCATGGAGCAATACGTATAATAAGACATGATCTCCAATATTAAACTCCACGCCCTTTTTCGATGAAGATCAAGATAACTCTTTTGTCGATCTTGTGAGGTCTTTATACGCTGTCGATCATTTGAATCTTTTTCTCGTAGTCATGCGCATTAATTCTCGTCCCAACAACGTTGCTTCTCCCACCTCGCCCCAAAGATACCGAGAGAACGACACTTTCGGCCCATATAACGCCTCAAATGGAGCCATGCCTATACTTGCTTGATAACTCGTTGTCAGTAGAGAATTCCACCAATGGCAAGTACTTATCCCAACTTCCTTTAAAATCTAGGACACAGAGTCTTAATAGATCTTCAAGGGTTTGAATAGTCCTTTCTCGATTGTCCGTCCGCTTGAGGATGGTATGCCAAATCAATCAGAATCTGCGCTCCATAGCTTTCAAGCTAACCCAAAATCGTGAAGTGAATCTTGGGTCACGATCCAAAACTATGGATACCGGCATGCCATGCAATCTCACAATCTCATTTACGCATATACTAGCAAGACGCTCAAGGAATAAGTCTCACGATAGGCAAGAAATGAGCCGACTTGGTTAATCTATCAACAATAACCCAAATCGCATCTATACCTTTGAGAAACCTTGGGAAGACCCAGAACGAAATCCATAGTAATGTGTTCCCACTTCCATTTCGTAATCTCAAGTGGTTGCAATGGACCCTTTGGCACTTGATGCTCCGCCTTTACACGCTGACAAGTTAAACACCTCGAGATAAACTCCGCGATCTCTCTCTTCATATTGCTCCACCAAAATGTATGTCAAGATCATGATACATTTTGGTACTCCTGTGATGGATTGCAAATGGTGTGTTGTGTGCCTCCATCATGATTCTATGCTTCAAGTCAAAATCGTTAGAACGCAAAGTCCGAGTCGACTCAAGTATTCCTTCTTCATCAATTCTTGCTTCCTAATAAAGCACCTTCTTGCACTTTCTTTTTCATACGATCATCACCTCCAGTCCCGTAGTTTGAGCAAATTTTTAACTTTATCGATTAAAGTCTGCTCTACTCAGATATTTGCCATCATCACGTGGGTCCTTGAGTCTTTAACTCTATCTCCATCCTTTGTAAGTCGTACAAAATGGGTTTGTGTTAACAACATCATCACTCGCATTCGCATACGATCTTCTACTCAATGCGCCACCACAACGCTTGCTTTTCCAGATGATGATATCAATGCTATGGTCGTAATCCTTCAACAACTCGCCAACGCCGCTGCCGCATGTTGAGTTCCTTTTGGGTGAAGAAATATTTGAGGCTTTTTATGATCCGTATAAATCTCCACTTTCTCCCCATACGTGTAGTGTTCCAGATTTTCAACGCAAAAAACGATCACGCTAACTCCGCATCATGAGTAGGATAATTCCTCTCATATTCTTTGAGTTGTCGCGAGGCATAGGCTATGACTTTCCCATGTTGCATGAGAACACATCCTAACCCTTTGCCCAAGCATCATCAGAGATAACAAAATCCATCCGAACCAGATGGTATTGTCGTAACAAAAAGCCAAAATGAGTCTCCTCTCGAGCTCTTGGAAACTCTTCTCGCATTCCTCGCTTCCATACGAATTTTGCATCTTTCCGAGTCACCGAAAGTTAATCTGAGTAGCGATTCGAGAAAATCCTTCCACGAATCTCCGATAATAACCAAATTAAGCCCGTAAAGCTACGCACTTCTGCCACCGACTTTGGTTGCTTCCCAACTTTGATTGCTTCAATCTTTGCCAATAATGATACTCCATGTTTTGACACCACGCGCCCAAGGAATGCTACTTCCTGCCGTAACTCGATTTCTTCAAATTTTGGCATAGCTTGTTGTCACGTAAGTCTTTGAAGTACCAAATTTCAAATGGTGCTCATGATCTTCACGGCTTTTTGAATAGATGAGGATGTCATCAATAAAGACAACAACGAACCGATCCAAATATTCCTTGAATACACTGCTCATCATATCCATGAAAGCAAAGCAGGGAGCATTAGTCAATCCAAAAGACATGACTAAGAATTCATAATGCCCGCATCGAAGTTCTCAAGGCGCCTTTTGAATATCCTCGCTTTAATCTTCAAATTGATGATATCCGTAATCTAAGATCGATCTTTGAAAAGTATTGTGCTCCTTGCAAATCGGTCAAACAGTCATCAATGCGAGGTAGTGGATACCTATTCTTGATGGTGACATGGTTTAATTCTCTGAGTCAATACAAAGTCGCATACTCCCGCCTTTCTTTCTTTACAAATAAAATAGAGCACCCCAAGGAGATGTACTAGACGAATGAAACCGATGTCTAACAATTCCTCAGAGTTGGACTTTTAACTCCTCAAGTTCAATAGAGCCATTCGATATGGGGTTTTAGAAATGGGCTTTGTACCTTGCTCAAGATCAATAAAGAATTCAACTTCACGCCTGGGGTAGACCAGAAGTTCTTCAGAAATACGCCAGAAATTCATTAACAACAGTGAATATTATTCAAATCGACGTGTTTTTGTTCAAGTCCATAATATGGGCTAAGAAAGCTTGACATCCGCTTTTCAATAAACGAATAGCTTTATGGCTTGATATGATAAAGATCGATTTTAGTGGTTTAGTTGTTTGAATTCAGATAACAAAGTTGGTTAGAATATGAAAACTAACAACCTTACGAAAAAAATCAATTTTGGCATGATGAGTGGTTAACCAATCAATCCCTAAAATCACATCAAATGCAAGTATCTTTAAAGAAATAAGATCAATGTGTAATGTGATTGTGCCAACTTGATCAAGCAAGATTTATAAACTGTAGATGTAACGAAAGGTTTCACCCAACGAGTTTCAACAGATAAGTTAAAAGTCCAATTTCTCCTGAGTCAAGTTTAAACGCTGAGCACAAGCAGAGAGATAAAAGAATGGGTAGAACCATCTTCAGTAAGGTATAAACTTCAAAGAGTTCAAGATTAGCTTACCCGTGATCACCTCGCTCGGTTTTCTCGCTTTGGCCCACCACACAAACGCCTCTTCCTCGAACCAATCGACTTTTGTTTTGTCCAGAGTCGCTTTTGGTGCCGCCGCCCCCAGCTTGGACTTGACTTTGCTACCGGACAAAATCGGGCTATGTGACCGCTTTTTTCCACAATTGAAACACACCTTGAAGGTCAGTGAAATAGCTTGGACTTATGTGTCCCTCTCTCGTGATCTCAGAAGATCTAACCGGGGGCCGCTCTCCCCCCTAGAATTTGTTGTTGGTGCCGTCAGTGTCATGATGTCTTTCCGCCATTGTTGAATCTCCTCTTTTTGAAATTTCCACTGACTCACCTCTCCTATTATCATGGCCACGATGACCACCCGAGTGGTTACCGCTTTTGTCCGTATTTTTCCTCCTCACCGGTTTATCATCGCCTGATGATCGCCACACACCAGATGACCTCGGTCAGGTCCCCATTGAAATACTCATTATCACGCCTAATAATTGAGCCCTGCTTACAACATCCGAATATAAAGAAAATTTATGAGAGATAAGATATTGTCGAATCTCGGTTTTTTAGACCTCTCTCAAACATCCACACCATACGCTCCTCATTTTCTACCAAATGAGGTGCAAACTCGATAACTCCGCTAACTTCGCCTCAGATCGGGACACCGCCATGTTGTTCTGCTCCAAATCTAATAAACTCTACCTCCTTCATATGACGAATACTTTCAGAAAGTACTTGTCATTGAACAGCTTCAAATTTTTCCCAAGACATGTTGAAAGTGCGGGTCCGGTCGGGTACGCTTACGATTCCCACCAAGAATCACCCTCACCACACTTAACATAAAGGTGGCGAATGGAACCTTCTTCTCCTCCGCATCCCAAGACATCGAATATCTTGGTCATTTGCTTAACCCACGCTTTCGCCTTTAATCGGATCGGCTTTTCCCAAAAAATCTGTGGTCCCAACTCCTCGAACCGCTTGGTCAGGATGTATCAAAACGCTGCATTATATCATTTCCACCAGTATTTTGTACACACGAAGTCTCCTCGCCTGATTTTTTGTATGAACTGCAAAAAGCTTCTAAACATCGCATCATTCATCGCTTGCTTTAGTGAGTGTTGTTTACAGAGGAATATTGCCTTCCCCTGCACGCTCTCTCGTCAGTAATCAAAGGTTGTTCCACAGCCTCATAGACTCCATTGTTAACGCTTCTCACCGCCATTCTTAAAAACTCGCCATAAAACAGGGGTTAATTAAACAAATTAACATATCACATAATATCCCTATATTATGACCGACCAACAAATAAGCTTAGTAGACACACTAGCTAAGGATTTACTCATCTCTCCTCCTAGTTCTATTCCCCGATCTCCGCCAGAGACCATATCCCTAAGCTCGATACTAACCGTGACGCCCCCAAAATAGGTATACACACCCATTCCGAGTCGCCAAATACATGGTACAAAAACAACTACAACTTTATTATTACAATTGTCGTGCAAAATAATAACAACACACATATCGTGAGTTTAAATACAAATATTGTCTTCTAGACAATATCCACACCCAAATAAAGTCCTCATTACAATTATTGATGTACTATTTTACAAAAATAGTGAGGACTACTAAAAACAACTGCCTAGAACCATCACTCCATACCCCGACTAGTTCCTCGCTATGTTCTCACCTCCCGAGAAGAAAAAAATGGAACAAAAAGGAAAAGGGTGAGCTCAACTAGCCCAAAGAAAGAATATTATGACTAAGATAATATACAACAAATTATCCTTAGTCTTCAACAGGAAAAATCTGATAATATAATAGATAACAAGTTTTAGATCAACAATCGCAAATAAAAACAACAATTCATTAGAAGAGTTAAGAGAGAATGAAATCTACTATCATCTATGAATTTAAAAGTCCATCATCAATATTTTATCCCTCAGAACATCAATCAATATACATCTTGCATCAAATATTCATCTTTGCACTACGCCAAAGATATTCATTTGTATCACCAAATGGGTCATGTTCATCTCAACACTGCTCATCTTTGCACTACGGCCAAAGATATTCATCAGTAATCATTCATCTTTGCACTACACAAAGCCAAATATATCATCAAGTATCACCATTAAGGACCGAGGATGATGAAAAACATTTTAGAGAACGAATCCAAGAGAGATGTAAGACAAAAATATTAGGATTCAGATTTCAGCTTTATCCAAATTCAATAATACTCCATAATAACCAAGTGTGAAGTAGAATTCAAAAATAAAGATCAAAACATGGATACAATCAAAGATAGTAACCATAAAAGACATCCGGGACGAAAAAGAGAAAATTTCATTTTTCTGAATAATAAGGTCATATTCATGAATAAAGGTCAGATATATGTGAATAAAGTGTCGATACGTGAATAGTAACCCCACACAAAAAAGGTAGAAATTCCACAAAAAATTCATAACAATATCTCAAAGATAATGATATCAAGAAAATAATATCATTTAAGAAGAAAATAACATCCCTTACCTCAAAGAATCAAGATTTCTAATGAAAGGCTCAAGTGATGTCGAATGAAACTTGTAATCAATAAAGAACTCTCAAAGTATCTAAATACTCACAAAATACGCCGATAATATAGAGAGAGAGAGAGAAAGCTTTATGTTTCGTGTGATTTTCAATTCTAACTTAGCCTCTATTTATAGAAAAATGTTAAGACGCCAAGCAGACTTTGACCAACCACCGATGGCTTTACCTCGCTACTATTGCCACCCACCACATTTGAAATAAAATTCAAAGACATTTCTTCACCAACCACAAGTGGGGGCCCACTCAATTCTAGAATTTTCCACCAAAATCATTTATAAACCTAATTTCCTAATCAACCACCTCTTAAAATTCATAACAAATCATACGCTCATTTTTAATCGGCTCAAAATTTGTGGACATATACTCAACTTATATATGTATAACATATCCAAAAATCACAACGATCCAACTACGATTAAAAAAATTATAACTCACGCAATATATCGTAAAAATAATTTATTTGATTTTTAATACCTCCATTCCGACAAAAAATACCGATAAAAACACCTCAACATTAATTCCTTCAATTATAACCACATAAAATAAATAAATCCATCATTTATATCCACATCAAATAAATATTTCCTTATCATATAAATCAATAATTAATTATTCACAAATAATATTACGTAATCACAATTATGACAACCAGCCGCTCCTGTGAAAGAGGGGGGCTTCCAATAAGGATTTCTCCTCATCGCCGCAAATTAGTGACCAAACCTCTCCTTAGATGTAACTTTCTAGACATTGCCAATAATGTTATCTAATAATATTATTCAAATAATATGAATTATTGATCCGATAATGGAAAATATCAGCAAAGGACAATTATCAAACAACAATAATATAAAATATCAACGCAAAGAATTATTGAATCAATAAAATAAAATATTGAAAAGTAATTATCGTAATAATTATTGAGTAGTGCCTTCTTACGTAAGAATCAATAATTCAAAAATATCAATACCGTAATACCGCAGCAACACGCAACCAACGCCATTATCAGACATCAGTATTTTAACCACCGTGTATTCCAACAAAGGTTAATTCAGAATAACTACGCCAAGTTATTATAAAAAAACTCAAACTTGTCGCTTTCTTCATCCGACAGCTTATTCAAGTATTATGAGGCCCATTTAAATGGTCATGCTACCGCATTTAATATTCCCCAACAAGAAATATTCCACGACCAAACGAATATTCCCCAAAAAAAATATATTTTTATAACCACTTGCTTTATTTTGTAAAATTTGCACATTTCACCCATAACCAAAGTATTATATCAAATTAACTCCTTATTATTTCAAGATAATAAATAGAGAAAATTTAATTTTATTCATAATAAGTCACACGCATCGTTGTATAATTAAGTTGTATTTAAATTTTGTACCATGTATTTGGTGACTCAAGATGGGTGATGTATAGCTATTTTGGGGGCGTCACATATGGGAATAAGAATAAATGGTAGTTCAGTTGAGCTTACCTTGCCTTGATGCATGATACCCGCCAGAATGAGGTCGGTGGTGGAGATACCTTTGAACCTCTCTTTATCAGTCGGAAGGACAAAGTTAGCAAAAGCTTCAATAGGATATTCGTCAAGGTTTTCCGTGAAAAAATGAAGGATAAGAAGGGATCTTTTCGGTTCGGTTAGGTGTGGGGTGTTTTGGAGACGATCAAGGAGGAGATTTTTCAGGAGAAGTTGATGTGTTGGCCTTTTTATTGGAGTGATCGAGGATATCATCTTTGGGAGATTTTTATTTTTGGCTTTTGTTGGTGTTCGTGTGATTGGATCCAATGGGTGTACGTTTGGGGCAATTGGTTGAAGTTTTAGCCGAAAGGACTCTCAGAGCTTTGGTGGTAAGCGGGATAATTTTGGCGCATTTCTTCTTGATCCGAAGTATTTTTTTCCTCTCTTCAGCCGGCATATCAAGAAGACTCTCTATGATGGTTGGGAGTTCGGTCGATTTCGGTTGAGATGCCTTCTTAATCGCTCTTTTTTTATCCGAGTGGAGGGTGTTGGATCGACGGAAGTAGTCTCGGTTGGGATGAACTCGGAAGTTGGAGGCTCGGCAAGTTTCTCATAAGGTTTTCTGGTTAGGAAGTCTTCTAGATCTCTTTAGTCGATTGTTGTAGGTTTAATGAGTGAGACTGTGAGGTTATCATTTAAGATAAGATAATGGATATACAATAAATTGAAAATAGAGTTCGGTTACTTATGTTTATGGTAGTAGAGCCAGGCTTGTTTGGTTAGAAGGACATAGCTCCATTCCTTCATCGGGAGTTTCTCAATTAGTTTGGTCATTTCTAGCACCCAACTCGGGGTGATGTCATTGATGGAGACGTTCAGACATATATATGAAGCCTAATTTGGAAGTTTGTGTGTTTTTGGTCTTCGGACAAAGAACCAATCTTTGTGCCAACCTTTGTTGCTTGAAGGGGCGTCCATTAGGGAACGTTTTTTGATTTTGGCATTGGGTTTTGGGGGTTGTTGTTGGGTAAAATCTAGTTACGCACAACACGCAAGTATACTTGGTCAACAAGTAATAAAGTGATAAGTAGAGTATCATTCCCACAGAGATCAACTAGCAATAATCTTAACTTACAAGTACCAATTTCCTATTAATCCTAATTTTATTAAACTATTCAACTCAATGATTATAATTAAAGATTCTAAATTAAATAATAAAATCACAAACCAATCATAAATATCAAAATCTATAATTTTAAACAATCAATGGAGAATTAGACTTATGATTTCACCTTAAGCTTCACTCTGATTTTAACACCTTTATTCCAATTCAATTCACGATCCCAGTTTATTAATCAAGAACACGAATGTAGTATTAACCACCTCTCGATGCACTAATACCGTATTAACTTAAATCCACAATTAAGATAGAAACAAGTTAAACACCTTAATCAACTAACTCACTATATCTCTATGTGAATTACAATTAAAGAAGATTTAAGAATAAGTTCTCTATCAGATTACATGCGATGTCAAGCATATCTCTACCTTAACATTCATCAAGATTCTGCTATTCACAAAATTCATGAACACATGCTATATTAACTAAGTCTAGATTTGAATATCCTCTCTCGATTCCATACAAATCCACCAAGAATTGTTGATCAGGCAATTCATAAATTCAAGCTCAAATTAATATAGATAAACTGGAAAATAGCTTATTGAACTGGAAATCAAGGTTTACAAAATCATGTTTCACTTAACGATCCACCATAAGCCTAAAAAGTGAATTAGTTTTTCATAAATGAAATAACTACTGAATAAATCAAAGAAAACATCTTTTCAATTATAAATAATAGTCTAAGAAGAAGAATAGTGAAAAACACCCTTCACGTAGCCTAAATTTGCAATCGGCTCGAAAATCTCTTCAAAATCTTCCTCCAATGCTTGCTATGAAAAACTGGAATTGATCTCTGTAATTTTCCTTGTGTGTTCAATCCCAATGTTTGTTGTTAATTATATACTTAAACATGTATTCTGATTAAAATTCCATGCCAATATGAGTCTATAACCATCGCCATCACTTAAGCTCCACGTTTGTAGCATTAGAAACCAACTAGGAGACCATTCTGTTCCTGTACCCAAGCCCTAGCTTGGGTATTACCTTTGTAATAGCAAGCCCCGGCTTGCTAGGCTGTTGTAAATCAACTCAGGGCCCCAAGCCCCGGCTTGGGTGTAAGGCCAAAAAGAGCAAGCCCCAGCTTTCTATGCTACTGTAAATCTGCTGCAGTATCCTCTGGTAAAATGGCCATAACCTTTTATCCGGGAGGAGTTACGGGGCCTTCCACCAATCAAATCGAAGCTATCAACGAGCTCTACAACTTTAATTCTTTGAGTTTTGAGAAATAACAAATGGATGAAGGTAGAAATTGGACTAGAAAAGATGCTATGTAAATGACAAACATAACAACTCTTAGCTTTGTCTTTGTTGATAAAAAAAACCATAACTCTCGCATCCGAACTTCCGATTGGAATGATTCAAGATGTTCTAGAAAGCTAAGAAGAAGTTCTACAACAAAGTCCAAGTTCCAAGCCAAGAACATGAAATGAACATAAAATGAACATTAAAGCCCGAACGATATCCGAAATTGCTTTTCCTTGCGTTTTCATACCAATAGTTGCTCACTCAGCTCCCAAACATATAATCTACAAAATGAAAACAAAATGTATAGAAAGTAACTAAGAAACACGAGATTAAGCAAATAATTCAAGTAATAGATATCGAATAAGTAGGTATAAAACCTACTTATCAAATACCCCCAAACTTAAACCTTTGCTTGTCCTCAAGCAAAAACAAAACAAAACAAAAATGCAATGCAATGCAATGGAATCCAATTCAACTATATGCCTATGAATCCAGCAGTAATGAAAGAACAAGTCTATTCGCCCGGCCTTAGAGAAATGAAATAAACATGACAATACTCCATATCAAAACCAATCAATAATTTCCTCCTTGTCAATCATCAAATCTTAAACTGTTATTACCGGTATAGTGCGTGTGTGGTCAACATTCATGATGACTGATATAATGCTAAATACAACATATAATAGATCTCTTTAAAGGCATCATATAGTGTAACCTCCCAAAATTCATGAACAAGCTAGATTAAACTAAAGTCAAACTTCCACCAAATTCAAGAGTCCAATCCAGGATACTTATGTTTTACTTTGCATTACAGGGGCTTTTTGCTCTTTTCCCGTTTTATTGTTTTTTTTTTAACCGTGACTGTGCAATGTCTCATTCCATTAGGCTAAAAGTGCTACCCCTTAGCGAGCTTTCGACCAACGACTCCCAAACCATATAAGACCTTAGGGGGCTAGGTGTAAAGACATTCCCCTCGGGCGTACTTGCTCAAGTAACAAAGGCCCCGAAATCAGACTAGCCACGATATTTATTTTTCATCATTTTTTATTGTTTTTTTTCTTTAATTTTTCTTAAAGCTTATATATCCCAAATGTTTCCCCCAAACTCAAGTTTTTGTCTAAATTTAGCCATCTCCGCCTGTTCATGTCTTCCATTTATTCAAACTAATATTATCCTTAAGAAGTCAATTATGTATCAATTTAAACTTAATCAGTCAACAATATTGTCTCTAGCGTGCTAACCTGATTATACCAGTTTCAAACAGGAAAAGATTCAATTCATAACAAGAAATCATATTAAAGTTCTAATAATCAGTACTATACTTGTCTACTCAATCCCATTCTCATCATTGGCTAAAATAGATCAGAATTATCAAAACAAATTTGACTCATGCAAGATGAACATAGTAACTAACTATTATTATATATATTTTATTTTTATTTTTATTTTTATTTTTATTTTTATTTTTATTTTATTTTTATTTTTTATTTTTTAGATTAATCTGTGGTAAACATAACATGATTGCAAAGATAAATAAAAACTATTTACAGTCCTAAGCTACTATGCAACTACATGATTACATGAATGCAACATTTAATAATCCTAAAACTAAACAATGAACTAACATATGCAAACCTAGCTAATGAAATTAAATATGCAAACATGAAACTAAATCCCCCAAACTTGAAAATTACAATGCCCTCATTGTATAGATAAAGCAATAAATAAGAGAGGACTTCCCTATAAGCGCCTAAGTCTGGGGTGGTGGTGTCTGTTGTTCTTCATCGAAATCACTGGGTGGGAACCTTGGCATTGGGGCTGGTTGCTGGTATGGGAATTGTGCATTGGGATTGAAGCTTTGGAGCATCACGTTCAATGAGGCGAAAGATAGATTCATGGCCTCAAACATGTGGTCATACCTCACTGCTAGTCTCTGCATTTCTCTTTGTGCCTCCTTGTTGTGATTTGGTCCATGCGGTACCCGGCTTTGTCATATCCTTCATAATAGCCTCATAATCTGGACCATTGTCACGTAAGTGAGCATACTGACAATGTCTCGACACTCGTAACTGATAGTATGTATTGATGGCATCGGTACTGAAAGGAACTAACCTACCCCGTACAAAAACATTGAAGGGGACCTTATCCTCGGCGTTAGCATAGAATTCTTTTACCACACTCACAACTGCGGCCTCGGGCTCTTCTATAAATTTATTTCAACCTTTATGATATATTTGTTGCATCATTTCGCCATCAACATGCTTAGGTGCCAACCCCCGCTCTGGTGTGAGTGCTTTTGTCACCATATAGTCGTAACAGTCGGCGGCGGTGGCACTTATGAATTTTTGCTTATCAAAGGTTCGTGTTGGTGGTGTGGCCTAGAACTCTCTCCTCGTAGCCTCTTTGATGCCGGTTTTGGTGCCATTGATTTGGAATTGATGAGCTTTAACAAAAATTTCCCCCAAACTTCACTTAAGCAATTTGTCGAGCACTTGGCGTGCGAGACTTAAAATTCCCCAAACTTGGTGATTTGGCTCGAACTTGATCTTCCAAATTGGTGTGAATTAAGGTTGTTGGATTGTGTGGTGAAGGGGTGGTTTTATAGAAAGGAGGTTATGTAGGGAATAGTGGGTGATTAGGTTGAAGGAGTGGGTAAGTGTTTGATTGTAGTGAGGAGATGGGAATTAATGTGCAAGTTCGTGGGTGTATGTTGTGAATTATATGTCGTGGGTGTAAGTGGGAATTATAGGAAGTTGAAGTGTAAGGGAATTGGGATATCATGTCTGCATATTGTAATTGCCGTAGCTTCTTTTCAAATTCTGGACCCCCAAGCCCAGGCTTGGGTCTTGTTCTTTAAAGGGCAAGCCCCAGCTTGCCTGTCTTCTGCTTATTCACCTTGACCCCAAGCCCCGGCTTGGGTCTTACACTTGGAAGGGCAAGCCCTGGCTTGCTAGTCTTCTACAATTGCTTCTTTACCCCAAGCCCCGGCTTGTTGTTTGTTCTTTGAGGGGCAAGCCCCAGCTTACTAGTCTTCTGCTAATGCATCTTGACCCAAGCCCCAGCTTGCTTTTTGTTCTTGGAGGGGCAAGCCCCGGCTTAATATTAAACTGTTATTGCCTCTTAGTTTGCTATTGCACTATAGGTTTCCTCTTCCTTGCCTCCTTAGTGCATCCCATAGCTTCTTGAGTACCTGATCAACATTAAAGCATACCCATCATTAGATATTGAGCAAATTCAAGCATGGAGGGTAAGATTATTTAAATATCAAATATACTTTAAATACTATTTAATGAATTGACATGAATTTATTCTAGACCAACTATTATTCTGAACTACAATCTAACTAGCATGGATAAAATTATTGAGAAAAAAAAAGAAAAAAAATAAGATTGCGTTGCCTCCCAACTAGCGCTTGATTTTAAGTCGTTCAGCCTGATTACTCCCTGTTTCATCCCGGATCGGTTGGGTTAACTTTGGCATGATGATTATTTATCACGCAACACCAACATTGTTGTAATACATGCACGTTCACTTGCATGCTGGATAATGAATTTGACTTTCTATCCTCAACTAATGCCTTAAGACCACTATCCTCTTTGCAACCCCTGAACTTGACACGTTTAGATTCCTCGAGCAACTCGCACTCTTCCTTATCAGTTGGGATTGGGATTTCATTACCGCACTACCCCGATCAAACACTTTTATAATCGGGTTCCTCCGTTAGGCACGCCAATCGTTGTTTGTCCAAATATGGGAATGGTCATCCCAAGATGATAGGGATGTTCTTATCTTCTTCAAAATCTAATACCACAAAATCGACTGGAAAGATTAGTGACTCAACTTTGACCAATACGTCTTCGACTATTCCTAAAGGGTATGTTATTGATCTATCGGTGAGTTGTAGACTATTATTGGTTGGTTTTACTATCGGTGGCATAAGACTTATACTCAATCCTAAATCGCATGTAGCTCTTCCCACATCTTGATTGCCAATTGCACAAGGAATTGTAAAACTTCCGGATCTTTCAATTTAGGCGAGCTTTTTCTCGTAGTATTGCATCGCATTCCTGCTAACGCCAATCGCTTCAAATCCCGAGCTTACGTTTTTTGAAAGTATGTCCTTCATGAATTTAATGTAACGCGATTCTGCTTTCCAAGTGCTTCTAAATGGAATATTAATGTGTAACCTCGCTTTGAATATATCCATAAACCTCAAAAACTAGTTCTTTAACTTGTTATTTTCTAACCTTGAAGGAAAGGGTGCAGGTGGTGTAGCTTTAAGTTGTTTCTCTTCCTTTACTTTTTGCACCACTTTTTCTGTACATTTCTTCTTTAATTCCTTCCCTTCATCCTCACATTCATCTCCTGCACTAGCTTTCTTATCCAAGTTAGAAACCAATTCCTTACTGCTTCTAAGCGTAATAGCATTACACTGCTCGTGAGTTCCCTTTGGATTTCTTTCGGTGTCGCTTGGTAACGTTCCTTGTTGCATGTTGTTCAATGCTAGGGAAATTTATCCCATCTGATTTTCCAAATTCTTGATGGACATTGCTTGGTTTTTCATCACTACCTCATTGCTAGTTATGTATTTTGACAACTCCTCTAAATCTGATTTTCTTTCCTGATGTTGAGCCGGTTGTTGGTGATTCTGAAAACCAGGGGGATATGATGGGCGTGGAGCTTGATGTTGCTGATTATTGCTCCACGAAAAATTCGGGTGATTCCTATTCCCCTGGTTATAAGTGTTTTGGTACATATTCTGCGGACCCCTATATTAGGATTCATTATGCCTATAGACATATTGACATGAACATCATTTGGTTAAGATATGGTTTTCACTTATTCACACATAGTCATAAAAGGGAAATTTCTAGAATATGAACTATGTGAGTAAAGTATACATGTGTTGTCTATATACAAGCATGACTACTGAGTATTGTATAACCAAGTTACAAAGCATGATGATTACATGATCTTTTACGTTTTAATGACATATAAATTGTAAGTTAAACTTGAAGTAATGAATTCAAGTATGGTTATTATCTATATGTGAAACTCTAGCATGTATATATGTTAATATATATATATAGGTGTATGTTAGAGTTGGATCAATTCAGAGATAAGCATACCAACCTTGGTCTCGCTAAGGGACAACAGTGAGTCGCATTCATCCCTAAGCTTTAGACCAAAGCAATTACTACCATCTCCGCAATCTTGCCAAGATGATCTATTTTTGGTCTAAAGTATTAAGGCATGCTTATATGATTACTTACTTTGTAATGTGTGACCAATATGTCATATAATGTGTTGAGAAGCATGCTATGTGATGGCTTGATTCTTTTAAGTGTAGACTCATATTAGTTTACACATACTAATTGAAAGACCGACTTGTTAATGTTAGGTCGTTTCAACGTGAGTTAGTTAAAGCTAGTATTATATTGTAGCTGAGCAATCAGGCAAGTTCCCTTAAACTTCACCATTTGATTGTGCAAGTATCCTAAACCCTTGCATTACTTTATTTGACGCATATCGTAATCAAGTTCCTTGAACCCTCTTTTGTTAAGCAAGTTTCCCTAAACTTACTCTAAATTATATTGAGCAAGTATTCGAATTTATTGTGTTGCAAGTTTCCTAACTTACACAACTTTGAGTTTGTGAAAGTTTTCCTATCCTTCTCATATTGCATTGAGTAAGATATTGTTGAACTGAAAATTATTCATTTAAGCTTGAAATCTTATTTCCAAGCATGTTATTAAGTGGTTTAATTACTTTACAGTTATTCCACATCAATAGCATTGACATTCGCACTTAGTGCACTCGAGTTCGTACAGTCTTACACTTGTACATCATTTAAAGTTCAATAACTCATGAAATGTGATAAATAGAGTCTGGACCTTTGTTCGGTCAGACAAGCCTATAAAGTTTTATTAAAGCTATCCAAGTCAATTGATGGTGAGGATTCTTAGACTGAAAGAACAACCCTTTCTATGATAGGGGAGTTCAGGAATCTAATAAAGATACAATGAACAAATTTAAATGTTATGCATATACATAGAGTACGTGAGGCTGATCCCCTCAAGTACTTATTCTGTAGCCAGTAACCAAAGAGTCAATTAGCTATTGATTCCATTGGAGTGTTATAGTTCAAAGTCTACTTGACTATCAGTTATTCTAAAAGCAATCATTGTCTTTGCTTATAATATTCATATTATTGAATCCTTTAGATATTCATATTGTTGAATCCATTACCAGATATTTTTCCATTCATCATGATATATCCTTATTGTTGTATTTAAACTTGTTGAGCAAACTTGTTATGCATCCTTGCTATATCATGAATTATATTGCGCTTAAGCCCTAGACCTCGTGAAAGGACAGGGGGTAGGGAAGATGTAGGATAATTACGAGAAGCAGAATTTATCTTATGCTTAGTTTAAATTAAGATTATGTAATGTGAACCCTAATATTTATTTTAGGGTATGATTGTTAGATGATATTAAGGTTATCGTATCTTGGGACTAGTAACACCTTTTGAATGAACGACGTACGTTTATTATATTCCGTATTTTAGTTACCGTATATTGTTTAGAGGTGGATGTATGTAGTTTATTGTGATGACCGAACCGAGGTCAGAGGACCCGGATTCGGGGGCGTCACAGGTTGGTATCAAAGCAGTAGGTTATAAACGTTAGGAATGCGAAACCTAGGTTATAACCTTAGTAGAAAACTCAAGTAGAGTATGTAAGTGATGGGTTGAGGAAATCCATCGAGTTTTATTGTGATAAAGAAGTTGTTTATTTAAATCAAAAATGATTAATAGACGTCTTAAACTTCTTAATGCTAACATGAATAAGATATCACATAAAGCCTAATAATTTTCTTCCTTTCCTCGGATCATGCCGCTTTAGAGAATTCAATGTAATCGAGGGAGGAAGGATCTGCTAACAATGGTGGAGGGGCAAATGTTGATCCAATGCGTAACTTTGTTAACTCGTTAATCGAGGCAATGCAAAATGCACTTCCCACCGGTGATAGGCGTAGGCGCAGACAACACTTGGCTAGCTTTAAGGACTTTAAATTAGTAGGACCACCGGAGTTCCGAGGAACCTTGGATCCAATTGAAGCCCAGACATGGATAGAAGAAATGGAGAAGGTGTTTGAGGTCGCACGTGTGGCCGAAGCACATAAGACGAGTTTTGCCACTTTCATGATGAAAGGTGAAGGGAAGCTAACTATTGGTGGAAAGCCAATAGGGGTCGAGCAGATGAATGAGTTATTCCTTGGGAGAGATTTAAGGAGTTATTCCTTGAGAATTACTTCTTGGAGAATACGCAACAAGATATGGAGGTTAAGTTTCTGGAACTGAAGCAAGGTAGTATGTCTGTCACAGAGTACGCGGCAAAATTTTACGAGTTGGCCCGATTCGCTTCACATCAGGTTGACACGGAGTCCAGGAAGGCAAGGAGGTTCGAACTAGGGCTGAAACCATGGGTGCAGAAGGCAGTGGTTGTGCTGAAGATCAAGACTTACTCTGATCTTTTGGAAAGGGCTATCATTGCCGAAGGAGGCAATGAAGCCATCGCTCGATTCAAACAAGAAAAGAAAACCGGTCAAGAAGGGCAAAAAGGGGGAAACAGCAGAGGCAGCAACCCCAACAAGCGTAAATGGATGGAGAGTCAATCCTCTGGAGGTAATAAGTCCGGAGGGGAGGCCAAGAAGAGTATGAAGTGCAACAACTGTAGGAGGAATCACTCGGGGGAATGCATAAGGGGAAAGAATGTTTGTTATCGTTGTGGACAACTGGGGCACATGGCTCCTCAGTGTTCGAATAAGCAGAAGGGAGGATGTTTCTCGTGTAGAGCCACAGACCATCAAATTAAGGACTGCCCAAAGAAAAAGGACGATGCAGCTAGCGGCAACCACAACAACAACAACAACAATGGACTAAACATTGGAGGGTCAGCCAGTCAAGCCAATAAACCAACGGCACGAACGTTCAACATGACCATACAAGATGCGGTGGAGTCTAAGGACATGGTGTCAGGTATCATTCCGATCAATGATATAGATGCATACGTGTTATTTGATTCGGGTGCTACCTGCTCTTTTGTTTCCAAAGAATTTACTAAACAGTTAGACTTACCCCGTGAGAGATTAGAACACCCTATGAACGTAGAAGTAGCGAACAAGGAAATTATCCCCGTAGAATACCTTCATAGGAATTGTTATACCGAATTACGAGGATTTAAGCTCAAGGTGGATTTGATACCGATTCGTTTGGGGGAGTTCGATGTAATCCTTGGAATGGATTGGTTATCGGTTCATGGAGCAGTTATAGACTGTAAGAAGAAGTGTGTACACCTTAAGACTCCGAATAAGTCAAAGGTGGTATGATGTATATAACAGGATTATACCCTGTAAATTTCAGAATTTTTGGACAAAAGTACAATTTATGATAAATGTCTAAATATTTGGCAGTTTTTGCCATATGAAAAATAGTAAATGAATTTTAAAAATTCCGAGAAAAATATATGTTCAATATGGGACTATATTCTTCTAAATCCCAGAAAAGAAATATTTTTGGAACAGATTTGGTACTTTTCATGAAAATGAACTAGTTATGAGTAAATAAATTAAATATGTTATGTGAAATAACAAAATTGAAAAATAGGATTTTATGGCTTGGGAATCCTATATAGGGTATATACAGATTTTTGATGAGGGATTTGATCATTTGTGATGAAATCTTATGAGTATGGAATTTTTGAATGATTAAATTCATTATTTGGTAAAGTGTAAACAATTGAAATAAATTGTTTATAAGTTTAAGAAGTGATTAAAATATTGTCATAATATAAATAATATTAGATTATGAGTTTATTAAGTGATTGATAATATTTGGATAAATTTAAAGTCTTTAATATTTATCCTTGTTTTCGCTTGATTAATGCTTATATCATTGTCATCATCCTCATGCTTATATTGTGATGAAAGTCATCTTTGCTTACGTGCAAAGATGGATCGTTGATTATTGATTTTACAATTGTATATCTTTGGCTTACGTGCAAAGATGGACTGTTGATTATTGGTTTTATAGTTGTATATCTTTGGCTTACGTGCAAGGATGGACTGTTGATTATTAGTTTTACAGTGGTATATCTTTGGCTTACGTGCAAAGATGAACTATTGATTGATGAGTATCTTTGGCTTATATGCATAGATGAACTATTTATTGGTATGATTATGACCAGGGATCATTTGGTATAATCATGACCCGTAATATTATAGATGATGTGGTAAAAGTCCTCATTGGCCACAGTAGTGCATATCGATGGATGAGCTATTGGTATGATTATAACCGTGGATTATTCTAGGTATAATCATGACCATTGATGATTACATGAATATCATCAATCAGAGTGTATGGATGATTCGTTGATGTGGATTATTTATTGTCGAGTCTCAAAGAATAAAATATTGATTATACACTTTTAATTCGTAAAAGATAGTAGATATCATGCTCTACTTGACTCTTCTAAAATACAAATGTATGTCTTTGGCCCGTAGTGTAAAGATGAATTGTTAATGAATATCTTTGGTCAGAAGTGTAAAGATGAATTTATTAGTATGATTATGAGCAGGAATTAAGATTTAGTATAACCATGATTTTTGATGTTTCAGGTGAAGATAGGTGATGAAAGTTATCTTCGTCTTAGGTGCAAAGAGGAAGTAAGAATCACAATTATGATTATGAGTTATTCATATAATTGTGGACAGGAATTGTTGATTGATGTTACTGGGATAAAACATTATTGGTGGACTTTTAACATGGAGAAGATAATAGATCTGATGGTCTATTTGACTCTTCTAATGGAATGCTCGTTTACTGTTAACTATGGTTGAAAAGTTTTATCATCTACCATATGTTCTAAATCTCTGATTTATTACTGATGAAGGCTATTAATGATGTAAATTATCTTTAGTCATGATATTCTTTATCGGTTAGTTGTGCTCACCCTTTTTGCTTCACAATTCCTTTTAGGTAATAAGAGTGTAGTGGGTTTGAGCTGGGTAACAGAGAATAGAATCTGATGGGTCTATAGCTATTGAGGTTCTCCCTAAATAGTATGGAAATAATTTTATTGAGAACTTTAGATAAGTGTGTCGTATTGTATACGTCATTTGATATTTAATTTTGGTGAATCGAATAGGGTGAGGTGAACCCAACTTTGGAAGGGTGTTTTGCCACTATCATACAAGATGTCTAATGACATACAACCTCGTGTTATCATAAGACAAGGTTGTGCACATCCACTTACTGAGTTTAACTACGAGCACTACCTATATAATCTTGGAGTTTGTTTGAAATATGATTCTCAATTGGAGACAATGGAGATAATTATAAGTCAAGAGAAGACTCACCATTGGAAAGAAGATGACAAAGAATCTTCTTGTTTTTCTTTGGGGACTATTAGGTCAACCAAGGATAACTCAGTGGACATATGATATCTATCATAACCTGTACGCATGGCTTCCCATGTATACGAAGGTTTCTTGAGTATTTTCTAAAGATTTTAATTTCTAAAATAGCTTATCGATCGTACTTTTATGTAAAGTACCATTGTAAGGTTGTGGTCGAGGCACCATAAGAGTTACATACATTTGTATTAAAACTCACAGCTTAAACTGTGGTCAATTCTCGCATTTACGCTCAACAGTTTGTATAAATGATTTTTATAGTGTGATATCTCAAGCACCTAGAATGGGTCGTGTGGACCTATTTTGGCCGCCACAAATGGTATCGTAGCTTAGGGATATGGTCGTCAAGGCGAGATAAGAGTCTAGAACTAGGAGGGGAGAGACAAGTTATATACTTCGCTAGTGTGTGACTTACCTAAGTCGAAATTGTTTACTTGATAAGTTGACAAATTGTGATATGTCAATTAACCTTTGTTTTGAAGATATATTCTAGAATGATATCTAAAATACAGGAGATGAGAAATGGAAAAATCATGATACAGAGGATATAACCGGGAAGATACAATCTGAAAAGAAAGCAAGGTATTCTTATCTCTTCGAACTACCAGGTACGTAAATTTTGAGGGTAAAATTTCATAAGGAGGGGAGATTGTGAGACCCCGAATTTTATGAAATGAAAGTATTCAATTTTCTTATAATTATTCTATTTAGTAAATGGTTAAATTGATAAAAGGTTAAATTTAAGGGTGATATGTGAAAAATTTTCAAAGTATGCAAGTTGTTATAAAATATTCTTTTTGTTTGAATATCCGTAGGATTTAACAATCATTGGTGGAGTCCATAATCAAGTATTGTCGTAGTAAGAAAACGACATAATTATCTTTTTATAAAAATAACAACGAAAGTGTTACCGTTAAAACTGTTGAACTACTCGGTAGTAAAAGTACTGTAATACACGTGGGTTGCATAGTAACACACGATATTGATTATTGATGCTTACATGAGAAGTCAGACCCCAAAATTCATACAATTTTATTCTCGACTTTGATCGTTAATAATACATTCAACCTCTAATTTTACATCATTAAACGATAATACAACCATTGAAATTTGCAATAATTAAAATTTTCTATTACAAACTATTCTCGCTCCCAAAACCTTTCAACCTTTACATCTAAATATCTCAAAACATTTTAATACTACAATAGTTTACATCGCAAAACGATATTACAATTCAACCTTTAATACATTATTCGAACCTTAAACATGGTTCAAATAATAATAACACAACTTAAGTGTGTAAATCTTCAAGTATCACATCAAATTCATGTCTTTCAAGTAACACATAATTTTACCTTGAATCTTAACCCGCAAAAGTGGTTATTTGCAAGGTTGAGCTTTTACAAATTTCAAAGAAAATCTAATAGTTTTCATGCATCACGTAAAGACATAATAACATGCTCAACATATATCTCATAAACATTAGACTAACATAACATACATGCTACAATTCATATAACAAGTATAAAGATTGAGTTCCTTACTCAATCAACATGCTTTAGTCAATCAACGTAGTCATAAATTGACTTTAACATTTCATACATTCAATATATATATAACACATCATGCTCTTTTAATAAAGATTTAAAATAGCTTAATCATCAAGTTCACATAGCAAATAGGAATCGAAAGACTTGCCTTGATCGTTGTTTACCAATAAACGCTTAATACCTTATAGCTTATCTACACTTCACGTGCCTACACAATTATATAATCATGCACATCAACTATTAGTCACATAACAACACATAGTAATTGTAATGTAAACTTTAATTTATGTCTCATAACCTTTCTATTATCAATACACAATGTTCAATTTTATTGTGTTAACTTTCGACTTATAGCTCACTATATTTTCATATTCAAAGTTCATTCAAGTGTTTAAGTCTTGCTAGGAATCATTATTGGTTTTATATTAAACCTATTTCATACCTTATAATATTCATTTCATTTGATTTAAAACACTTTTTACGTTCATTAACACACTTATCACGGCGTTTCAACGCTTTCGTTCGTCACACACTTGATTTGTCTCTCTTTGTGTGTGCTTAGTATGTGTATATATAACTTATCTAATATATCATTTATTAATGTTAAGCATCATTATACTTCATAATATTCATGTTCTATAACTTAGAACAACATCTCTTATCGTCAAGAGCATTACACTTGCATACGTGCATGCCCGACGCCTCCGATTGCCTCCGATTACGTAATAGTCCTACAAAGATGACCATTTTGACCCTTCCTAACGACCTCAAATTGAAATATCTTAAAGAATAAAAGTTGTAGGTCTATTCGTCCTCGCTTCGGATCATCTTGAATCACCTTAATCGAGTTCAGATGAAAAGGTTATGGCCGCTTTTTTACCAAACTAGGTCAAAGTAGTCACAATCAAGCAGACATGGGCATGGCACACTTTTTGCCACACAGACCTCATGGACTTGCAAAAGACAATGATACTGCCCCAAGTCATGCACAATGTGCCTTGCAAAGGCTCTTCTTGCTTTTACATTCGCACGTAAATAGTTTTCTCAATGTACAAACTTCAAATCTTCATAACTTCTTCATTTTAAGTCTAATTAGTTGGTTTTCGATTCTATGAACTCGTGAAACACTGAACTACTCATCTACAGAGTAATTTTAACATTTCAAAAACTTTAACAAATCAATTTAAGGGTTCCAATTCAATGTTCATGCTATATTTTCATGTTTTAAACACATTTAGCGAATTCGATCACCACGACTTCGCTTTTTTTTTACCAATTGACATGATTTAAACTACGCCATTTTTTGTTTCTTAACATACTAACGTAATCCAACATCAATTCATGATTATAACAAGTATTGACCATGAAATTTTGTACTTTCTAAGCCATATTCTATAATATAAACATCAATTATTTTACCTTTCTTCCTACAAACCAATTCTCACAAATTTGAACATCAACCAAGGATTATAGATGATAACTAACAAGTTTAGCAACAACATACAAACATAGAATTCAACATCTTAACCCTATCCAACTAAATTTCCAATTTAAAGGATAACTCAAGAACACCCAAACTAAGAAGAAAAACTAGGTTATTTACCTCTTAATTTTGTTTA
Source organism: Panax ginseng (assembly GCA_020205605.1). Taxonomy (NCBI): domain Eukaryota; kingdom Viridiplantae; phylum Streptophyta; class Magnoliopsida; order Apiales; family Araliaceae; genus Panax; species Panax ginseng. The sequence continues at coordinate 116,184,775 of CM035134.1, forward strand.
GCTTTGTTAGAGATGTTAGAGAATTGGTACTTCCTTCTTGTTTTCAAGGATTCTCTTCCAATTGCCTCCCAATTCCTCTCTAGAGCTCTCTCTCCCCTCATATTTTCTCTCCCACTATCCTCAAGCTTAGGCCAACAAACATACGCAATAAACAAAACGTAAAAACTGATGTACTATTAAGTACATATCAGTTAAAAAAAAATTTATTATATTTTATTTTATTATTAATATTATTTTTTTTTAAAATCAAAAGCCATAAGGCTTTGTTTGGCAAAACCAATTAAAATAATGACTTAATCATTCCTTAAGCCTTGTTTGGCAAAACAAGATTAAAATAAAAATTTCAAAAGCTCTAAGGCTTTGCTTGGTAAAACCAAATTAAAACTCTTTTAATCTATTTCCATAAGTCATTTATAGTAGAGTTTATTGTCACACTTTATTTAAATAAATTTCCATATTAAATTAAATCTAATAACAATTTATCAAATCAATTTACCACAAACCAATACAATAAAATTATAATTTTCATTATAATTATAATTTTATTTAATAAATTAACACATCACTTTGATTACAAAAAAAATCAAATTAAAATAACATTATAATAATTCATTTAATCATAATATAGTTTCAACTTAATTTAAGTTACCCAATATTTATAGGGTTAATTTCTCTCGCCACTAAATTCTTTATCGTGACTAATTTCTTTTATTTCCTTTAATAGTTTAATCAACTATTAAATCTCATAAAAAAATTAATTTCTTCATACCAAAACACATAATTAAAAAAATACATACACCTCATAATAAGAATTTTAATTATTAAATTCTTATTTTAATAACTTATGAAAATTCGGGTTGTCACATTCTTCCCTCCTTATAAGGATTCCGTCCTCGGAATCACCGAAACCCTACCTTACTAAGGTTCTCACAAAATCTCTCTCACGATTATCGTTGAATAACTTCAACACATTACCTTAATATAGGTTTTATTTATTACTACTACCACCATTCTTCAAAATAAATTCTTGTAAGTTTTATTTCATAACCTTTACTTAGACTCAATTATATTTGAGCATTACATATTCTTTAACCCGTTCATTTCCTTCTTTAAGGATCGTTATCATGAACACTCGGGATATTACATTCACCCATTCTTCTAAGAATTTCGTCCTCAAAATTTTATTTATTAATCTTCATTCATTCAATCTATAAAAATAGATTTTATGTTAATACTTTATTCATTCAATTGGGTTCTATAACACTTCTTTCCACAATTATTAAACTTTTCTATTAAAAGTTTTACATTATTCTTTGATAACTCACCTCCTTCTCACTTAAAATAAATTTCTTTTCTCACTTATTCAATATATTCATCATTTAGTGTCGTACGACTTACTTCTTTCTAAGGAATATCATCCTTACCACATTCACCTTTTAGAATAACAAGAATATTCCACAATTGCTCAATAATTGGGAAGCAGTATAAATAACTCAGGAATTATAAAAGATTCCAAATCATGCTGAGGGTCATAAGACCACGAACTATGTCCACAGTTGCAAGTAATCTTTCAACTTCAACTTTAACAGTCATAAGACTATAAGGACTCCCGTACTTAGGGTGTTAAGCCCTTCATACGATGTATTGTGCACAAACATTTAAACGCTATGCGTATGTCCATAGTTATAAGTAATCTTTCAACTTAAACTTTAATAAATATAAGACTATAGGGACCCCTCGTTTAGGGTGATCACCCTTCATACAATGTATTGTGCACAAAACATCTTAACGCCTCCGTAATCCCCTATAAAAGGGTTGTTCATCTCAACTTTTCAACATCTGGAATCCGCACCAAAACAATTTGGTTTGGCATAACTTTTCAAGAAATGCTTGAATTTCATGAACATCTTTCAATAATCGCCTAGTCAATCAAATAGCATAGACTTCTACAATAATTTGACATCAATCAAAATATACATATACATATATATATATATATCATATATATATATATATCTCAAAAATATTTTATATCTTAAAGAAATCTCAAAATATTTTATGATTCATGATACCGCATCGATTTACAAATTCATTGAGGATTCCGCTATTTGGTGATTTTATCATACTACATCATACCATAGTGGGTGATTGATCCTTAGATCACCTCCAACACTAAGTAATACCGCATTGATGACTCCATCATTTTTATCATCTCTACACTAATGTTCCATGATGCATTGATGATATATAAAAAAAACATTTTGATATATTTCAAATCATTTTTGTCTAGCCAAAGCAATTAGCATGAACATACTGAATAATAATATTGTTTTTTAAAAATTCATTGGTTTCATCATTTGATCCAATTTTTTTCAAGAAAATCAAAAGTATAAACATCAAAGACGAAGTCAATAAATTTTGAAAGTCTAGCATAGCTAGAAGATTTGGAATACCTATGCTCCCATCATCAACTCCACTTTCTATAATGATCTCATTACTTAACCAGGTCTATCTATTCCTATCATCCTCAATACTCCATTCACACTTAAATATAATAGTTCATCAAACTTACTGCACATTAGAAGTTCAGAACTTGCCACAATAATATGAGTTTAAGAACTTGTCCTAGTCGGACCATAGGCGTCCATTCACGAGGGGTTCAAAACATACCATATTATTATGAGTCACTTACTTACCATATGCATTAGTTTTAAGAACCGCACCTAATCCTAATAATATCTCGACTAATCTTAATAGTTTCTAACTATCAAATATACACATGAGAAAAGAATCACCTTTTCGCCACATATACATTGATAATACGACACCAACATTCCAATGATTATCAATGTGATAAACCGAAAAGCAAAGCACAAAACCCTCGCCCCATAAAAGATTTGTACAACTCAGCCACCACATGAGTCCTCAATTGAAATCCCATCTAACTCTATCTTACTCTTAACTTGCTTTTTTTCTCGATACTGAATTCCTCAGATCACATCATATATAACTCCTCATGAGTTATCTCGCATTATTTCATAAGTACATCATCTTCATAGCATCAAGCTATAATTATTCAAACATTATAGACCATCTTTCTTTATAACTTAAACAGATCACGTCGTGATCTTATTCTAGAATCATTTCCTTAAAATTCTTTTCTTAACTCGTGATCGCTTTTGTTTTACGATCCTCTTTCTTTCCTTTTTCCTTTTTTTCATTATTTACTACATTATTCGTTATCTTGGCTATTGGAGTTAGGGTAACTCTCATTTCTTATCTTTATATCTCTTCAAGATTCTTCTTTGAATTTTCTTGTTTATATAACACTTCATCCTTTAAAAATCTCTAACTTTATTTACATTACTCAACATTTCATTCGAGTTCCACATTTTCATCATTCGTATCCACTTTCTATACTTGGTACACATCGAGTCTCTAACAGTTTCAATATGGTACGCTGAGTGGTTTCCCACAAACAACCAACAAACTAGGTTCCGAGTTGCTAGTTCGTATATACCTCCGCTCTATGAAGGAATCGTTTAGCCCAGATACCACACATCAACTATTAAAGAGTACAATTGTACCATACTTAAATATAGCTTTTTATTCTTAACTTCTTTATCACTCTCTTCTTATAGACATTGTCTATTTATTATCACCTTACATCCTTATTATTGGAGTTGGGTAACCCCACATTTCATATTCCTTATAACTCCACGAGATTCTTCTTTGAATCCTTTCACGCATGTTTTAATCCCTCCTTTATAAATTTCTTAAATTATTTCTTATTGTTCAAACTCTATTTGAGCTTATTCTTTCATTATCTTCACCTTCCTTCTCTAAGGTTATAGCCTACTACGGTACTCTACCTAAGGTTTATAACCTACGACTTTGATACCAACCAGAATGACCCCAAAAATTCATACAATTTAATTCTCGACTTTGGTCATTAATAATACATTCAACCTCTAATTTTACATCATTAAACGATAATACAACTTTTGAAATTTGCGAAATAATTAAAATTTTCTATTACAAAATTCTATTCTCGCCTTTATCATCTAAAACCTTCAATCTTCTTACATCTAAATATCTCTTTATCATTTTAATACTATACTAAATAGTTTACATCGCGAAACGATATTACAATTCAACATTTAATTACATTATTCTAACCTCATAAAACATTTAGTCAAATAATAATAACACAATAAAAAGTGTAAAAATCTTCAAGTATCACATCCGATTCATGTCTTTCAAGTAACACATAACTTTACCTTCAATCTTTAACTTGCAAAAGTGGTTATTTGCAAGGTTGAGCTCGACAAATTTCAAGAAATCTAATAGTTTTTCATGCATCACGTAGCACATAATAACATGCTCAAACATATATCTCATAAACATTGACTAACATAACATACATGCTACAATTCATATAACAAGTATAAAAGATTGAGTTCCTTACTCAATCAACATGCTTTACTCAATCAACGTAGTCATAAATTGACTTTAACATTTCATACATTCAACATATATATAACACATCATGCTCTTTGAAATAAAGATTTAAAATAGTTTAATCATCAAGTTCACATAGCAAATAGAACCGAAGACTTGCCTTGATCGTTGTTTACCAATAATAGTTTAACGACTTTATGCTTATCTCGCACTTTCACGTGCCCTACACAATTATATAATCATGCACATCAACTATTAGTCACATAACAATGCATAGTAGTTGTAATGTAAACTTTACTCCACGTCTCATAACCTTTCCTATTATCAATACACAAATGTTCAATTTGATTGTGTTAACTTTCAACTTATAGCTCACTATATTTCATATTCAAGTTCATTCAAGTGTTTAAGTCTTGCTAGGAATCATTATTGGTTTTATATTAAACCCATTTCATATCTTATAATATTCATTTCATTTGATTTAAAACACTTTTTACGTTCATTAACACTTATCACGTATTTCGACGCTTATTCGCCACACACGCCCAATTTGTCTCTCTCTTGTGTGCTTAGTATGCGATATAACTTATCTAATATATCATTTATTAATGTTAAGCATCATTATACTTCATAATATTCATGTTCTATAACTTAGAACAACATCTCTTTATCGTCAAGAGCATTACACTTGCATACGTGCATGCCCGACGCCCTCCGATTGCCTCCACACGTAATAGTCACAAAGATGACTATTTTGACCTTTCCTAACGACCTCAAATTGAAAACTTAAAGAACAAAAGTTGTAGGTCTATTCGTCCCTCGTTCCGGATCATCTTGAATCGCTTTAATCGGAGTTCGTATGAAAAACGTTATGGCATTTTTTACCAAACTAGGTCAAAGTAGTCACAATCAATAGACATGGGCGCGATCGCCTTTGCCTGCTATGCGCGCTTGACTTGAAGCACTTGCACATACCACGCATCAGCTACGACTTACTTAAAGCCTGCAACCGCATGCAAATAATTTTTCTCAATGTACAAACTTCAAATCTTCATAACTTCTTCATTTTAAGTCCGAATTAGTTGGTTTTCGATTCTATGAACTCGTGAAACACCGAACTACTCATCTACGTGAGTAATTTTAACATTTCAAAAACTTTAACAAATCAATTTAAGGGTTCCAATTCAATGTTCATGCTATATTTTCATGTTTTAAACACATTTAGCGAATTCGATCGCCACTTACTTCGCTTTTTAACCAAATCGACATGATTTAAACTACGCTTTGCTTTCTTTTAACATATACTAACGTAATCCAACATCAATTCATAGATTATAACAAGTATTGACCATGAAATTTTGTACTTTCTAAGCCATATTCTATAATATAAACACTGTTATTTTACCTTTCTTCCTACAAACCAATTCTCACAAATTTGAATATCAACCAAGGATTATAGATGATAACTAATAAGTTTAGCAACAACATACAAACATAGAATTCGACATCTTAACCTATCATCCAACTGAAATTTCCAATTTAAAGGATAACTCAAGAACACCCAAACTAAGAAGAAACTAGGTTATTTACCTCTTAATTCTTGTTTAGCTTTGTTAGGAGATGTTAGAGAATTGGTACTTCCTTCTTGTTTTCAAGGATCTCTCTTCCAATTGCCTCCCAATTCCTCTCTGAGCTCTCTCTCTCTCTCTCTATATTTTCTCCCCACTATCCTCAAGCTTAGGCCAACAAACATACGCAATAAACAAAACGTAAAAACCGATGTACTATTAAGTACATATATCGCCAAAAAATATTTATTATATTTTATTTTTATTATTAATATTATTTTAAAAAAATCAAAAGCCATAAGGCTTTTGTTTGGCAAAACCAATTAAAATAATGACTTAATCATTCCTTAAGCCTTGTTTGGCAAAACAAGATTAAAATAAAATTTTCAAAAGCTCTAAGGCTTTTGCTTGGTAAAACCAAATTAAAACTCTTTTAATCTATTTCCATAAGTCATTTATAATAGAGTTTATTGTCACGCTTTATTTAAATAAATTTCCATATTAAATTAAATCTAATAACAATTTATCAAATCAATTTACCACAAACCAATACAATAAAATTATAATTTTCATTATAATTATAATTTTATTTAATAAATTAACACATCACTTTGATTACAAAAAAAAAGTCAAATTAAAATAACATTATAATAATTCATTTAATCATAATATAGTTTCAACTTAATTTAAGTTACCCAATATTTATAGGGTTAATTTCTCTCGCCACTAAATTCTTTATCGTGACTAATTTCTTTTATTTCCTTTAATAGTTTAATCAACTATTAAATCATAAAAAAAAATTTCTTCATACCAAAACACATAATTAAAAAAAAACATACACCTTTAATTATTAAATTTTATTTTAATAAATAAAAATTTTAATTATTAAATTTTATTTTAATATTCCATTGTGTTGGGATTATTAGTGTTAGTGGAAATCGACATTTATTTTGATAATAATTGATATCTGGAGGTTATATTGACCAATCGGGTAACTAATCAAATAAATGAGCAATTAATTGCTATTAATTCACATAATTATAACTATTTATTCACATCTGTGTACTATTGATTCACATTCTTGTATTATTAGGGGAGTTGGTGCAAGATTGATAATACTTGCATGACTAAGTTAAAAATGGAGGTATAGATGGAGGTACTATATTGTAATTCGTATTTTCATATGAGTATAACTATTGATTCACATGATTGAACTATTGATTTACATTATTTACTATTAGGAGAGGTGGTGCAAGTTTGATGATAATTGCAGGACTAAATTAAAAATGAAGAAAAAGAGAAAGGTATTATACTGTAATATTTTGAGCCTCAAAATGTGTAATTATCGAAACTATATTTTCCTATAAATAGAAGCTCATTCTTCCTTCATTTCTCACCAATTCACAAAAGCTATAGAGCAATTATTATAGAGAGAAATTATAGAGAGAAAGAAGAAGAGAAGTCTACTACCTCACTATTCCAGTATCCAGTTTTTTCTAAGGTAAGGGGTATTATTCTTTCGTATTCATAAAGAGAGTTATTTTCTTTCAATACTCATAAGAGTTGTTATTCTATTATTTATTATTATGTTTGAATAACATGTCTATGCGAAGTACCGCATATATGGTGAAATTCTTCTCTTATTTCATTCTTTATTATTCTGTTGGAATAACCTATCTGTGCGGTCTATTGCATGCTTGGTGAATTCTATTGTTATTCCATTCTTTATTATGTTGGAATATCCTATCTGTGCGGATTACGCATGACCTGGTTCCATTCTTTATTATTCTGTTGGAATATCCATGCTGCGCGGATTACGCGTGACCGGTTCAATTCTTTATTATTCTCTATTGGAAATAACTCATTCCCATGGGTCTATCGCATGCATGGTGAATTCTTCTGTTATTCCATTCTTTATTATTATGTTGGAATAACCTGTCTATGTGGATTACCACATGCATGTTGAATGATCCCTTGTATTCATTCCTTATTAAATTATGAAAATGATATGTCTACGTGGATTACCGCATGGCGGGCGAAAATCCATTTGCAGTTTCATAATTTTTCTGACCCTCAAAAATTCTGGAAAAATTTGAAAATGATAATTTGTTGAGTTTTCTAGATTGTGTCCAAAAATGGCGATTTTTGGATGCATAGATTAGGAGATATGAATTTTATGGGAAAAGACTATTTTAAAAGTAAACCCTTATAACTCCTTGTGGTTAAATCCAAAATTAGTGAAATTTTTATTGAAAGTACATGTATATAACAGGAGTATACCCTATGAATTTCGTAATTTTTGGATAAAAGTATAATTTATGATAAATGTCTAAATATTCGGCAGTTTTGGCCATATGAAAATAGTAAATGAATTTTAAAAATTCCAAGAAAAATATATGTTCAATATTGGACTATATTATGCTAAATTCCAGAAAAGAAATATTTTTGGAACTGATTTGGTATTTTTCAAGAAAATGAACTAGTTATGAGTAAATAAATTAAATATGTTATGTGAAGTAACAAAATTGAAAAATAGGATTTTATGGCTTGGGAATCCTATATAGGGTATATACAGATTTTTGATAAGGGATTTGATCATTGGTGATGAAATCTTATGAGTATGGCATTTTTGAATGATTAAATGCATTATTTGGTAAAGTGTAAATAATTGAAATAAATTATTTATAAGTTTAAAAAGTGATTAAAATATTGTTATAATATTAATAATATTAGATTATGAGTTTATTAAGTGATAGATAATATTTGGATAAATTTAAAGTCTTTAATATTTATCCTTGTTTTCGTTTGATTAATGCTTATATCATTGTCATCATCCTCATGCTTATATTGTGATGAAAGTCATCTTTGGCTTACATGCAAAGATGGACTGTTGATTATTGGTTTTACAGTTGTATATCTTTGGCTTACGTGCAAGGATGGACTGTTGATTATTGGTTTTACAGTGGTATATCTTTGGCTTACGTGCAAAGATGATCTATTGATTGATGAGTATCTTTGGCTTATATGCATAGATGAACTGTTTATTGGTATGATTATGACAAGGGATCATTCGGTATAATCATGACCCGTAATGTTATAGATGATGTGGTAAAAGTCCTCATTGGCCTCAGTAGTGCATTGATGGATGCTATTGGTATGATTATAACCAGGATTATTCTTGTATAATCATGACCATTGATGATTACATTAATATCATTGTCAGTAGTGCATGGATGATTCAATGATGTGGATTATTTATTGTTTGAGTCTCAAAGAATAAAATATTGATTATACACTTTTAATTCGTAAAGATAGTATATATCATGCTCTACTTGACTCTTCTAAAATACAGTTGTATGTTTTTGGTCTGTAGTGCAAAGATGAATTGTTAATGAATATCTTTGGTCGTAGTGCAAAGATGAATTTATTAGTATGATTATGAGCAGGAATTTTGATTTAGTATAACCATGATTTTTGATGTTTCAGGTGAAGATAGGTGATGAAATATTTTTGGAACTGATTTGGTATTTTTCAAGAAAATGAACTAGTTATGAGTAAATAAATTAAATATGTTATGTGAAGTAACAAAATTGAAAAATAGGATTTTATGGCTTGGGAATCCTATATAGGGTATATACAGATTTTTGATAAGGGATTTGATCATTGGTGATGAAATCTTATGAGTATGGCATTTTTGAATGATTAAATGCATTATTTGGTAAAGTGTAAATAATTGAAATAAATTATTTATAAGTTTAAGAAGTGATTAAAATATTGTTATAATATTAATAATATTAGATTATGAGTTTATTAAGTGATAGATAATATTTGGATAAATTTAAAGTCTTTAATATTTATCCTTGTTTTCGTTTGATTAATGCTTATATCATTGTCATCATCCTCATGCTTATATTGTGATGAAACTCATCTTTGCTTACGTCTAAAAGATGGACCGTTGATTATTGGTTTTACAATTTGTATATCTTTGGCTTACATGCAAGGATGGACTGTTGATTATTGGTTTTACAGTGGTATATCTTTGGCTTACGTGCAAAGATGATCTATTAATTGATGAGTATCTTTGGCTTATATGCATAGATGAACTGTTTATTGGTATGATTATGACAAGGGATCATTCAATATAATCATGACCTGTAATGTTATAGATGATGTGGTAAAAGTCCTCATCGACCAGTAGTGCATTGATGGATGCTTATTGGTATGATTATAACCAGTGATTATTCTAGATAATCATGACCATTGATGATTACATTAATATCATCGGTACAGAAGTGCATGGATGATTCGATGATGTGGATTATTTATTGTCGAGTCTCAAAGAATAAAATATTGATTATACACTTTTAATTAAGTAAAGATAGTATATATCATGCTCTACTTGACTCTTCTAAAATACAACAGTATGTTTTTGGTCCAGAAGTGCAAAGATGAATTGTTAATGAATATCTTTGGCAGTAGTGCAAAGATGAATTTATTAGTATGATTATGAAGCGTGAATTTTGATTTAGTATAACCATGATTTTTGATGTTTCGTGAAGATAGGTGATGAAATATTTTGAACCGATTTGGTATTTTTCAAGAAAATGAACTAGTTATGAGTAAATAAATTAAATATGTTATGTGAAGTAACAAAATTGAAAAATAGGATTTTATGGCTTGGGAATCCTATATAGGGTATATACAGATTTTTGATAAGGGATTTGATCATTGGTGATGAAATCTTATGAGTATGGCATTTTTGAATGATTAAATGCATTATTTGGTAAAGTGTAAATAATTGAAATAAATTATTTATAAGTTTAAGAAGTGATTAAAATATTGTTATAATATTAATAATATTAGATTATGAGTTTATTAAGTGATAGATAATATTTGGATAAATTTAAAGTCTATAATATTTATCCTTGTTTTTGTTTGATTAATGCTTATATCATTGTCATCATCCTCATGCTTATATTGTGATGAAACTCATCTTTGGCTTACGTGCAAAGATGGACTGTTGATTATTGGTTTTACAGTTGTATATCTTTGGCTTACATGCAAGGATGGACTGTTGATTATTGATTTTACAAAGGGTATATCTTTGCTTACGCAAAGATGATCTATTGATTGATGAGTATCTTTGGCTTATATGCATAGATGAACTGTTTATTGGTATGATTATGACAAGGGATCATTCAATATAATCATGACCTGTAATGTTATAGATGATGTGGTAAAAGTCCTCATTGACCTGTAGTGCATTGATGGACAGTTATTGGTATGATTATAACCAGGGATTATTCGGTATAATCATGACCATTGATGATTACATTAATATCATTGGCTGTAGTCCATGGATGATTCGATGATGTGGATTATTTATTAAGCTGAGTCTCAGCAATAAAATATTGATTATACACTTTTAATTCGTAAAAGATAGTATATATCATGCTCTAATTGACTCTTCTAAAATACAGTTGTATGTTTTTGGTCTGTAGTGCAAAGATGAATTGTTAATGAATATCTTTGGTCGTAGTGCAAAGATGAATTTATTAGTATGATTATGAGCAGGAATTTTGATTTAGTATAACCATGATTTTTGATGTTTCAGGTGAAGATAGGTGATGAAATATTTTTGGAACTGATTTGGTATTTTTCAAGAAAATGAACTAGTTATGAGTAAATAAATTAAATATGTTATGTGAAGTAACAAAATTGAAAAATAGGATTTTATGGCTTGGGAATCCTATATAGGGTATATACAGATTTTTGATAAGAGATTTGATCATTGGTGATGAAATCTTATGAGTATGGCATTTTTGAATGATTAAATGCATTATTTGGTAAAGTGTAAATAATTGAAATAAATTATTTATAAGTTTAAGAAGTGATTAAAATATTGTTATAATATTAATAATATTAGATTATGAGTTTATTAAGTGATTGATAATATTTGGATAAATTTAAAGTCTTTAATATTTATCCTTGTTTTCGTTTGTTTAATGCTTATATCATTGTCATCATCCTCATGCTTATATTGTGATGAAAGTCATCTTTGGCTTACATGCAAAGATGGATGTTGATTATTGGTTTTACAGTTGTATATCTTTGGCTTACGTGCAAGGATGGACTGTTGATTATTGGTTTTACAGTGGTATATCTTTGGCTTACGTGCAAAGATGATCTATTAATTGATGAGTATCTTTGGCTTATATGCATAGATGAACTATTTATTGGTATGATTATGACAAGGGATCATTCGGTATAATCATGACCCGTAATGTTATAGATGATGTGGTAAAAGTCCTCATTGGCCTGTAGTGCATTGATGGACAGTTATTGGTATGATTATAACTAGGGATTATTCGGTATAATCATGACCATTGATGATTACATTAATATCATTGGTTGTAGTGCATAGATGATTCGATGATGTGGATTATTTATTAAGCTGAGTCTCAGCAATAAAATATTGATTATACACTTTTAATTCGTAAAAGATAGTATATATCATGCTCTACTTGACTCTTCTAATATACAACAGTATGTTTTTGGTCCTCAGAAGTAAAAAGATGAATTGTTAATGAATATCTTTGGACGAGTGCAAAGATGAATTTATTAGTATGATTATGAGCGAATTTTGATTTAGTATAACCATGATTTTTAATGTTTCAAGTGCGAGATAGGTGATGAAAATTATCTTCACAAAAGCGAAGAGAAGTTAGAATCACAATTATGATTATGAGTTATTCATATGATTGTGGGATGTGAATTGTTGATTGATGTTACAGGGATAAAATATTATTGGTGGACTTTTAACATGGAGAAGATAATAGATCTGATGGTCTATTTGACTCTTCTAACGGATTGCTCATTCCGCTGCAACTATGGTTGAAAAGTTTTTTCATCTACCATATGTTCTAAATCTCTGATTTATTACTGATGAAGGCTATTGATGATGTAAATTATCTTTAGTCATGATATTCTTTACTGGGCTAGTTGTGCTCACCCTTTTGCTTCATAATTCCTTTCGTGTAATAAGACCAGAAATTGGTCGAAAGCGGGGTAACAGGAGAATAGAACGGTGGTCTATAGCTATTGAGGTTCTCCCTAAATAGTATGAAAATAATTTTATTGAAAACTTTATATAAGTGTGTCGTATTGTATATGTCATTTGATATTTAATTATGGTGAACCGAATAGCGTTAGGTGAATCCAACTTTGGAAGGGTGTTTTACCACTATCATACAAGATGTCTAATGACATACAACCTCGTGTTATCATAAGACGTGGTTGTGCACATCCACTTGTCGAGTATATCTACGAAAGCACTACCTATATAATCTTGGAGTTTGTTTGAAATATGATTCTCAATTGGAGACAATGGAGATAATTATAAGTCAAGAGAAGACTCACCATTGGAAAGAAGATGATAGCAATCTTCTTGTTTTTCTTTGGGGACTATTGGGTCAACCAAGGATAATTTTGTGGACATATGATATCTATCATAACCTAGACGCATAGCCTCCCATGTACGAAGGTTTCCTTGAGTATATTCCAAAGATTTTAATTTCTAAAATGTTATTGATCTGTACTTTTATGTAAAGTACCATTGTAAGGTTGTGGTTTAGGCACCATGAGAGTTACATACATTTGTATTAAAACTCACAGCTTTAAGCGTGGTCGATTCTCGCACGACAAATCAACAAAGTGGTATAAATGAAGTTTATAAATGATTTTATAGTGTGATATTTGGAGACTCGTAATGGGTCGTGTGGACCTATTTTGGGGCGCCACGATTGCCCACATCTATAAATAAGAGGAGTCTTATTATGGGTGAGGTAGTTGTTGACTTTTTCACAAATGACGTGATTCCAATTGTTGGAGAGTATGCTCTTTTCTATAGAGATAGAAAACTAGGGTTTAGCCAACCACCCTTCTTCTTGAATATTTCTTCTTCCTTGGTGGATCACCTCTAGAGGCCAAACACTTGGGTGGCTAACGCCGATCAAAGGAAGGAACCAAACCCGGATTCAAGTTGAACGCGAAAGGATTTGGAGGTGAACTTGTACCTAAGAAGCTCGAATCTTCAAGGGTATGATTCTTTTTCTTTATCTTTTCATTTAATTAATAATTATGCATAAAGGATGATCCAGTATATGGTTTGTAAAATTCTAAAACTCGATTTTCCACGCGTTTTGCTTATTTTGTGCAATTTGATCAAGGCGTTCATGAATATTACAAACCTAAGAGTTTGATGACAAAGCATATACTTTGTAAATAATCTTATTCATTTATTAATAAAAAGTATTAATTTATTAAAGGCTTTTAATTATCTACATGATGTTATTTTATAATATGTTATAAACCCATAGTTTTAAGCAATGCTTTTAGAATAATGATGATGATCATTCTAATGAGATCTAAATTCTTAGAAAGCTTAAAACTAAAATAGTTCCCAATCGTTGGATTACTAAATTGGGGGTTAGTGAATCTGGATAGATTGGTACATATGTTGCTTGCTCATTAGATGAGGATGATTGATCTCATGATCATTTGTGTGGAGACACTAAAGCAAGTATGTAGGTGCTTATTAGAGAATAAGTTCACTGAACGTGGCTCACTAAGGAATACCTAATGGAGTTTTACTTGTCTGTCAATAGAAATTCCTATAGTGATAGTAGTACAAGTGATCCTTGGACTTGAGATCATCATAGTATCTTATGTATGATGAGTTATACTTTGACTTATTCTTTAAAACTCTTAGGGTATATCAAAGGGTATGCTTGGGTATAACAAGTTGTACATGTAGATAATGTATGATCAATAAAGAATCTACCACTTCTAGTAAAAGAAGAGAAATGTCCTATGTGATTCGATAAATGACAACCCAAGAGTCCTTGGTTAAGGCGTAATGAAATTAGAAAGGAGTTTCTAATTTGCATTATTTGAGTTGTGCATTTAAGAGTCGAAATACAAAATAATTAAATAAAATAAGACTTGACAAGAATTCCATGTCTTATATTTAATTGGGACATTGTATGGTGGAAGGATTGAATTGTACTTTGAACTATTTACTCAAAGGTTCTTTTATGATTAATGTTTAAATCTATATTATCTCGGAAAGTCATTAATTGCTAGGGAGGCTTATCCCTATTGTAGAATAAATATTATTTATTTAAATAAAATAATAGTTTAATTTATTTATTTAAATAAGATTAGAATTGTTCTAATTGATTTATTCACAACCAGTTTAATATGAAGAACCTAGCTAAATGGTCACACCATTAAAGGAAGAATAATTATTTAAAAGTTAATGGCATAATCGTAATAATATATTAAGTGTATTTAATTTAATCTATGGTGATAGAATAAATTAAATAGCTTAATATTTATTATTTAATATTTTGGAAATATTAAATATATAAATTAATAAGAGGAGTCTTATTAATATTATTACAATTATTATTATTTTAATTTCTAAAGAGTTAGAAATTAATTTAATATCAGTACTCTCAATTAATCCTAATAAGATTAAAAGGCTAATTAATTAAAAGTTTAATTAATTATTCCTAATAAGATTAGGAACC
Source organism: Panax ginseng (assembly GCA_020205605.1). Taxonomy (NCBI): domain Eukaryota; kingdom Viridiplantae; phylum Streptophyta; class Magnoliopsida; order Apiales; family Araliaceae; genus Panax; species Panax ginseng. The sequence continues at coordinate 116,200,397 of CM035134.1, forward strand.
TAATTAATTAAAGGAGTTTAATTAATTAAAATAAAGCTCAATTCCTTAATTGTTAAGGAGGGTTGCCTACATCTATAAATAAAAGGAGTCTTATTATGGGTGTAGAGTTGTTGCTGACTTTTTCACAACATACGTAATTCCAATAGTTGGGAGAGTACGTTCTTTTTTTATAGAGATAGAAAACTAAGGTTTTGCCAAATACCCATCTTCTTGAATCTTTCTTCTTCCTTGGTGGATCACCTCTAGAGGCCAAACACTTGGGTGGCTAACGTTGATCAAAGGAAGGAACCAAACCCGGTGGATTCAAGTTGAACGCGAAAAGATTTGGTGGTGAACTTGTACCTTAGGAAGCTCTAATTTTCAAAGGTATTATTCTTGTTCTTTATCTTTTCGTTTAATTAATAATTGTGCATAAAAGATGATCTGGGTATATGGTTTATAAAATTTTAAAACTCTGTTTTTCCACGCTTTCGCTTATTTTGTGTAATTTGATTGCGTTCATGAATATTACAAACCTAACAGTGGCATCAGAGCCAAACCTTTATGCGAATTATTAATTATTTTAATTTGATATGTATATTGTTATGTGTTTAGAATAATTTAATTGGGTATAATTTTATTGTATAAAATTTATTTAAAAATAATAATAATAAATAAATAAATAAATAATTCGAAAAACTACACGTGATTCGCGGATTCATGGTTCCTATTATCAATATTTTGTTAATATATTATATATATATATATATATATATATATATATATATATATATATATATATATATATATATATATATATATATATCATAGTGGTCCTCGCAATCATATCATGTTTATATGATTAGTTATGTTAATATATATATATATATATATATATATATATATATATATATATATCATGTTGCAAGTAATATATATTATATATATTATTAGCATGTTTCATGTTACTAAACATATATGTTTCAAAGAGGATTGTTACTATATATTACGTGGCCTAGAAAGGAAAATCCTCTTCCGATTCACGTAATTTCATTCACTTAATTGTGAATTTATATATATATATATATATATATATATATATATATATATATATATATATATATATATATTCTTAATATATATATATATAATATATATTCTTAATAATTTTATTATCAAAATAAAAGTTTATTTTAATTTTAAAATTAAATTTCATGCTAACTAATTAAAATTGGAATTGGATTCCATGATAACTAATTGGAGTTGAAATTGGATTCCATGTTTCCTTAAATAAAAGAGTTTATTTAGATATGGAATAAGATTTCATATTATTCAGAATAAAAGAGTTTATTTGTGAATATGAAAGAGAATCCGAGTTTCCTTTAATAAAGGAGTTTTTGTTACTTGGAATTGGATTCCATAATTAATTAAAATAAATGAGTTTATTTTAATTAAAGATTTTGATTAAAATAAAATAGTTTATTTTATTCAAAATTGGATAAATTAAAATAAAAGAGGTTTATTTTGATTTAATTTGGATTAAAATAAAGGAGTTTATTTTGATTCAAAATTAGATTTTATGCTAACTAAATTTGCCCATTAAATGATATCAATATATATTGAATGTTTATTGTTCATGAGTTGAATGTTATTTATTGATGCATATGGTGATGTGTATGATAATAAATGGGATTGATTATGGATTATTGACCAATGTGATTAGATTTTATTTTAGTTGGCTGCATGAATGTATGTGTTTTATTAAATGGGGTCTGCGTACCTCATATTCTCTAATTTTTCTTAATGTAAATTCTATCTCCCTCCTATGTACTTCCCCTTGACTGTTGATCAAGGTTTCTATTTATTTTAAATAGTTTTGTAATAGGAATAGTAAGAATTAATTTTGAAGAATTGGAGATCAAGGAGCAAGGAGCGCTTGAAGACCCGTTTGTAATGGAGCCCTAAGTTTAAATGTAATAGTTATATTTAAATATTAATTCTTGCACCCCTTGGGAGTTTGACCTTTTGGTTCACTTGGTGGCTCTAGTGAACCAAACTAGAATAAAAGTCCATAATCAATCCGGGTAGAATATAGTATTCTATATATATATATATATATATATATATATATATATATATATATATATATTGTGCAAACATGCTTCGCATGTTAATTAATATGATGCGTATTTTATAAATATATATGTGCATGCGCGCTAAACAAGATGAGACAAATTAATTACATGCAAACCCCTCAATTTTTTTATATTAAGTCCTAAGCGTTCAAAGATATTTGGAATATCGAACGTCGCCTTCTAGCATGATAAAAATAATAGAGAATCAATTAATTATTATAAGTTTGTTGTGTCACCACAAGGCTTATCTTAATTCTTTGAGATGTTAATTTTATCACATTTGATGCTTATAAAGAAAATTGAACAATATTATTTTGTTGTGTCACCACAAGGATAATATTTTTCTTTTTTGAATATATGGAGTGTTAGGTTGGACTTAACTTAAATCATTTTAGTTCGGATGTGCACACATTATGATCTAAGAGGCAAAATACAAGGAGTTACATAGTTGATGTAATTGACAAGAGTTGTCTACCTATTTATTTATATATAGTTTGTTGTGTCACCACAAGGCTATATATATTTGAAATGGGATCCTTATACTCACTAGCAAATCTTTAATTAGATTTTGTCGAACTATATAAGTGAGGGTAATATAGTTTGATGAAAATAGTGAGAGATACCAATTTAAAACAAGACCTAAATTATTTTGGTAATTAATAAAAGAATGTATGCTAAAATGTTGTTAATTACAAATTCATTTACAGAATTTTACAATGTCTAAATTACTATCACTATGAAGCATATTAGATGATATTTAACCGAACCGTATTAAACGGATTGGTTAAGGAATTTGAGAATAGTTCTCATGACTGAAAAGCTATCTTATGTCCTTAATACGTCTATCCCTGCAATGGTTGCAGACAATGCCTCTAAGGAAGAGATTGTTACTTTTAGAAAGTGACAAGATTATGCACAGTTGGCTCAATGCATCATTCTCGCATCCATGAGTAACGTGCTTCAGCGTCAGCATAAAACTATGGATGCTCCTACTATATTTTTGCACATCAAGTAGTTGATGGTGAGAAAAGTGGGACTGATAGATATCAGATATCTAAGGAGCTCTTCCGATATCTAGAATGATCGATGACACTACATTAAAGATAAAAGTCCTTAACATGATCAATTTGATTGAACAATTAGGACAATAGGTTTTGTCATAGATGGAGAGCTGAGTCAAGATTTGATCTTGCACTCACTCCTGGACTCCTTTCATAATTGTTGTGAATTTTTCATATGAACAAGCTAGATATCAGCCTCGCTGACTAGCTTAACATGTTAAAAAATGTTGAGAGTCACTTTCCAACCAAGAAAGACCAAGTCTTACTGGTAGGGGCCAAAGGATCTTCTGAAAAGAAGAACGATTCAAAGAAAGTAAATAGAAAGGCAAAAACAATGGATAATACGAACAAAACTGATACGGATAGCAAAGAAGTTTGCTTCCACTGCAATAAGTCAGGACACTGGAAAAGAAACTGCGAGAAGCATCTTGCAGAGGATAACAAGAAGAAGCTTAGTGAAGTTTCAGTTACAAATACAATTTTGTTTATGATTTAAAATAATTTTTTCTTTAAGTCGAGGTTCTACTTGGGTATTGGATACCAACTTTGGTTATCATAAATATAGATTTATGAAGAGACCAAGCGGAATTAGAAAGCTAAACAAGAGATAAGTAATCCTACATGTGGAAATGAAGCAAAGGTTGCTGCATCAGCCATAGGAACTTATAGTTTAGCACAACCTACGGGCAAGTCTATTAAGTCAATAAGTTGTTATTGTATTCCAGTTCTCGTTGGAAACATTATTTCTATTTTATTATTGGACAATGAAATCTTTGGTATTATATTTAAGAACAATTGTTGTTCTATTTATAATAATAATTTTTTGTATAGAACTGGAATATCACATAATAGATTTTGTATACTTGACTTACGTGAAAATAATTTTGCATATTGAACAAATTAGTATAAGAAAAAGAGATAATCATTCAAAGAGTTGAATGTGTGTATTTGTTGAAATACAAGTGTGAATTATTTGAAAGGTTCAAAGAATTCAGAAGTGAAACAAATTGGCAAAGTATTAAGATTCTTTGATTAGATCAAGGAATAAATACTTGTGCAATAAGTTTCTAGATCATCTCAAAAGGTTTTCTCACAATGGACGCCTCTTGATACGCAATAATTGATTAATGTATCTGAAAGGAAAAATTGTACCTTGTTGGACATGGTGTGGTTCATAATGATTTTATCGACATTCCAGTATCCTTCTAGGGTAATGTACTAGAAATGGCTGCATATCTACGAAAAAGGTAACCTCAAAATCCGACCACAAGACTCCATAAAAGTTATGTACATGAAGGATTCCTAATTTTAAGTAAGTTAAGATAAGGGGTTGTCCAGCTTATGTGAAAAGGTTTCAAAGGATAAGCTTTTGACAAGATTTGACAAGTATAGATTTGTGGGACATCCTAAAGTAAGTTTAGGGTATATGTTCTATAATCCTACTCAGCAAAAGGTGTTTGTTGCAAAACATGCTGCCTTCTAAGAAAAAGATGTTTATCATTTAAGGGGCTAGTGGGAGAATAATAGATTTTGAAGAGTTCAAGAACCACAAATACTATAAGTCAAATAAGAGGAACCTATAGATAGACCTATTGTATCACAACTGAATCATAAATCTGGAATAGTACCGAAGATACCTAGGAGGTATGGATTCATCATACACATCATAGAAGATGATGATCCAGTTACATACGATAAGGTAAGAGTTGTAGACACTCAGAGATATGGATTGAAGCAAGCTTCTCAAATATAGAACATTCTTTTTGATGAGACAATTAAAAGAGTTTGATTTTATCAAAAACAAGAATGAACCTAGTGTGTACAAAAAGGTCAGTGGGAGTGTCGTGACATTTCTAATATTATTTGTTGATATAATATGGATAAGGAATGACATGTCAATGCTAGAATCAGTAAAGATGAAGTTGTCGAAACATTCCTCCATGAATGATTTAGGAAGAGTATCTTAATTGGGGATACAAATCTATATAGATATATTAAAGAGGATGCTCAACTTAACCCAAGGAACGTATATTCATTTGATGCTAAAATTGTTTAGCATGGAAAACTCCAAGAGATGTCTCATGTTGATGAGTCATGGAGTGTATCTCTCTTAATAGTCCCCATAGACTCCTGAAAAGAGAGATCGCATGAGTAACTATCATGTATGCAATGAAATATATGAGACCTGATGTTGATTGGTCATATTCTGGAGAAGTTCATTATGAGTCAGTGAAAAACATCTTAAAGTACTTAACCCAAGACTAAGGATGTGATCATATTCATGGTGGGTTTAAATTAAAACTAGAGGGCTTAATGCACTCAAGTTTTTCGCATGCACTCAAGACGATTTACGAAAATCCACTTTAAGGTAAAGCATTACCTTGCATTTGTGGCAAAGTTGAATTGAAAGGTTTCAAACAGCAAAGAGTTGCTAGTTTAGTGATAAAGACAAATTATATAGCTATAAATGAAGCTACAAGTTGATTGTTTGGATGAAAAGTTTATTATAGAACTAGGAATAGTTCCTAAGTCTCATCTTGGATCTAAACATGTGTTGTGGCACTTTCATTTGTTTATAGGAATCATTTAAAGATGGGAAATCACTATAGAGATAGTGGACTCTCAAGAACAACATTACATATCCATTAACTAAAGCTTATCCACATGTTGGATAATCAATACTTTCAGAGAAGAATGGTATGAGATACCATGACGATTGGCTTTAGTGCAAGTGGGAGATTGAAAGTAGTATGCACACAAGCCAATCATGTTTGATAATAAAGCATATACTTTGTAACAATCTTATTCATTTATTAATAAAAAGTATTAATTTATTAAAGGCTTTTAATTATCTACATGATGTTGTTTTATAATATGTGATAAACCTATAGTTTTAAGCAATGATTTTAGAATAATGATGATGATCATTCTAATGAGATCTAAATTCTTAGAAAGCTTAAAACTAAAATAGTTCCCAATCTTTGGATTACTAAATTGGGGATTAGTGAATCCGGATATATTGGTACATACGTTGTTTGCTTATTGGATGAGGATGATTGATCTCATGATCATTTGTGTAGAGACACTAAAGCAAGTATGTAGGTGCTTATTAGAGAATAAGTTCACTGAACGTGGCTCGCTAAGGAATACCTAATGGAGTTTTACTTTTCTGTCAATAGGAATTCCTGTAGTAATAGTAGTACAAGTGATCCTTGGACTTGAGATCATCATAGTATCTTGTGTATGATGAGTTATACTTTGACTTATTCCTTAAGACCCTTAGGGTATATCAAAGGGTATATTTGGGTATAATAAGTGTTACATAGAGATAATGTATGATCAATAAAGAATCTACCACTTCTAGTAAAAGAAGAGAAATGTCCTATGTGATTCGATAAATGACAACCAAGTAGTCCTTGGCCAAGGCAAAATGAAATTAGAAAGGAGTTTCTAATTTGCATTATTTGGAGTTGTGCATTTAAGAGTCGAAATACATATAATTAAATAAAATAAGACTTGACAGTAATTTCATGTCGTATATTTAATTGGGACATTGTATGGTGGAAGGATTGAATTGTATAGTAACTATTTACTCAAAGGTTCTTTTATGATTAATGTTAAAATCTATATTATCTGAAAAGTCGTTAATCGCTAGGGAGGCTTATCCCTATTGTAGAATAAATATTATTTATTTAAATAAAATAATAGTTTAATTTATTTATTTAAATAAGATTAGAATTTTTCTAATTGATTTATTCACAATTGGTTTAATATGGAGAACCTAAAGGGTCACACCATTAAAGGAAGAATAATTATTTAAGAAGTTAATGGCATAATCGTAATAATATGTTAAGTTTATTTAATTTAATCTATGATAATAGAATAAATTAAATAGCTTAATATTTATTATTTAATATTTTGGAAATATTAAATATATAAATTAATAAGAGGAGTCTTATTAATATTATTACAATTATTATTATTTTAATTTCTAAAGAGTTGGAAATTAATTTAATATTAGTACTCTCAATTATTCCTAATAAGATTACGAGGCTAATTAATTAAAAGTTTAATTAATTATTCCTAATAAGATTAGGAACCTAATTAATTACTAATTAATTAAAGGAGTTTAATTAATTAAAATAAAGCCTAATTCCTTAATTGTTAAGGATGGTTGCATACATCTATAAATAAGAGGAGTCTTATTATGGGTGTAGAGTTGTTGCTGACTTTTTCACAACATACGTAATTCCAATAGTTGGGAGAGTACGCTCTTTTTCTATAGAGATAGAAAACTAGGGTTTTGCCAAATACCCATCTTCTTGAATCTTTCTTCTTCCTTGGTGGATCACCTCTAGAGGCCAAACACTTGGATGGTTAACGTTGATCAAAGGAAGGAACCAAACCCGGTGGATTCAAGTTAAACACGAAAGGATTTGGAGGTGAACTAGTACCTGAGGAAGCTCGAATCTTCAAGGGTATGATTCTTGTTCTTTATCTTTTCGTTTAATTAATAATTGTGCATAAAGGATGATCCGGGTATATGGTTTGTAAAATTTTAAAACTCTATTTTTTTCACGCTTCCGCTTATTTTGTGCAATTTGATTGCATTCATGAATATTACAAACCTAACAACTTTAGTCTGTTCAAGTCCTTCTTCAAATCTGCTTCACTTCCACCTTCGTAATCTTACTCTCACTAAGACTTGTTCCGTTTAGCTCTGGTAGAACTCGTAGAGTCAACAATACAACATTCCAACAACTCAACGATCCTTTAACTTAGCAACTCTTGATCTTTGAAGCTCTGACTGATATATATACTCCTTCCCAATATTCCCATTGGAATATAGCCGTTGAAAGCTATTTGAATTACATTGTAGATCTCGAGTTATTTGGTGCAGACTGCTTGATGTGACATGACAACTCTTTTATGACATTATCGACATAAAGAATACCACCTTACCTACCGCCTTAGAGTTGTCACCTTCCATGTCGTGTGTAGTTATCTTTATTTGTTCTTTCTGACTTCTCGATTAGAACATCAGAAATTGTCCTTTTGCATCGATGCTCTCAAACAACAATGTTCAAATCTCAGTCTTCAGATTGAACCATTACCAATGCTTCAATCTTCAGATGTTCGAACTCTATGATTCTGATGCATATATTCTTGGACCTGATCGTAGTTTGTCTTGTTGAATGTTATTCATTTACTGATTGAGATCACACTATGATCCTGAAGAGTGTACATTGGATCTTCAATGTAGAACACCTCTTCCTTCATTTGTGCAGTGCTTCAGCACTTCTATTTGTCTTCGACTGATCTGAGGAACTGATAGCTTGACTCCTTGTTCTGGTCTCTTCTGAATAGCAAGACACCTCAGATTTATGTCATGCCCAGCTCGCTTTCTCCTTGTGATCTCTCATTCACTTATCATCAATGGACTGACCTATGCTTAATCACGTTCGCCTTGTTCTTCATAAGATGACCAGTATCTCTGTGTAAACTGCATCAGTTCCTGCTTTGTTTGGAAAACACTACGATCCTGGTTGATCTCAAGATTGTTGTCTTCTATTCTCTTGATAGCTACTGCATCTGCTAACTTTCCTTAGTCAGACACTTTTACTAAAGTCTTATTTTGATCTACTTGTAGAAGACTTCATCTTGAATGGCTTTACAACTCAATCTGGATGTTGATTGGGTTGATGCTTAGATCTTCTGTTAGCTTGGAAACCATTCATTGAGTGATCTCTCGGTTTCTTAAGGTGGAATGTATCTTTGCATCTCGCATAGAGGCCTCATCATTTGGATATTCTGGGAGTGTTCATTTGTTGAGAATCGTGTTTACTCTACGATTCTGCCTTATTGTTGTGAGCACTTCTATTGAAGCCTTAGTTCTGCACTCTACGATTTATCTTGGGTTCTGCAGACACTACGACTGAGATCAGATCTTGACACTCTACGATTTTTGTCTTTAAGCTTGTTGTCTTCGTCTGATCTGGCTCGACTACGATTTCTGCCTATGATATGATCAATAGACTCTACGACTCCGAGTGTGGTCTACAATTCTTGACTTGGCTTAGACAGATGCTCGTTCGACTCTTAGACAGGTTGTCTCTATGATTCTGAATATGACTTCCTCAATAGACTACGGCTTCGAGGAAGTTCTTCTCGACACACTACGATCCATCCTCGCCTCTCCTGGCAGTCTACGAACTCCGAGATCTACTATCTTGCAGACTACAATTCTGCCTTGATAGTTCTCGAGTTTCCTTGACTCTCCTGGCATACTATGATTTCTGGTACAGTGCTCGACAATCAGACATGCCTATCTATTACATTATAAGATCAACCTAACAAGCTTAATCTTTTTATATTTATAGTCCTTGTACATCATTTCTTTTTAAGGACTTTACAAAGTTGTTTTGCTTATGTAGGATCAACCTAACATATTTGATCAATTCATTCTAAGTCCTTGTACATATGTTCCTATTATCTATCAAAGGACTTTACAGCTTTTCATAATGCAAGCATACTTTCATATTCATTCATTTATATCATAATCAAATCATATATAAATAGGAATAACATTCTCATGTATATTTCCAATAATCTCCCCCTATTTGATTATGACAAAAACAATTAGTGCATATGCACGAGATGAATGAAAATTATATACAGTGAGCATCTGTATTTCTAAAATAGATAAGCATGAATTTCATTGATGATAATATGAACTTGCATATACTATGACATTCTACATCCTAGATCCAGAACATACCTAGCTAGATAGAGATGTACCTTTTTGGCTCCATGTGTGTCTCCAGGATGTCTGTTAATCAGCTACTCGTCTACTTATCTTGTTCTTCTTTTCTCTGCTCCCCTTGGGATGGTGACCTCATTTCTTTTTGATCTCCTTGTTCCTGATCCTCCTCAGATTCTGTGTTCATGGGATCATCATCTTTTGGCTCCCCCTCAGATGATGATTCTGCTTCTGCTGTTGTCTTCTTCTTCTCCTTCTTTGCATTCTTTTCTTCTTTCATTCTTTTTGCTTTACTCCTCCTTGAGTCTCTTTCTATGTCTCTTTTTCTCCCCCTTTTTGTCATTAATCATTTGTGAAATCTGCTCCACATGTGACATAAGTTGCTCCATCAGGTAAGATGAGTTACCAACCTCAATTTTGAGTTCTTGTTGGCTCAACTCAAGTTGTAGAGAGAGAGACTGATTCAGATTGTCAATCTTGTCAGAGAGAGATAGAATTTTCTCTTCATTAGCCTTCTGTGCTCGTAGAGCTTCTTCATTCTGATCATTTATAGCCTTCAGATAGATTTGATCTCTCTCTTTGATTTTGAGAGATATATCAGACATAGTGGCTCAAAATATATCTTGTAGCACAATATCTCCTTCTTCTGACAACATCTTTGCCTCTTTAGTGATGATGGATATTTTCTCAACCAACTCATCAGAGTTCTTCATTAACTCTCGCTTTGTAGGGATTTGGTCATTAGGTTGGGCAGACTCTTGTTGATCATCTGGTTGGACTCTACGATTTTCATTCTCAGATAATTTTTTGAAAGCAATGAGAATCTGATAAATCGTTGAGTGTCAATCACTGTTGGAGGATGAAGGAATTTTAGAAAATTGTGCTTGAACAGAGGGAAACTTTTCAAACTTCACGTGATCATATTCAGTGGTAGAGTGAAGGGACTCTATAATCATGCACTTGGGTATAATCCTTCTGCCATCTGAACCTGTTCTGCAATCATAGGGAATGTAGTGGTTACCAGCATATCGGTAGACCTTGAAGTGAGACTGGTCATTGATCAACTTTATTGTAAACTTCTTTACTCTTGGAAATTTTAGAGACACCAGTTCCAAGATGGGAAAGTATGAGTAACACCAGCTGAAGTAACTCCCATCTTTACCATTACATGCCTTTAATAAGGGCATCCATGGGAAGAACCATCTCATCAGAAGATCGTCAAAATTGTACAGTATTATAGTGCAGTCTAACTCCATGTTATTCCAGTTGTTAAACACTTCGTCTGTAGTTATCCTTACAAATTTGAGTTATTCATTTCCATAGCTTATCCATCTTTCTAATGATACATCTGGTAATTCATTAAAGACTTCCACCACTATTCTTCTGCAAATTTTGGCTGGAGAGAGATCAGGATAGTTTGTCGATTCCTCTAATTCCTGGTCTATAGAACTGGATTCTTTTTCCATTTCTTTACCTTCTGAGCTTGAATCTGAGTTAGACCTGTGTAGACTTCCTACAACGGACTCATCAGTTTGTTCCTTCATTTGATCATCATGCTTCTTATCAGGACTGGTCTTTGTAGACTTACTAGTCTCTTCTGGCTCTACTATCTTGAGCCTTTTACTGCTAGCCTTTGCTGATGTGTTCTTCATTTTTCCTTTAGCATCTTCTTCCTTAGATTCATTCTTAGCATCATTAATTTCAATTGTCTTTGGAAATAATTCTACCTTTGAAACTAGTTGAGCAATCAGTCTGCTGCTCTTCCTTCTTCTTAAGGGTTCAGCTTCAGGAGTTTCAGACTCTTATCCTTTTCCGTAATCAAGTCTCGAAAATCATCGATAAGCTTCCTTGATGTTCAAAGAACATTAGGAATGTCCTTTTTGGACTCGACATCTTTTGACCCATCAGATGAACTTGATGGAGTTTTAGCAGTTAAAGATCCAATTTTTTCATCTTTCAAACTTTCTTCAGCAGCAAAGTGGCTACTCTAAGTGTTATCCATAGGACTTGTACATTCTTCTTCATTACCATATTTAGTTATTCCTTTCATAGGTTCAAATTTTCTCCTTCTTGATTCAACTTCTTCTTCATTAGTGGACTTGCTCCTCGAGGATTCATCCTCAAGCTCTCGCCCCTTTTCATCTTCCTCGACTCTTTGTTCTCTTCTTTAGTAGATAAAATTCTTTGGGGAGCTGGTTTGGATTTCTTCATCACCTTAGTTTTCTTCTTTAGTGGCCTCACAGATTTGGACTCGGGGATGTCTGAATCTTTAGTGGATGACAACTCCTCCTTTTTAGTAACACTAGCCTTCCTTTTCTTTGTAGTGATTTTGTTGGCGCTGCCATATAACATTAGCTTTTTGTTCTCCATTGGGTTCTTCTTCCAATTTGCAAACAGTTGTGTAGTCATTACTTTATGGCTATTAAAGACTTCACCTTCATCATCCTTAATTTTATTTTTTAGCTTCTTTTTCAAAATGATACTTAGGAACCTTCCATGGAAAACCTTTTTAAGGGGTTTTCCTATTAACCTTTTCTTCTCTTCCTTATCCAGCCATTTGGACATTTGGTCAAGCAGTGATATCTCCAAAGTTGATGCATTTCTTCGTAACTATTGTAAACATGATCTTTAGTCGTTGATCACCACATAGTTGTCATGTGCGTGTCCTTACACAGGTGATACATTTACCCACTATCTCTGCCAGGAACTCGAATTCTTCAGGAAACTCGTTTTTCTTCATGTCCTTCAGACTAGGGTTTCTTTTGTACTGCATGATCTTCTTATCTTTTTTAGTGTCGATCTCATCAAGGTTTTTCAGACCTAGGTCAGGGAAACCTAAGCATTGATTGATGTCAGAAGATTTTAGCTTCAGAATCCGACCTTTGATCTTGGTGGAAAGGATTCCATAATTTATAGTTGCGTTTGAGTGAAACTCTTTAACCAGGTCAACATATATCCGAGTGTTTGCCTCCAGACATTCTGAGAATCCAGCCTTCTTTACAAGTTCAAGAATATCTCTGAACTTCTTCTCAGATTTCTCAAACGTCTTTGTTTCGAGCTGAATGGCAGTGATTACTCGCCAATCTGCCATTAGAAGAGTTCAAATTTTCTGGGTTTATGACTTTGTGAGGATCTTGTGAGATGTCAGAAAGTAATTCTTGGTTTGATAATTATTTGAGAGGGTTTGGCTATTTTGGAGTTGGTTAGGTTTTGCCTTTAGATATGGATTTGACGACAGCTTGCGTACTTTGAGGATCCCGCTAAAATGAAATTGCCAATTATTTGAATTTCCCTCTTGTAACTGTTCATACCATGTTTCTTAGTGGGACAGTTGTAAGTCGCTGATAGGTCACAATCTATAACTCCTCCATCATGTCCGTTTCCCAAATTTGACTTTTCTTCTGTTGACTATTCCAGTACGTAGAGTAGCTTGATGAGAGTGTTATATACTCTACGATTTTCTTTGACAACTCCATGATTGTCTTCTGAGAGATTCTTCAGTGAGCATTTTTGACATTGATCCTCATCTTGCATGGCTTAACCACTGATGCGCCCTAATTGAGTTCGTTGTCGCTTGCCTTGCATATTGCATACTACTTCGTATCTAATGTTGTTAGATGTTGAAGCTTCTGCATTACGTACTTATGAGATTTTATTATCTCAATCTGAAAGCGTCTGAACATCTCCTTTGTATAAACATTTGCTCCATGTGTTTCCAATGATGATTCAAGAGTCATATTTTGGGCCTGATGACAAGTTATGTAGTCAGCTTTTCTCTCTATCTCATAATATGCTTCTCAAGTGTTTTTTGTGTATTTACGATAAATTCCTTGATACTCGTCACATTCACATAGTCATCGAATAAACTGTTCATTCCCTCACTCCTGGATGTAGTCGTCATTCTTGCTGCAAAAAAAATTCTTTGTGTACTCCTTGATCCATTTGTGCTTAACCTCATAAAGTGATTAGAGTCAATCATGGTCATGCAGTTCATAATCTATCATCAACTTTTTCCATCGCTCCTCAAAATTCGCAACAGTCAAAGATTTATACACACAATAATTAAAATCAAGTTTAAATGTTGGGTACTGTTCATACAATATATGTAATTTCTCTGGAAATTTGTTGCTAATATGCCATGTGCAAAGTGCATGGTGTGTTTCTGGAAGAACCTTAGCAATCGTGATTCCTCATAGCTTTGTCCCGATCAAGGATAATGGTAATCGCGCCTTGTTGTTCATCGCTTGAAGCCAAGTTTCAAAAACCCATACAAAAGTATCCTCTGTTTCGTCCTTAATCAGTGCAAAACCAAACAAGATGGAATGATAATGATGATTCACCCCCGTGAACGGAACAAATGATATAGAATACTTGTTCGTTCGATAAGTTTTATCAAATGTCACTACATCCCCAAAATTTTTGTAAGCTATCATTGATCGATAATCTATCCACAAAATGCATTCGATGCGATTATCTTCATCTTGTTTGATATCGCAAAAAAATAGAGGATTTTTCGTCGAGAGTTTTTTCAGGTACTTCAATGCTACTTGAGCATCGTTTGAATCTATTGTGTCACGTCTTATATCTCGTACAACATTTCGAATATCGTTATCACTGAAACCGACATTTTCCACCCTTCCTCCTATTTCACTAAATACATTCATCATTTTACTTGGCCCAACTTCGGCCCTTGTGAAAGTTCCGATTAAACTTCGAGCAACAGGAGTTATATTTTTCTGTATTTGAATGAAATTCTTCTTGCTCGGAGTCGCAAAATCATGATTGTGAGTCAGCTCAATTTTTGAAACTTTCCAACTATCTTCTTTCTTTAGATTAACAACAAACATTCTAGCTTTACACATCATCCGTCCTATAGAATCCCTTTTTCTTTTGACCATACTACCATCAACTTCATCAACGTCTTGTTTCTTTCTTCAATTGATTTTCTAGCTTTCTTACATGTAAAAAGTCGGTTGCACAAATTGTTGGAGTGAGCATATTTATGAGTTGCCCTAATTTTTATTTCGAATCCACTACTACGTGCATATGTTCTATAAAATTCTTCCGCCTCTTAGATAGTAGAAAAAATCTAAACCTCATATGGACTTTTTGATACGTTAATATGTGATTGGTTCGTGTTATGAACACCAATATTATTCATGTCAATATTATCATGAGAAGAATTTGAAGAACTTGAATTAAACATATCGCTGAATTGAAAACTTACCGGAACGATTTTGACCTGCGAAGACTTGCTTAATTAATTGCGTAGTTTTCTTCCTTAATGTCTATTGTTTTGGTTAATTTGTTTGGGGCAAAAAATAGCAATGTATGATACACTATCTATCTCCTATATATATAGAATTGAATGATTAGAGGGTAGGTTTGTATAATATAATTCCAATATGAAGTCGAATTATGATGTACAAAATTAATATTAACCCTAGTGTTGTGAAATTGGAATTATGATAAATAAATATGATAATAATTTATTTATCATTTAAAATTCTTTTAATATTTTTTTTTGGAGGATATGTAAAAGGAATTATGATGAATAAATATGATAATAATATAAGGTTTGTATTTTTTTACTATTGGAATTTCGTGAGATTTTTAATTTAGCCTAAAGGCAATCCCATATCAGGTTTCCTTCCGTGATTTGGATTGCATGGTGTTGATTGTTCCTTGTTTGATTTAGATTTTGGTAAGTGTTTGATCATTTGGATTCCTTTTGGATTGCATGCTTGACTGTTCCTTGTTTGATTTGGAGAATTGGGGCTGACTTATACATCCGTTAGTTCAACTAGCGGATGGCCTGAAACAATTATTCTCCACCAAGGTGTTAATGGGACGGGGGTAATTTGGGCCTAATTTTTTTTTTCATCGTCTGCTAGTTGAACTGGCGGATGACAAAATTGGGTTTTAAATCTGAGCCCTTAATTTATGTAATGTATGGTGGAGATGCTATTTGTCCATTTTTCATCCATAATAAATACACGCTATCTCTGATCATTCTCTCTCTCTCTCTCTCTCACACACACACACACACACACACACACACACACACATATATATATATATATATATATATATATATATATATATATATATATATATATATATATATAATGATATTATTAATAACTTTAAAAAATACATTACATATACTAATGATAAAAATGATGAAATAAATGTATAACTTGAATTTTTGAAAACTTTCATTGATTGAATAATATGAAATACAAAGATAATAAGTGTATTATAAAAGAAAACTTAGAAAAATATATCATTGCGTAAGTTAAATATACCATATCATAAAAATATTGATATATTGATCAAAATTTGAAGCGCAAAAATATAAACTACAAAAGTAACATTCAAATAAGTTAATTATTTATTATTTTGAAATTTTAAATATATATTACAAAGACTGATAAAATAAAAATAAATGTATAATTCATGAATGTGCATTACAAAAAATGATAAAAATATAAATATGAACAAATATAATTTTAAAATTTTGTGTAACAAAATACGTACCCTCTAAACTAGACTTTATAGACATACGGAGGGATAAAACAAAATAGTATACCATCCATACTCAAAAGGATGATTGAAAATATAATTTTTTTGTCCTAAAAGGATGAGTTAAGGTACTTTTTTTTTAAAGTCCTAATTTTTGGAAAATAAAAAATATAATTTAATAATCAAATGCATCATCACACTATTACAATATTAAGAACTAATTAAACCTCACTAAAGGAAAAAAAAATTATCTCACAAACAAACAAATCTTACATAAAAAGGAAACAAGTTTCACATAAATCAAAAAATAAACTCACCCGAAGTGAGAATTGAAACTAACATTTTAAAAGTCACAATACATCAGTATTAACCACTAGGTTAAGACCTCATCGACAGCTAAAGTACATAAAGTACTCCCTCTGTTCCGTATTAAACGTCTTAGATAAGTATGTCATTTAGTAAGGTCCATTAGTATAGAAAAGTTAAAATGCTCATCACTTTGTAATTTTATGAGATCACTAAAGCTAAATTTGAAACTTATTTTATTCTCTTATCTACACTTTATTTTTCTTAATTTGTGTGAAAGATGTAGTTAACTCATTCTTTTGAGTACGGAGGGAGTAAACAAAAAATATATATATATAAAGACTAAAAAGTCTGATTTTTCAGTCTTTTGGACTCGATTTTTTAGGCTAGATTTTAGGCTTTAGCTGTTCAGGCTCAGATCGGGTTTTTTTTTTTACTTTAGGCCGTTCGGGGCCTTGTTTCACCGGCAGTCAATTATTTAGCGAAAAAATCAGGATTATTTTAGGGCGCCAGGCTTAGGCCTTACTTGACCAGTATAGCCTACACATTGCCAAGTTTTTTCAAGCTTTTTCATGCCGCAGTTCGATCTTTTGGGTTTTAGTCCTTTTGCGCACGTCTAGGTAATCCATTGGGTAATTAGGTAGGGTTTTTTTTTTTGAAATGTTAACATGTACGTAGCACATGTTTTACTACTATTCGAGTTCGATTTGTTTAACTAAAGAGGCAAAAGAGCTTGTTTGAGCTCGGGTCATTAACATTTAATGAGCTTGAATGGGGCTAAGACGTGCCGAATTGAACCGGTTTCGCTGGTACCGCTCTAGTAGCTTATCAACTGAAGCTACAATCTGGCTGAAGCATTCTCCCAGAAAATTTCATCATGATGGTACACACCAACACTTATTTTTAGTACAAAGCATCGATAATCCTCAACTTTATTTTAATTGGAGT
The DNA here is from genome assembly GCA_020205605.1 of Panax ginseng. NCBI lineage: Eukaryota > Viridiplantae > Streptophyta > Magnoliopsida > Apiales > Araliaceae > Panax > Panax ginseng. The sequence continues at coordinate 116,218,111 of CM035134.1, forward strand.
TTTTAAATTAACTCGAATAACTTGTGACACTGCACTTGGAACTGTTCTGCCTCTAGTGTCACGTATGTGATTTGTAATTGGCATCATTGATCCTAAAGAGTATCGAAACCGCATTAGTATCATTTTATATATATTCTATTGGTAAACTCTCTGCATTTTCTTCTTGGTAGCATTGGACTTAATATTATTAATTCTGTCGTCCGAATATTTTAGAGCTGCAGCTGACTATTTCTCTACAAAACAAGTTGGAGCAATAGAATTTTATATTGGCCCGTGTATAATTTTAGAAGACATGTTAGCTATATATGAAACTTGTCATATCATTTTGTCTATATTTATATTTGTATATTTCTCAATATTTTCTAGCAATCCACTAGCATATTATTTTATTAGACATTTGGAGACATTGGAATTTCAGTTTCATTTTGTAAATTAAATGGTTGAGAACTTCCAAATCAAGCCATTTGGATCAAAAAATACGATGCCAATGCTTATTACAAGTATAGACATTTAATTTGAAAACTACCCAACATAAAATGGACCCTCTTTTAGACCGTCAAAATGAAGAGTCTATTTAGGCAGTCTATAGAAACAAGTTGAATTTATATATCTGATAGTTACGTAATTCTATAACAAAGGCTGAAATGCAATTCTAGACTATATCAGTGATATACTAATGCAATCCGTTTAGCGCCTTTTACATAAATATACAACAAATAGAAAGATATTATGAGAATAAATAGATCAATTAAATAATTATAGTAATAGTGCAATAATATATAATAATATCAATAGTAGTGCAATACACGTCACAGAACCCAAACCAACAAAAGTAGAAACACCTTGATAAGGAGAAAACTACTCCACTTTATGATGTCCTCCTCCTTCGCTGTCTCCTTCGTCGTCTCTTTCGCCGTCGCTGGCGCTTCAACACCTTGAAAATGTAGATCTTGTAAGTCTTCTTCTTCTTCGTCTTCCTTCACCATCGCCGCCGTTTCAACACCTTGAAGATATAGATCTGTAGATCTTGAAGGTGTAGCCGTCATGGACGCCGATCTCCTCATCCATTACGACCACAGCTGCCATTATGACGAAGGTTGATTTAGTTCAAAAATTAAAAGGAGAAAAAGATAAATTTTAGTGCAGTTGGTATCCAAACATTTATACAAAGGTAACCATTTTAGTTTTTGGGTAATCAAGAGAATTTCAAAGGCAGCTTGGTAACTAAAAATTTTCATACAAAGGTAACAATTTTAGTTTTTGTTGGTTACATTTGTATTAAGGTTTGGCTACTAATCGATTTATGAAAAAAAAAATTCTATAATAGATTTTTATAATTAATTTGTAACCCAATAAAACTCAATTGGTTACCTTTTGTATTAAGGTTTGGCTACCAACTACATTATAAAAAAACTACAATAGATTTTTTTTAATTAATTGGTAACCCAATAAAACTGAATTGGTTACATTTGTATAAAGTGTTGGCTACCAACTGCACTATTAAATAAAAAAATCTATAATAGATTTTTTAAAAATAAATTAGTAACCTAATAACACTGAATTGGTTACCTTGGTATGAATGTTTGGCTACCAACCTGATTTATAAAAAATCGCAAAGAATCGTATTTATAAAAAAATCGCAGGTGTGGATGTGGATTGGGGGTGAGGGGGTCCGGCAGTACTTTACAAACAAACCTCCCAAATATTGTGTCTAGGTTAATGGTGGAGGATGACGTTAATGGTGGAGGAGGGCGGAGGAGAAGACTGACAAGGACGGAGGAAGCGTGATTTTTATTAAGGAAAGAGAAGGTGTGCTATATAATTTACTTATTAATTACTTAATTTAATAAGTAAATCAATATTAATCCCCTAAATTAAGGAATCCTAATTGTACTAATATTGTAAATAAATATAAAAATGTATTAATTGTGTAAATATTTTATGAGTGCATTATTGTTGTTATTATTTTAAAAAATATAATAGAATATATAATTGTTCCATTCGTTTATATAGACTGTCCAAATGGACGGCCCGTTTTGAACTATCTGGAATTAGGATTGACCGGTTCAAGTTTCAGTCTGCCGCCTAATCTCACTATCATAGTATCATACAACATTAAGGCCGCGTAAATATACCTCTATGTCTCTCTGCTTCTGCCAGCATGATGGTTCTGCGCAGTTAGCCTTTCGATTTCTCATAACCAGGAAATGTTATTAGAAATTCATGCGGAATCCTCCTGTTCATTAAACTTTGGCGTTCGACAAAAACTATTCGAAGAAACCACGAGGAGCCGCCCTGCTTTATCTGATATTCGAAGAAATTGCAATCACACACTTGAAGGAATCCGCCTGGTTCGAGCCGAGTATCTTCTTAACAATGGTGACTTTCTGCCCTCTTCAATTTCTCCCAAGTCGTGTTGGGATTTGTGTCGATCATTAGTTCTTAAACTTAATAATTTTGACATTTCTTCCTGTGGGTATCATCCTGAATGGTCTACAGAGAGTTGTATGAATTTAACAACAAAAGCAGAGTTTGAAAGATTAATCCCCGAGGCGAAAATACTGGAAGTAAAGAGAAATTGTAACGAGTCATTGAAGAATAGTTTTAAGTGTGGCATTTGTACAAACTGTTTGTTGACTCTCTGGGAAAGTATTCGTAGCCATAAGAATGGGAATGTATCAGGCTGTACTGGCTATATATTTATTTATACTGCTGCTTTGATCAATCAGTTCGGACCGACTGATTTAGCGACAGTTCAGTGTTTGTTTAAGCTTCAATTTTCACCAACAATGAAAAAGAAGCGACATACTTTATTCATTTTAGTTGTGCTAATGGGTTGTGCTATAGGGTGTCTTGGGGCAGTTATTGTAGTATGTTTTCTCAAACTTAGAAGCAAAAGAATTGTGAAGGCGAAAAAGGGTATTGTTGAAATTGAAGAATTTTGTACCATTGGCATTCATAATTTGGTGAAGTTTCAATACGAGGAAATCAAACGTGCTACAGATGATTTTTCGAGGGGGAATATAATTGGGAAGGGAAAATATGGGAATGTATTTAAGGGGACATTGCAAGATGGTACAAAAGTTGCTATAAAAAGGTTGAAGAATTGTTCTATAGGCGGAAACGAGACTTTTGAGCATGAATTAGAGGTAATTGCAAGTGTTCGACATTTCAACCTTGTCAAATTAAGAGGCTATTGTACTACATTAGCTCCAATGGATGGTCACCAGAGATTGATAGTTTGCGATTTGATGGCTAATGGAAGCCTTTATGACCATCTTTTTGAGTTGAATGTCAAGCTTAGTTGGCCAATTCGTCAGAAGATTGCCTTTGGAACAGCACGTGGATTGGCCTATTTGCATAACGAGGCGCAGGCAAGCGTTATTCACAGGGATGTTAAATCAAGTAACATACTTCTCGACGAGAATTTTGAGCCTAAAATGGCAGATTTTGGCCTTGCAAAGTTTAGGCCTGAAGGAATGACTCATTTGAGCACAATGTTGGCAGGGACTTTGGGCTATGTTGCCCCGGAATATGCTTTGTATGGGAAACTAACGAATGGAAGCGATGTTTATAGCTTTGGGGTTGTTTTATTGGAGCTTTTGAGTGGGAAAAAGCTGTGCTTTACGATGGATAAGGGTAAAACTTCTCTTTTATCAGATTGGGCATGGTCACTGGTGGCTCAAGGGCGAGCACTAGATGTTGTTGAAGAAAATATGCCTGAGGTTGGGTTGCCCGGTGTAATGGAGCAATATGTTATTGTTGCTGTTCTTTGTTGTCATCCTCAATTATATGCTAGGCCAACTATGGATCACCTTGTGAAGCTATTGGAAAATAATATGTAAGTATCTGATTTTTAAATTTATAAGTTGCCTCTTCATAGATGGATTTGTTGAAAAAATGAAATGAATATTCTAGAGAGAGAACAGAGTTTGGTGTAATTGTTTCTTTTTCTTCTCATTAGTTACTGAACAAGAATGACTGAATACACTTTATATAGAAAAACTCTAACTAAACATACTATTCTAATCATTTACAATATAAAACACTTAAGATTCAGAGGCAAATCTGTATAATCTTGAAATTTGACAAGTTCTCAGTCTTGAAGGTCTGGACACAGGTATGGTGGTTATAGAAGGAGAGGAAGTATCTGAAGATTGAGGATTAGAAGTAGGCTGAGAAGATATAGAAGATGGAGGACTGAAATGAGGTGGAGAAGAAATAACAGTATCAGAAATAGAAGGAATGGGAATTGAGAAAGATGTATTCAGATCATCAATAAAAGTAAAACCAGTGTGAAGAACTGGATTAGAAGACAAAACTGCAGAGGTTGTAGCATAGGGAAAAATATTTTCATAAAAGACTACATCTCTTGATACAAAGACCCTCTTGGTAGTGAGATCAAACACTTTATAGCCTTTTTGATTAAAAAGATAACCAAGGAATATGCATTTGATAGCCCTGGGAGCAAACTTATCCTTTTGTAGAGACAAAGTGGAAGCATAACAAAGACACCCTAGAACTTTAAGATGACTGTAAGTAGGAGGTTTTTGAAATAGAAGTTCATAGGGAGTTTTATTGTGCAAACCTTTAGAAGACATTCGATTAATAAGATATGTTGCTGTAAGAAGACAATCCCCCCAGAAATGAATGGGAAGATGAGACTTAAATCTGATTGCTCTAGCAACTTCTAATAAATGCTTATGTTTTCTCTCAGCAACTCCATTTTGTTGAGGAGTCTCAACACAAGAACTCTGATGAATAGTTTCAAGCATAGGAGTGAGAGCTTTATTAAAGAACTCAGTTCCATTGTCTGACCTTAGAATTTTTACACAACCATCAAACTGAGTTTTTACATAACACAAAAATTTATGTAAAACTAAAACAACTTGAGATTTTGAAGATAACAAATAAGTCCATGTGCATTTTGTATTATCATCAACAATTGTCAGAAAAAAGTACAATTGTGATATGTTTTATGTTTATAAGGACCCCATAGGTCACAATGCAACAATTCAAATGGTTTGGATGCAGTAGTGGAACTAACAGGGAATACATTTCTCATTTGCTTAGCTAGAGGACATACATCACAATGAAAGAAAGAAGTACAACTGGATGGTATAAGATCAGGTATAGTTTTGATGACATGAATAGGTGAGTGACCAAGCCTATCATGCCACAATTGTAGTATTGAAGAAGACTGAGTAGAACAAGTAACATGATTAGAAACAGTAGGAGTAACTAGCTTGTATAGATTGTCCTTTAATCTACCAATCCCTTTCACCTTCATCATTACAAGGTCCTGAAATAGACAAATATTAGAAAGAAAAGTGAAATAACAATTAATGTCTCGAATCGAAGTTTACTCATCGATATAAGGTTGAATTTAAACTCCGAACACAAAGGACATCATGTAAAATATATCATCAAGTGAGCCTAATAAAGACCTTGTGAGTAATAGGAGAGGATTGACCATTAGAAAGATAAATGATAGAATTTATGAGGATGTAATTAAGAAGTAAATTAAATGAGGTAGTAATATGATCAACAGCACCGAGTCTATAATCCACCAATTGAAACAAAAAACTAGATAGACATACCGTATGTGTAGATGGAGAGTCATGAATACCGCTAGATGAATATCGTGAGTAGAATGTAAGTGATTTTGATCGAAAGCAGAGTCATAGTTCTTGATATTGTGGTGTAAAAGTGGCGCCAGTGTTAAGAGAGGCAATAGAACCAGTAACTAAAAAGGAGCATTTGAAATGTGTATAAGCATCAAGTGATGGAGAAGCAAAGAACTTCGAAGCAAAGAACTTTGTTTTCTTTGTCGATAAGCCCTTGAATTTAGGAGGAAGCCATTGAAGAAATAACATCTATCCCTGGTATGATTGGTTCCATGACAATAGGTGCATTCCAAATTTCCTTTCTTGAATGATTTAGGATCCAATTACTTGTTACCAAATGTACTTTTTGAAAATCATGAAATAGACTGATTATTGTTGTTAAAGTTGCTGAGAAGAGCTGTAGACTCAGGAATCACAGTCAGTTGTTGACTAGTGTAATTTCTTTGTTTCTCCTCTTGTTGAATAAGAGCTAAAGCTTGATTCAGATTTGGAAGAGGATTCATCATAAGTAGCTGACCTCTTATGTTTGTAAACATATCATTTAGTCCCATTAGAAATGAAGTAACCTTTATGTTTTCATCACAAACTTCTTGCAACTTCAAAACACCACATGTACACTTACAAGTGCATTTAGGAACATCAGTTAGGTTAACTAATTCATCCCAAAGAGTTTTGAATTTTGTAAAATAGGTAGACACAAGCATTGAATTCCGTGTTAAGGAAGTCAAATCCTTCTTGATCTCATATAATCGAGGACCATTGCTATGTGTGAATCGAATGTTTAAATCATTACAAATATCAATAGCAAGAGGTATGTAAACAATACTTGAACTTATTTCTGGAGAAATTGTATTAAGCAGCCACGAGATCACCATATCATTACATCTCTGCCAATGAATTAGATAAGGAGATGTTTCACCTGGGTGATTGAACTCCGGTCACAAAACTGAGTTTGTTCTTTGCAGATACAAGGACATTGCTCTGCGCCATTGATTAAAATTGTCTCCAGTTAGGATTTGAGAGACTAAAACTTGACCTGGATGATCTGATGGATGCAAATAGAATGGATGACTTGTATCTAGTATAAGTATTTGATATTCACTTTCTGTGAAATTTGTTTCAGTATTCATCACTGTTGAAGTTGACGATAATGAGAAAGAGTTATTCACGATGAAGAAACTATAGATTTTCAGAAAGAGTTATTCAGTGAACAGATCAGAGAAAGAAGCTATTGATTTTCGGAAGAGAAGAGAAATCAAAAATCTGTGTTGATATATTTTGCATGATGATATATGGCTTTGATACCATGTTGATAAAATGAAATGAATATTCTAGAGAGAGAACATAGTTTGGTGTAATTGTTTCTTTTTCTTCTCATTAGTTACTGAACAAGAATAACTGAATACACTTTATATAGAAAAACTCTAACTAAACATACTATTCTAATCATTTACAATATTGCCCTTATTGATCATGAATAGGAGAATTAGGAGAATTAGATGTTGATATCTTATCAGGATTATTCAGACAGACCTAAATATCTATGAGAATTGTTGTTTGAGGATCAAGCTCCCCTCCATGTATCTCCCATTACATTTTTAGTAACAAAATATTGCAATCTAACACAAGAATATTGGTCGCAAAAATTACATCACAGGTGCATTCACTAAAATAATATTTATTCCTAGAAGTAATATATTTGTGTTGTTAAATGTATATTAGGGAATAATCAAAAGTGTAATGTAAGGGATTCTAACCCACTAAAAGAGTCTCATTTGTCATTTTTTTTGTTCAAAAAGAAAAAAATAGTCACATTTTTTATTATAATATAAAATACACAATATTCTCAAGTTTACTATCAAAATTGTAATACCATGTCATCAGGCTAAATAAAATTACGGGTAAACATGGCAAAATTATTTATATGAGACTCATTTTCTATATGATGATGTCCTATCCTTCGGTTAGGTGTCTCCGGTATGAACCCCAATTCCTAAAACCCTGCACAAATGTCTTCGGTATGAACCCAATTCCTAAAACCCTGCACAAATGTCTTTATGGTGGTTAACGGAGTTGGGCCGCCATGAGACGCATCCAATTTAGGTGTTAGTAAGTGTGAAGAAAGATATAATATTAATCTATAGTTTTCAAAGTAAGAGTGTGTAATCTTATCGAAGTTGTAGGAGGATCACTTCTATAGAGGTGGTTGGTTGTCAAGGACTCAAGGGACAAGCCCATGTGGGTTGTGCAATCAAAGGACAACTACACTGCCCTAGGCTCCCGCCAGAAATGACTTGGTATGTCATTTGAACCGAACTTCAGCGCCCGGTAGCTTGAGTGGCCATGTGGATCCTCTGGTCGGGTATTTGGGATTCAATACCACTGAGCTTGGGCCTTGAGTATGCTTGGGCCTTTGGGCCCATATCCCAACATTATTTTTTTCATTTGAGTAGACAGGTAGCCCCAAAGTTCAGTTCGCTTTGTGTTCAAATAACAAAGAAAAGAATGGATTTACCTATAAAAAAAATGTTTCATTCGATAAATCTTTGTTATTTACCTATGCAACTCTGTTTATGTCGCTGTAATATTTTTCCATAGCCTTAATAAAAACTTGACCAATTTTGAATTTCATTGAAGAAGAGAAACAGTTTGAAACATGTTACACACTTATACCACACACATTATATATATATATATATATATATATATATATATATATATATATATATATATATATATATAAACACTACTTTGTTCAATTGAATTTAAATATAATATTTTTCTTAATTAAATAGCAAATTAAATTGACTTGAGAATCAAAAATTATTACCATTGTTTTTCATACAATATATGCAAAGTTCTTGGGCTAACCGACACTTATGTCCCTCTAAGTTGTTATTCATTTCCAAAGTCGTCCCTAAAGTTCGGGAGTTGTTAGCATAAAGTTAATTTTGGTCAATCAACCAATACAGTGTCGACACGCAAGCAGGGAGGTGATCTCTTTCTCTGCGTGTCAGCACTGTATTGGTTGATTAACCAACTTACCATGAAGTTAAATTCATGGTATTTTTCGTCAACAGACCTTAAAGTGGCAATTTTTACAAGTTATCATTTCTCTTACCCGATTTGACCCCAACTCGACCCATTTTGACCTAACCTGACCTAATTTGACTCAATCCCAATTTTTATATTTTAAAATAAAATAATATTTTTTTTCGTATTTAAAATAAAATAATTACTTTAAAAATAATATTTTTTAATATTGTAAAAGAAAATATTATTTTTAAATAATAATTAAATTTAATATTTTCAAATAAAATATTTTTAAAATAATTATTATTTTTAATATTTTAAAAGAAATTATTATTTTAAAAAAATTAAAATAATAATTTAATTAAATATTTTAAAATTAATATTTTCTTTAATAATTTGAAAATAATAAGTATTTTTAATATTTTAAAATAAATAATCTTTTAAAATAATTAATATTTTAATATTAAAATAAAATATATTTTTTTTAAAAAATTCGAATAATTATTATTTTAAGGAAAAATATTAGATATTTTATTTTTTCAAAAATGAGTAAAATTTCATAAATTATAGATTCCAAAAAGTAAAGTTAAAATTTTAAATCTTAATTATTTTTATGAAAATTTAAAACTTTTAATATATATTTTATAAAACTTAACTCATTTATGAAAGATTTTCCAAATTTTTTTCTTGAAAATAATAAGTATTTTTAAAACTTTTTAATTTAATTTTTTTTTAAAATTGAATCAATTTTTTATTTATCTTTTACTATTTTTAATATTTTAATTTCTATTTTTAGTTTTTATTTTAAAATTTCTAATATTAAGAATACATATAATAATGGTAAAAGATATTAAATTTATTTTTTTAAAAAAATAAATTTTTACATAAAAATGAAAATAGAATCTACTTTTTTAAAATAAAGTTTTATTTTCTTATTTACATTTTTTGAGTTTATATTTTTTGAAACTTTACTCATTTTTGAAAAAAAATTTAATAATTTTTCCATAAAATAATAATTTTTTATAAATTTTAAAAATATTTTATTTGCAATATAATAAATAATTATTATTTTAAAAATAATATTTTATTTTAAAATATAAAAATAATATTTTTTTCAAATTATTTTAAAAATAATAATATATTTTAAAATATTAAAATATTAATTATTTTAAAATATATTTTATTTTAAAATATATTTTATTTTAAAATATTAAATACAATTATTATTTTAATATTTTTTAAAAATATTTTTCTTTTTTGAAATATTTAAAATAATTATTTAATTTTAAAATATTAAAAATAATAATTTATTTTAAAATTAATATTTTATTTTAAAACATTAAAATATTTATTTTATTTTAAAATATTAAAAATTAGAGTTGGGTTAAACTGGCCTGTTTGGGTCAAATTTGGTCAAAATGGATCGAGTTTGGGTTAAATCGTGTAGAGGAAACTAAACGCCAAAAAATGTCACTTTAAGGACCTAATGACGAAAAATAAACTTTAAAGATGACTTTGAAAGTGAGTGACAACTTGAAAGGACATAAGTGTCATTCAAATTAAAATTTTTGTATGAATTACTTGCTTAATTAGTGACTCAAATTTCACAGAGGGGCATATATATATCATTGCTTCTCTGAGATAGAGTGATCATTCTATTTATAACCGAATTGAATATACTATTTGGTTGTAATCGAATAATTAGAATTATCCATAAATGTATTATCCGAAACACTAACCGAAATTTGTCACTAACCGAATTATCGAATTGTACATTTGGGTATTCGCGTAATAACCGAACCTATGCCCCATGTTATCATATATCAATCAAAATAAGAACCATTTAAAATTGGCAATACTAGACAGTAATCAGTAGACAATTCATAACCTTAACTATCCTTCACAAAGTTTAATTGATTAAAATTAACAATACAGTAGCAGTGCAACAACAAATTATTTGTCCTTCACAAAGTTTACGACTTAACAAATTCTAATTATAATCTAACAACATCCAACATGCAACAACGACTGTGTAAAGCAACATGAACATAAGCAATACTGAACACGAAAGCAACAAATTGCGTGCTTTTCAAAGAGCTAGCAATCGTGATGTGACGCCTAAATTCGTGTACTTGAAACACGAATTCAGTGCTTCACGATACCATTTCTTTGAGCGGAATAATAATAATTTTGTCATAAATATAAAACTTAATTTACATATTAGAGTTGTCTAAATCCCAGGTACGCGACATTAAAACATTTCATTACATGATAGATAATAAATATCATCATCTTATTTAAGTATAGCTATTACATAAGATAACACAACTTATTCTAACAACTTTCCTTTCCCTTTGTTCCTGGCAGAGCCCTCTGGTTGGTCATACTTAACTGAAAATATTTAAATTAAGCAAGAATGAGCATTTGAGTGCCCAACAAGTAATAGCAAATAATAAACATTAACTGAAAGGATTAAATATTTTCTTTGAATGACACTTCTACAACGAAGCAATAGTTGTGAAGTAACTAAAACAATTCTAATCAACATAACAATTCTATTTCAAAATTTTGAAACTATGTACTGACTATAAATAGAGAGCAGTCGACAGACTATGAACATTGTTTTCAATTTTCGAAAAGGTTTATCAGAACTTCATCTGTAAACCGTCATAACTTACTGAGCACGGGGGGTGATCACCTGCTATGCCCTCAGATTGATCAATACTATATACCAGAACGATATTCTCGTTCATCATATCCTCCTTGGGAGCACAAAAGTTTCCCAAATTAGGGATGTTCATACTTAGCCTGAATCCGAACCAAAACAATTTGGTTGGATATCAATAGGGTTCTATCATATTCAACGATATTTTTAAATCTGTGTCTAGCCGAGTCAAATAGCTTAGACGACTTTTATTTAAGATATATATACTGGAAATCAACAAGTATGTATCAACATGTACAATAATTATTCAAGTGAGGACACTTGTATAACCATACTTAGAATTTAACGTAATAATATATATATCCGATCTTATAGTAATATCAGACTAATAAACAATGACCGAATAAAGTTTGGAAACTTGTATGAATATAAATGATTGGATACATAATCAATAACAATAGAGTTTAATAATCTGACATAATAATAATATAATTCTGAAAATTTCTTACTCATGTCCATTGCATAAAGGAAATGCAAAGGTTAGGATAGTTGCTCAATGTAAAAGATAATTCAGAAACTTGCCTGGTCTGCTGCTTACACAACTTAGTTCTATCTTTAATTCAACGACCTATCATTTATAAGATTGTTCTATTGATTATAATAACATATCATAACACATCATACTGTTATCAACACATAACCTTATCACATTGTTACATAGTTATATCAGTCATTAAGACACAAACAAACACTTATACAGTCAAACTATATAGGCTTAGATCAATTTCGGTAGAATTTTTGATTAAATTTACTGGCTTTATCGAGTAATTATCGAGTTTATATGTTAATAAAACTCTAATCAGTATCTTAAAGATTATCCCGGATAATTTAAACATCAATCATATTATTTATAATCGACTTTATAATAATTTATAATTAATTATTATAATTTATCATAATTTTTCAAACTCTGAATCATTATTAAATGATTTAAATATTAAATAATTCTATTATCATTAATATTTAAATAATATCCAAATATTAATGAAACCATTAAAGTAATTTATAATAACTCAAAATATTTTTAAAGTATTAATATTACCCTTAAATGATTTTTAAAACATTAAAAATCTTTTTTAAACAATTATCATTAATATTTAAATATTAAGGTATTATTTATCAAAATATTAAAAGTCATTAATTATAACTTGAAATATTTTTAATTCATTTATATCATTTTAAATGATTTTAAATCAATAAAACTATTTTTAAACTATTTATTTAATATTATTATTAAATAAATTTAATATCATTAATATTAAATAATTAATAAAATTTATCTTAAAATATTAAAAGTTATATTTAATAACTTAGAATATCTTTAAACTATTAATTTTCATTTAAAATGCTTTTTATAATATTAAAATCATTTTTAAACTAATTTATTTAATATAATTATTAAATAAATCTAATATCATTAATATTAAATAATTAATAAAATTTACATTAAAATATTGAAAGTAACATTTTATAACTTAAAATATTATTAAATACCTTATTATCATTTAAAATGATTTTTAATATAATAAAATGATATTTAGTCAATTTATTTAATGCATTTATTAAATAAATTAAATATCAATAATATTCAAATAATTACTAATATTTATGGAAAATATGTCAAATTATTAAAATTTAATTTTTATAACTAAAAATAATTTTTAAAATGATTTTATAATTTTTAAATTTATTTTCTATTTTTAAATGATTTTTAGATTTTAATATAATTAAATTTAATAAATTTGTCGCTATAGCCTTTAACGACACTAAGTGTCGTCTTAGGTGTTCTTGAGGCTCAAGAACACTGACAATCAGTGTTCAAGAGGCCCTTCACCATCTTTAATTCAATGTATATGTTGTTTCAAGGCAAGCTACGATACGGATATCAGTAGTAATGTAACACTATAAGTATCAAGTAATATATGGGTCGATTGCAAAACAAAAGCAAGATATAAACCTGCAAACTAGTCGTCGACGTCGTGTTCTTCATGTTCGGGTCGCCCGTAAACATGGAGTTATGGCCAGTCAACGGTATTGATGGCCTTCAATCTTTCAATCTAGTCATGCTATAGGTGATCTAGACGTCGGGCTTTGTGGACAGACCAATAGAGTACATGTTGTGAGCCTTTATAATGTCTAAACATCATCCAGATGCAAGATCTAAGTCAATAAAGAACTTGTCAGACCATTATCTCAACTTTCTGGGTTACCCAGAAAGCAAAGCTTAACGGTCAACGACTTTTGACCGATTACTACAATCGATCCGTTGCTTTCTAAGGTTTGGAAATGCTTTGTACTTGTAGTTTGCATGTCATACTATAATCTAGATACCATTATACATCCTAAAAGCTTGTCAGAAACTAGATCAAAGCCGGTCAAAGTCACTGACAGAACATGTTCTTCCGTTTTCTAGGTTGCCCAGATAACTAAATTCGTGTTCGGTCAATGGACTTTTACCGTGAATAACTTTTGATATACACCTCCAATGATCTTGCTTTCACTTTCAGAATACTAACAACATTACAGACAACAACTGAAAACCTTTAAATCACCAAAACAATAAACAAGCACATATCTACGAGGCCTGGCATTTGTTGTCAGACAACAAAAATAAAAATTTTTAGATTCTTAAAAAGTTCAAATTCGTGCACTTAGATGTTATGGACCTAACATGTGCCAACCTAGATCACTTATAGACACTACAAACAACATATTTAAACATTCAAACACAAGATCTAACATGGAATCAAAGTTCAAATTTCTAAGTTAGGTTTTATACCTCTATGAACAAATTCTTGGTCTAATGCTTCTGATCTGCTACAAGTGATATTGGGGCTTGATTGGGGACTGGTCCAACACTAAAATTCAGATGTTTGAAGTTGAGAGGGTTTTGGTTGAGTGTTGGTGTATAAATGAGCTAATTAATGAAACTTCTCTCTCCTTGATCTTATATAATACTTGAATCTAATGTAATTGTGATGCAAGATGGTTGAGATATTTGGTTTATAGGCACATGGCTAGGTTGAATTGGTTTACCAACTAAAGTTATGGCAACCTATACAAGTTATCTATTAAATAATACAAGAAGGGCAATTATGTCATTTGACTTTTACTTTTAGTGGCAAAGTTGGCAATTCATTTCAACTCTTAGGGTTTGACCCTAAGGTTTCCTAAGCTTATTATCTAGGATTGTGTAATAAGGGAAAAATGGGAATCTTAGTTTCTAAAAATGTGAATTAGGGTTCCCTAATTGAATTAGGTTTCCTAATCACTTTAGACTTGTAAAATAGGCTTTATAAAATACTAATTACCATTAAGCTTGCTAAATTAATAATTAGGATTTATAACTTAGCAATTAGGGTTCTAATCTAGTAATTTAGGATTTCTAAATATTAATTAGGGTTTACCTAATTAACATTAAACATAATAATGGTTATTAATTACATAACACGAACTTAACAAATCTTATAGTCATAGTTGACTTTTGTACTATAGTTTATCAGTAATGCTAGGGTTTTGTACTGTTTCACCATAACTGTTCCACAAATTACATTACACACATATCATGCTTGTTTATAGTATTGAAATATAAATAATATTATATTATTATTCTCATTCCTTATTCAAAATCTAGACTTAGGGTTTTTCAATTTATATTTGACATAACCTTCATACATAACATTATTAATTAAGTTAAAATATTTAACTTACCTAATAATATATATATATATACACATATATTTACAAGATTAATTTATTATAAGAATATAATCTATAATGATCAATAATTCTTAAAAAGAATTTATTTAAAATTATTCATGTAATAAATAATTTTATTTATCACATATATACATATATTTTACTTTGCACATATTCCCATCCTTATATATATTATAAAAAAAAATTATTCGTAAAATTTTTAATTGAAAATATTGGGTTATTACATCCACCCTCCCTTATAAGGATTCCATCCCCGGAATCACCGCTTTAAAACTTATAGATACTAGGGCATATAGCATACGCAGTCATTCCAAGTAGACCTCGATCAAATTCGATCGAACTAATATTTAATTATTCAACATAAAGCTTGTCTATCTGATTATACGGAAATTTGATTTCTAACAGAACTCAAATTTCTCCTTCAAAATTTCTTTATAACATACTTTACTATATTTAAGAAAAATCATATATACAAAAATATAATTCATACGAATAATACCTGAAGTTCCATCCCCGACTGCTACGGTATCCTGAACAGTCATGTTGAAGACTCTTGCGGTTGATTTCGTCAAAGTTGGTCTCGTTATCACCATTGTTCCACTGCCTTTCCTTGCATTCACGCTTCTTATATCCATCCTCCATTTTGGACAGTCCTTCACCTTATGCTCCGTTGATCCACACAGAAAATACCCATTGCCCATCCTAGGATTAGGGCAGTTATGAGAGATATGTCCCTCCTGCCCACACTTGTAGCACACAAACTTACCCTTAAGACACTCACCTGAATGATTCTTCCCACAATTCTTACACTGCACAACCTGCTTTTTCACACCTTCCTGCTTGACTTGGACACTCCCAACATTGTTCCACTTTCTTTTCTCACCCCTACTTCCACTATCTACTTCTACCTTCCCGGCTCCATCACCCTTATTCTTTCTCTCCTTATTGTAGAGGCTCATGGCCTCACTCCCCCCTTCAGCTATGATAGCTTTTTCTAAGAGTGAGGCAAATGTATTGATCTGCAACACCGCCACCTTATTGTAGAGCCAGGGTTTTAGGCCTAGCTCAAACCTCCTTGCCTTTCTAGCCTCCGTATCCACTTGGTGCGGAGCGAACCTAGCTAATTCATTAAACTTTGCGGCATACTCCGCAACTGTCAAGTTCTCCTACTTCAATTCCAAAAACTTCACCTCCATCCTAGCCTACACACTAGACGAGAAATAGTTCTCAAAGAACAGCGTCTTAAACCTAGTCCATATTATCACTCCTTCTCCCGCCCTAGCTTGATTTTTCTCCCACCAGAAATTCGCCTCTTCGTTCATCATATAGGTGGCAAAAGCTGTCTTTTGCCCCTCATCTACCCTAGCGACTACAAACGCTTTTTCTATATCCTTAACCCAAGTTTGGGCTTCTATCGGGTCAGTGGTACCTCTAAATTCTGGCGGTCCTACGGCCTTAAAATCTTTGAAATTCGCAAATTGATTGTCTGGTTGATTTCCCGCGGCCGACATTCCATTTTTCATGGCTTGAGCTACCATGTTCGCGAAATTCTACATCAGGTCTGGTTGTTGTCCTCCAGCATTGTTGACAGATTCTTCTGCCCTTTGATTTCGAGTTTGACATCTTGGTGGCATTGTTTGGTTAAATAAAATAAAATCTATATTTTATTAAATTACATTCTAAACCTTATCATATAAGTTTAATATATTAAACCTGTTCTATTAACCAAACATAAATTCATATTCATTCGACTAATTCATAATACATAGCATAACACATACTACTTTAAACATCTGATATCCCTTTGTGATAACAAAATTCGGGATTCGCTGTTACAACTTATACAAAAGTGAAAATACTACATTACACAGGCATACTTATCGTATATACCACACCGAACACACTTATTCCTATAGTACTTATACTACTTATTCACTATGCCTTTTCCTGATCTTGGACAACCTTTCGCTCGATGACCTTCTAATCCACAAATAAAACATGCACCTAGCTTAATGTCAGGACAATGATGAGAGATATGTCCCTCTTGTCCGCAAATGTAACATATTTTTTTCCCTTTCCTACATACGCCGTCATGTTTCTTGTCACAGTTTGTACATTTTTCCATTTTATTAGCATTCTCTTGGTTATTATCGGAATTTCCTAAGTCGCAGTCTTTCATCTTTCTTTTCCCCTTCTCGCTTAGAGCTGCACATGATATGTTGCTTTTGGCTCCCATCTGATCAATTTGGATCTTAAGCTTATCTTGTTCTTCCATCGTTTCAATTAACGCCTTTCGTAATTGACTATTTAGTATCTTTTCTATCTCCCACAACTTTTCCAGAGAAGAAACCTTGTTCCTCAGATTCTGTACTTCAGTTGATGCATGATTAGCTCCAACTTCGGTGTCCGAATCACTATCTGTTAGTTCCATCATTTCTGGGTCCGGTACTATATTTTCCAAAATGATCACCTCATCAAGGTTATCTTCAACGTGAGCTTCTATTTCAGCTATTGGCTTTGATATTGGCTTGGTTATGGAGATTGGCTCCTTCTTTACTATCCGAGGGTGTCTTAATCCTTTTCCTCCTGACATCTACACAAATAAATTATCCTTATTAACATATATACACACAACAAATAATAATTTTATATAAGTTATCTTTTATTTGGTTTGACGATGAATTTATTCAAATCATATCCTTTTAAACTATATACGAGTTATATGTATTTTCAACGTTTCCCTTTGCTCTAAGGTTATAGCCTAAGGTCTACCCCCACCTATGGTTTCTAACCCTAAAGCTCTGATACCAACCTATGACGCCCCCAAATTCAGGTACTTGAAACCCGAATTCAGTGCTTCACGATACCATTTCATTGAGCGGAATAATAATAATTTTGTCATAAATATAAAACATAATTTACATATCAGAGTTGTCTAAATCCCAGGTACGCGATCTTAAAACATTTCATTACATGATAGATAATAAATATCATCATCTTATTTAAGTATAGCTATTACATAAGATAACACAACTTATTCTAACAACTTTCCTTTCCCTTTGTTCCTGGCAGAGCCCTCTGGTTGGTCATACTTAACTGAAAATATTTAAATTAAGCAAGAATGAGCATTTGAGTGCCCAACAAGTAATAACAAATAATAAACATTAACTGAAAGGATTAAATATTTTCTTTGAATGACACTTCTACAACGAAGCAATAGTTGTGAAGTAACTAAAACAATTCTAATCAACATAACAATTCTATTTCAAAATTTTGAAACTATGTAATTGACTATAAATAGAGAAGCGATTGATGGACTATGAACATTGTTTTCAATTTTCAAAAGGTTTATCGAAACTTCATCGTAGAAACCGTCATAACTTCTGAACGCAGGGGGTGATCGCCTGCTATGCCCTGTGATTGATCAATACTATATACCAGAACGATATTCTCGTTCATCATATCCGCCTTGGGAGCACAAAAGTTTCCCAAATTAGGGATGTTCATACTTAGCCTGAATCCGAACCAAAACAATTTGGTTGGATATCAATAGGGTTCTATCATATTCAACGATATTTTAAATCAGGTAATCAATGAATCAAATAGCTTAGACGACTTTTATTTAAGATATATATACTGGAAATCAACAAGTATGTATCAACATGTACAATAATTATTCAAGTGAGGACACTTGTATAACCATACTTAGAATTTAACGAATAGAATATATATATCTGGATCTTATAGTAATATTGTACTAATAAACAATGACCGAATAAAGTTTGGAAACTTGTATGAATATAAATGATTGGATACATAATCAATAACAATAGAGTTTAATAATCTGACATAATAATAATATAATTCTGAAAATTTCTTACTCATGTCCATTGCATAAAGGAAATGCAAAGGTTAGGATAGTTGCTCAATGTAAAAGATAATTGAAAACTTGCACTCGGTCTGCTTGCTTTTTACAACTTAGTTCTATCTTTAATTCAACGACTCTATCATTTATAAGATTGTTTCTATCGATTATAATAACATATCATAACACATCATACTGTTATCAACACATAACCTTATCACATTGTTACATAGTTATATCAGTCATTAAGACACAAACAAACACTTATACAGTCAAACTATATAGGTTTAGATCAATTTCGGTAACATTTCGGTGTACCGACGGCTTTATCGGGTAATTATCGAGTTTATATGTTAATAAAACTCTAATCTGTATCTTAAAGATTATCCTGGATAATTTAAACATCAATCATATTATTTATAACTGACTTATAATAATTTATAATTAATTATTATAATTTATCATAATTTTTCAAACTCTGGAATCATTATTAAATGATTTAAATATTAAATAATTCTATTATCATTAATATTTAAATAATATCCAAATATTAATGAAACCATTAAAGTAATTTATAATAACTCAAAATATTTTTAAAGTATTAATATTACCCTTAAATGATTTTTAAAACATTAAAAATCTTTTTAAACAATTATCATTAATATTTAAATATTAAGGTATTATTTATCAAAATATTAAAAGTCATTAATTATAACTTGAAATATTTTTAATTCATTTATATCATTTTTAAATGATTTTTAAATCAATAAAACTATTTTTAAACTATTTATTTAATATTATTATTAAATAAATTTAATATCATTAATATTAAATAATTAATAAAATTTATCTTAAAATATTAAAAGTTATATTTAATAACTTAGAATATCTTTAAACTATTAATTTTCATTTAAAATGCTTATGATTTTTATAATATTAAAAATCATTTTTAAACTAATTTATTTAATATAATTATTAAATAAATCTAATATCATTAATATTAAATAATCAATGAAATTTACATTAAAATATTATTAAATACCATATTAGCGCAGCTTAAAATGATTTTTAATATAATAAAATCATTTTTAGTCAATTTATTTAATGCATTTATTAAATAAATTAAATATCAATAATATTTAAATAATTACTAATATTTATGAAAAATATGTCAAATTATTAAAAGTTAATTTTTATAACTAAAAATAATTTTTAAAACTGAGTTTATAATTTTTATAATTTATTTTCTATTTTTAAATAATTTTTAGATTTTAATATAATTAAATTTAATAAGTCTGTCGTTATAGCCTTTAGCGACAGTAAGTATCGCCTTAGGTGTTCTTGAGGCTCAAGAACACTGACAATCAGTGTTCAAGAGGCTCCATTTGACCATCTTTAATTCATTGCATATGTTGTTTCTGGGCAAGCTATGACATGGATATTGTAGTATTAATGTAACACTATAAGTATCAAGTAATATATGGGTCAAATTGCAACACACAAGCAAGATATAAACTTGCAAACTAGCTGTCAGACGTGTTCTTCATGTTTTGGGCTGCATAGAAACATGAAGTCATGGCCAGTCAACGATATTGATGGCCTTCAATCTTTCAATCTGGTCATGCTATAGGTGATCTAGACGTCGGACTTTGTGGACAGACCAATAGAGTACATGTTGTGAGCCTTTATAATGTCTAAACATCATCCAGATGCAAGATCTAAGTCAATAAAGAACTTGTCAGACCAATGTCTCAACTTTCACGGGTTACCGTAGAAGCAAAAGCTTAACAATCAACGACTTTTGGCCCGATTACTACAATCGATCCGTTGCTTTCTAAGGTTTGGAAATGCTTTGTACTTGTAGTTTGCATGTCATACTATAATCTAGATACCATTATACATCCTAAAAGCTTGTCAGAAACTAGATCAAAGCCGGTCAAAGTCAATTGATGAACATGTTCTTCGGTTTTTTTGGGTTGCCCGAAAACTAAATTTCATGTTCTATCGATGGACTTTGATCGTGAATAACTTTTGATATACACCTCCAATGATCTTGCTTTCACTTTCGAATACTAACAACATTACGCATAACAAACCGAAAACCTTTAAATCACCAAAACAATAAACAAGCACAGATCTACGAGGCCTGACATTTGTTGTCAGACAACAAAAATAAAAATTTCCAGAATCTTAAAAACTTCAAATTCGTGCACTTAGATGTTATGGACCTAACATGTGCCAACCCAGATCACTTATAGACACTACAAACAACATATTTAAACATTCAAACACAAGATCTAACATGGAATCAAAGTTCAAATTTCTAAGTTAGGTTTTATACCTCTATGAACAAATTCTTGGTCTAATGCTTCTGATCTGTTACAAGTGATAGTGGGGCTTGATTGGGGACTGGTCCAACACTAAAATTCAGATGTTTGAAGTTGAGAGGGTTTTGGTTGAGTGTTGGTGTATAAATGAGCTAATTAATGAAACTTCTCTCTCCCTGATCTTATATAATACTTGAATCTAATGTAATTGTGATGCAAGATGGTTGAGATATTTGGTTTATAGGCACATGGCTAGGTTGAGTTGGTTTACCAACTAAAGTTATGGCAACCTATACAAGTTATCTATTAAATAATATAAGAAGGGCAATTATGTCATTTGACTTTTACTTTTAGTGGCAAAGTTGGCAATTCATTTCAACTCTTAGGGTTTGACCCTAAGGTTTCCTAAGCTTATTATCTAGGATTGTGTAATAAGGGCAAAATGGAAATCTTAGTTTCTAAAAATGTGAATTAGGGTTCCCTAATTGAATTAGGTTTCCTAATCACTTTAGACTTGTAAAATAGGCTTTATAAAATACTAATTACCATTAAGCTTGCTAAATTAATAATTAGGGTTTATAACTTAGCAATTAGGGTTCTAATCTAGTAATTTAGGGTTTCTAAATATTAATTAGGGTTTACCTAATTAACATTAAACATAATAATGGTCATTAATTACATAACACGTAACTTAACAAATCTTATAGTCATAGTTGACTTTTGTACTATAGTTTATCAATAATGCTAGGGTTTTGTACTGTTTCACCATAACTGTTCCACAAATTACATTACACACATATCATGCTTGTTTATAGTATTGAAATATAAATAATATTATATTATTATTCTCATTCCTTATTCAAAATCTAGACTTAGGGTTTTGAATTTATATTTGACATAACCTTCATACATACCATTATTAATTAAGTTAAAATAATTAACTTAACTAATATAAAAAAAATACATATCATAATAATCCTTGTGTTTATATCATATATACCATAATCATATTTTCATGAAAATAAATAATAAATATTTACAAGATTAATTTATTATAAGAATATAATCTATAATGATCAATAATTCTTAAAAAGAATTTATTTACAATTATTCATGTAATAAATAATTTTATTTATCACATATATACATATACTTTACTTTGCACATATTCCCATCCTTATATATATTATAAAAAAATTATTAAAATTTCTTATTGAAAATATTGGGTTATTACATGTGACAATCCAATTTTTCATAAGTTATTAAAATAAGAATTTAATAATTAAAATTCTTATTATGAGATGTATATAATTTGAATTATGTGTTTTGGTGTGAGGAAATTAAATTTATATGAGATTTGATAGTTGATTAAACTATTAAAGAAAGTGAAGAAAATTAGTTATGAAAAAGGAATATGGTGGCAAAAGAAATTAACTAAATAATATTAGTTAATTAAGATGAAAATTATATTATGGAATAATATAATTTAATTGGTATGCCTTGTTGGTAATGAAATTATTATGAATTTAATCTCGTAAATAAAGTGAGTAATTCACTTAATTTAAATAATGAATTAATGTAAATATAATTGTTTTAATAAAGTGGGAAGGTATGGAAGGTAATGCGTTTATGTAATGGCTTAATATATTATATTTAGCCAATTGAATGTAAATGGAGTATGAGAATGAGAAGAACCAATATAATTATAAATAAATATTGGTGTTAGGATTAATGAATTAAATAAATATCTAAATTATGATTAAAAGTATAAATTAAATAAATTGTCTTGGGAAAATTTATTAAAGGAAAGAAAATTGTATAATTATACATAATAATTGTATAATTTATTAAAATAATTAGTGAAATAAATATTAATTATTTTAATGGGAATGTTTAGTTGATTAGAAGTGTTTTACTTATGAATGTAATTCCATAATCATATATGGTAAATAGATGGAATAATAATAATTGATAATAATGATAATAATAATAATAATAATAATAATAATAATGAAGTGTGACACTTAGAGAAAAGAAGATATAATAAGAAAATTATAAAAAAAAAATTAGAAGAGGTTGTTTTGGTTCTAGCCAAACATGGCCTAGATACCCTTTGTATATACAACTATCGTGACTCTTAGTATTGGTAACTGGCCAAGTCACGTTTAAGTTAAGGCTCAGTTATGTTTACGCTATATTCCTAAGGCTAAGAGTTAGAAAACAAAGAAGTTGAGAGAGGGTGAGAGTTCTCTGTGAGTCTTTGAGAGGAAGTATGGGAATTCAAACGAGAAGAAGAGAATTAACCAAGCATTCCTATCATCTAGCGACTCCAAGAAGAAATTAAGAGGTAATAACCTAGCCCTAAAACTCTAATTTGGTTTCTTGAGTTTTTCTCTGTAATTGAATTTTGGAAGAGGATTTGTCAAGAAGTTGAATTATATATGTTCTTAGATATGTATAATTCATTCTATGTCATCTTTAATTGGTTTTTACGCAATCAAATTCATGTAAATATGTTAAAAGATAAAGAATTTGAGTTTTGGCATAATATGTACAAGATGGCTTATTTTAGACCCAAAATTGATGATTAAATCATGTGATAAGGTGTAAATTGATTATAGTTTGTATTAGTACATTGAGAAACGAAAAGAATGCAAGTGGAATGAATCGTTTTGGTCAAGAAACTAATTCGTAGCGAATGAATTCGCTAAATATGTTTAAAACATGAAAGTATAGCATGAACAGTGAATTGGAACCCTTAAATAAATTGTTAATGTTCTTGAAGTGTTCTAATTATTCTATAGATGAGTAGTTCAGTGTTTCACGAGTTCATAGAGTCAAAAACTAACAAATTCTGACTTAAAATGAAGAAGTTATGAAGATTTGAAGTAAAAACATCGCAAAATATGGAATCTGGGCGAAGCCAAGTCTGCAGCGCCACGCCAGAGTGTGAGCGTGAAGTCGGGCAATCACTAGATGGCGCCAAGACTCGAATTGTGAAGGAAATGGGCGCGGCCACCGCACATAGTGTGTCAGTGTGACTATTTTGACTTTATTTTAGTAAAATAGGCATTACTTTTTCATACGAACTCTCGATTGAGGCGATTCAAGATGATTCGAATGAGGACGAATAACTAAAAATTTTATTTTTAAAATTTTTCAATTTGAGGTCGTTAGAAGGGATCAAAATGGCCATCTTTGGGACTGTTCTGTTTTCGGAGGCAATCGGAGGGCGTCGGGCATGCACATATGCAAGTGTAGTGCTTCTGACGATGAAATATATTGTTCTAAGTTATAAAATATGAATATTAGTAAATATAATGATGCTTAACATTAATAAATGATGTATTAGATAAGTTGTATAAGCATACTAAGCATACACAAGAGAGACAAATCGGGCGTGTGACGAATAAACGTCGAAACACCGTGACAAGTATTAATGAATGTAAAAAGTGTTTTAAGTCAAATGAAATGAATATTATAAGATATGAAATGGGGTTAATATAAAACCAATAATAATTCCTTGCAAGACTTAAACACTTGAATGAACTTTGAGTATAAAATATAGTGAGATGTAAATCGAAAGTTAACCCAATCAAATTGAACATTGTGTATTGATAATAGGAAGGGTTATGAGATATAGATTAAAGTTTACATTACAACTACTATACATTGCTATATGACTAATAGTTGATGTGCATGATTATATAATTGTGTAGGGCACATGAAGTGCAGATAGCTGTAAGCTGTTAAACTATTATTGGTAAACAACGATCAAGGCAAGTCTTTCAGTTCCTATTTGCTATATGAACTTGATGATGAACTGTTTTAAATCTTTATTGCAAATAGCATGATGTGTTATATATATGTTGAAAGTATGAAACATTAAAGTCAATTTATGACTACGTTGATTGAGTAATGAATGCTGATTGAGTAAGGAACTCAATCTTTATACTTGATATATGAATTGTAGCATGTATGTTATGTTAGTCCGATGTTTATAAGTCCAATGTTAATGAGATGTATGATAAACATGTTATTATGTGCTACGTGATGCATGAAAACTGTTAGATTTGCTGGGCTGTCGAGTTCAACCTTGCAAATAACCATTTTTACAGGTTAAGGATTGAAGGTAACACTATGTGCTACTTGAATGACGTGGATCAGAAATAATACACGAAGATTAATATTTTAGCTAAAGATTGTTATTTCTTTAAACCATGATTAAAGTTCATGAGATGTACTCAATGTTTTATGTTGTATATTTTATGTTGAGTTGTAAAGTTAAAGTTTGAGCTGTCCGATGTATAAAGGATATCGATTTGATATGTAAGTATATATATATATAACTTTATATAAAGTGAATCATGGATTATATATGATTCAAAGAAAGACATAGATGATAAAGGTTTTGATTCAAGGAATTAAAGTAAGAAGATATAAAGTTTAAATTATTCTACATTTTATTAAGTTTAACATCGAATAATGATGTAAATCATAAGTTAGATGTGTTATTAACGAATCAAAGTCGATAATTTAATTGTATGAATTTTGGGGTTGTTACAGTTGTTATCAAAGTTATAGGTTATAAACCTTAGGTAAGAGTACCCTAGGCTATAACCTTAGAGAATAAAGGAGAAGATGATAAAGAATAAACTCAGATAGAGTTTGATCAATAAGAAATAAATTTAAGAAATGTATAGAGAAGGGATTAAAATATATATGAGAAGGTTAAAAGAGGAATCTTGAAGACTTATAAAATACAAGAATTTGGAGTTACTTGACTCCAGTAATAAGATGTTAAGTGTTATTAAATAGATGATGTCTACAAGATGAAGGTGATTAAAGTAATAATAATGAACTCAAATAGAGTTTAGTTGATGATATATTCAGAGAATGCTTATGAAACAAGTTAAGATAATATGTTTGGGTTCAAAGAAGAACCTGAAGAGTTAAAATTGAGTCGAATAATCATAAGACTACTTAAGTAAAGAGGAAGTAATGAGGATCGTGAAACCAAAACGATCATAATATAAGAAAGGAATCATAAAGAAGATGATTGTAGAATAAGATCATGACATGATCTGGTTAAGTTATAAAATGATAGATGGTTTGTGATGAATGAATAGTTATAGCTTGATGATATAAAAGAATGTACTATGAAATAGTACGAGGTAAACTCACGAGGAGTTATAAATGGTGAGATACGAAAAACTCGTATCGAGTAAAGAGCAAGTTATGAGCAAGATAAAGTAAGGTGGGATTTCAATTGAGGACTCATGTGATAGCTGAGTTGTACAAACTTTTGTATGGGAGAGGGTCTTGTGCTTTCACTCAGTTTATCACATTGATAATCATTGGAATGTTGGTGTCACGCTATCAATGTATATAAGGTGAAAAGGTGATTCTTTTCTCATGTGTATATTTGATAGTTAGAGACTATTAAGATTAGTAAGATGTTATTAGGATTAGGTGCGAGTTCTTAAAACTCATACTTCTGGTAAGTTGATGACTCATAATCATATGTACGTTTTTGAACCCCTTAGTGTATGGACAGTCCCTGATTGGTTCTTGGACTACGTATTGCTAGGAAAAGTTCTTAAACTCATATTATTGTGGCAAGTTCCTGAACTTCCAAAGTGTGGTAAGTTTGATGAACTATACTTGGGGTATAGAAAGTTTGTAAATTGAGATATAAGAATATTTAGTATAAGAGCATTGGTGGTGCCAGAAATAAAATGAATTAGTAAGAAATGAAGTAATGGAGTAAAGATTGAAGATGATGGAGAAAAATAGATATTCTAAATCTTCTAGCTTTGCTAGATTTTCAAAATTTATTAACTTTGTGCTGATGTTTGCACTTCTGTTTTCTTGAAAAATATTAGATAAAATGATTGAACCAGTGAGTTTTAAAATCAATACCGTTATTCGTATATCTATGCTAATTGTTTCGGCTAGACAAAAATGATTTAAAAATTTCAAAATGTATTTTGTTTGTTCGTAGTCATTAAGGCATCATTAAATATGATGATGATATGACAAATGAGAAAGTCATCAATGCAATTGAACCTATTGTTGGATGTGATCATAGGATCGTCAGCCTACTATGGTATGATGTAGCATGACGAAGTCATATAATGACGGAATCCTCAACGTACTATTAAAATAGTATGGTATCTTGACCATCATAAAAATGATTTTTGGTTTTCTTTAAACTAAGAAATATATGCCACATGAATTGGCTAAAACTATTTCGATTGATGTCCTAGTTGTTGTAGAAGTCTATGCTATTTGATTTAGCTAGACGAATATTGAAAGATGTTCATGAAATTCAAGCGTTCTTTGTCAAGATATACCAAACCAAATTATTTTGGTGCGAATTCAGATGTTAAGAAGCTGAGGTGAACAACCCTATAAAAGGGGACATGTTATCGGAGACAATGGTTCCGAAAGTAACGCATATAGTCGTTATGATGTTAAGATGTAATACGTTGTGCACGATGTAGTGGTACGATAGGCTGATCACCTAGAGTACTTGCAGAGGGTGTTTTCAGTCTTTGTGATTGATAAACATTCTTTTAAAAGGGTTTAATGTGTGAAGAACCGGAGGTGAAGCACTATTAAACCTGTGACACCCAAATCCGGGTCCTCTGACCCCGGTCCTGTCATCACGATAAAATAAAAACATCTACCTCTAAACAATATACGATAACTAAAATGCAGAATATAATAAATGTATGTCGTTCATTCAAAAGGTGTTACTAGTCCCAAGATTCGATAACCTTAATACAATCTTACAAACATACCCTAAAATAGTCATTAGGGTTCATATTACATATCAGTAATTTAAACTAGGCATAAAGTAAAGTCTGCTCCTCGCAAGTATTCTATATCTTTCCTTTACCCTTGTCCTTTCCCGAGGTCTCAGGCTTAGCTGCAATATAATTCATGATATAGCAAGGATGAGCAACAAGTTTTCTCAACAAGTTTAAATACAACAATAAGGATATATCATGATGAATGAAAAATATCTGACAAATAAATTCAACAATATGAATATCTGAAGGATTCAACAATATGAATATTAGAAGCAAAGATAATGATTGCTTTTAGAATAACTGATAGTCAAGTAGACTTTGAACTATAAAGCTCCAAAGGAATCAATAACTAATTGACCCTTTGGTTATTGGGTACGAATAAGTACTTGAGGGATCAAATTTCATACACCATGTATATGTATAACATTTAAATCTGCTCTTTGTATCTTATATTAGATACCTGGGGTACTCCCCTATCATAAAAGGGGGTGTTCTTTCAGTCTAAGAATCCTTACCATCAATTGGTTTAGATATATTTTATAAAACTTCATACACTTGTTTGACCGAATAAAGGTTCAGACTCTATCTGACACAGTTCAAGAATTATAGAACTTTAAATGATGTACAAGTCCAAGACTGTACGAACTTAAGTGCACTAAGTGAGAATATCAATAATATCGATGTGAAAAAATTATAAAGTAATTAAACCACTTAATAGCATGCTTGGAAATAAAGTTCAAGCTTAAATGAATAACTTTCATTTCAACGATAACCTGCTCAATACAATATGAGAAGGATCAGAAACTTGCACACAATCTAAAGTTGTGTAAGTTAAGAACTTGCAACACAATAAAAATAGTGTTCGGATACTTGCTCAAGTAAAAGAGTAAGAATTAAGGAACTCGCACAACCAAAAAGTGAAGTTCGGAAACATGCTCAATATAAATTTGAGTAAGGTTAGGGAACTTACATTAAGCGTAGTTTACCAAAGTAAAGCTTAATATCAATCCAATGCACTATGATATCCTATTCATGTATAATCACATTAGTTATACAAGTTCAACATGTACACCTATTATCATAACTTATTATCATACACAAGTGTAATTTATCAATGTTAACATATATTGCTAGTCTTCTAATCGCATAATCTTATATGTATGTCATCACATGCAAATTAGTTTCTAACACGCTATGTCATAGTTGAAATCACGATTTTACTTTAAAGTTGTAAACACTAATTCATTATAGGATCCTTTCAATAACATGATTATTAACACATAAACACTATACTGGACAGGTATTACAGATTAGAGTAACCATATAAGCATGCATCAGCTCTCAATTTATTAACAAAACTCGCAACCCTATCATGCGGCAGACTAGCGACTGCCGCTTGGTTTGTACTAGTGGAGTGGTGGTCGCGGCCACGCTCTCGGTGCAAACCAAGACATGGTTGCTTCTGAAGAAAACCAGTGTACACACGACTTGCACAAATATGAATAATCATGCGAAATGCATATGCCAGTGTGTGGATAACTAAGTTTGACCCTACATTCTTTCTTTAACATAGGTCATTATCCATTCTCATTAAATCAATACATTAAAGTGTTCTACTCAGAATTTTCTTAAGTTTTCTCGTTAAACACATACTATATGATCCATAGGTTTCAACAACACATGCTTGCATGTAGTTCATGTACACATAGCTAATATAGTCTCTTAATTGCATTTCCCTTTTAATTCATACTTGACTACAACATGCCCTCACCAACAATGTAACTAACATATTGATCACATTTTAATGTATATCAGAACTTAATACATTGGCACATAAAGTCAGAACATGTTTTACGCGATGTTTATCAAAATTTAGTTTCCATATCCTTATACCTCTTTGAACGTTTATACTTAAATCAACTAACATGGCTTACAATATATACATAGCAAATCTCAGTCCACAGGTGTTAAGGTTGTTTATAATCATATAATAACCAAAGTAGCATGCTCATCCTCTTACTGAGTCATTACAACAGTATCTAAGAAAAACACCTGCTACATGCCGTAGTGCAGTAACAAAATATGTATGGTGGTGACCGCCGCTTACTGCTCGTGAGGCAAAATAAATGGCTCTACTTCAGAGCCTTAACATATGTTTGGAAATTTCCAAAACCGCATTATCTGAAACACTTCAAAGCATTCATACCAACTCAAGTAACACAGAGACATGCTAATTCATACTTCTTA
The DNA here is from genome assembly GCA_020205605.1 of Panax ginseng. Taxonomy (NCBI): domain Eukaryota; kingdom Viridiplantae; phylum Streptophyta; class Magnoliopsida; order Apiales; family Araliaceae; genus Panax; species Panax ginseng. Next base: position 116,248,473 of record CM035134.1, read on the forward strand.
ACAAAGATTTCATGAGAATTGCAAGAATTGTCCAAAACTCAAATTAAGAACAAAAATAGGAATTATACATCCTTGAAGCTTAAATGGAATTCTCAAAGCACTAATTATGCTCCCTCAATGCTTAGCACACTCACTCCTTATAAGTTCCTTAGCAAAAATAATTCTCAAAGAATTGCAATGAGGAAGGGTCTCATTTATAGGAGAATGGTTACACGAACAATGTAATTACCTCCCAAATCAAACCAAAGGAATTCAAGGATGTATAATGGATAAGAAGAAGTTGGTGAGAGTTGGTGATTTCACCATGAATCCCACTCCCCATCCACTTATTAGCTCTATGTTGGTTAATTTTGAGATGAATATAGAGTAGACTAGCTAGTATTTCACGTGGGAAGAATGAAGTGGGCTCTTATTATGGGACAAGAGCAAATCTCAAAGACTTGCAAAATGAAATGCCACACTGGGGTTATACCATATATACACATAATATATACTTTGGTTATATAATATATTTACACAATTTATTTCATATAACATAGGTTATAATGATTTAAAGGGCATACAATGTATTTCTAATTACAAGGTATCAAGTAGTGTACATACATATAACCCATGTACATTTTTTCTTACCACTAAATATAATTGTACATTGTTCATTATTTATTACCATAACTGTTATCATTATAATCATAATAACTTAATGAAATCATTATTAATTAATAACTGATCTTATTATATGTCAATAGGGTATATACTACAAGACAAAGGGTCATTGGCGACGGAAACTGTTTCTTTGAGAATGACCTTACTGCCGACTGGAAAGCCGTCGAGAATGAGTGTCGTCGATAATTCCACTCCCATGGGATAATTTCTGTGCAAAAATTTGACGGTGGACGAAAAACTCATTGGCGACGGACACATAAATCAAAGGCGATGGCAACGCCGTCGATAATAACTCAATCCCGACGGGGTCATTATCGACGACTTTGCCATCGAGAATGAGTTCTATTAATTCAAACCCTGGTTCGCGACGGCAATGACTCCTATTATTTTTTCCCTCTCTGATATTTGTTTTTCCCTCTCAATTCGTCAATCCCAGTTTGCCCATTTCCTAAATTAATCATCCCATTTTACCCAATTGATCTTCATAGTTCACCCCATCACCATCCCAGTGGAGATTAGCCCCATCATCATCTTAGTTCACCTCTGCTCTCCTCGCTTTCTTTCATCTCCTCGCCGACTACAACTCCTCCTCGGCCTCGCTTATCCTCCTCACCGCCACAGCCCTCCCCTTCTGCCTTTATCCTCCTACCGCCACAACTCCATTCCTTCTTCTTTTGTACTTGTAGTTTCTCCCAAATTGCAAGTTGAAGCTCTTCTTCCCCTAATTTTAGGGTGTTTAATTTGATTTTATTGTTTTGTTTTAATATTTTTTGTATATATTTGAGCTCACAAATTTTTGCATATAAACTAGGTTTAAATGAGATTGTATTTCTTTTGAGTCTTCACTCTATAGTATCCCTTGCTTATGATTGTGAATGATATTTCTTTTTCTTTTGTTTTAACTTTTCTGGATAATGGTTTAAATTTTTCTTTGCATCTGCCAAATAATAAATGGAATATAAAGTTGAAAGTTTTTAGTTTCTTTAACATTTCTACATCAAATGTTGTACTACAAACATCTAATTTAGTGGTGTACTGCATTAGCTTTGTAATTTTATGAGTTCTTGGGATTCCTTGTATGTATTGCATGATTTCATATAGTTAAATTGAAAAAAACCTCAACTTGGGAATTTGTGTGTAATTTTTTGTTTTTATTATAGGGTCATTGTGTGGGATGCATAGGAATTCAAGAGTCTTTCTTTCTGTTACTGTTGAACTGGGGTTTTCATTGCTTTGTGAAGATACCCAATTTCAGTTGAGAATTTCTTCTGCTGAAGAATTTAGATTTTTCTTCAATTAAGTTCATTAAAGCTCTGATTTTACATTATTAAAGAAAAAGAGGATACTCAGGTGAGATTATTAATACTGAACTCATTTACTTATTCAAATATAACAGTATAATATATATATATATATATATATATATATATATATATTATATCTTGTGTTGACCTTTAAAATCTATTTTATTCTCTTTGAGTACTTTCTGAATTGGTTATTTGATGATTGAATTAGATCAAAGGCAAACTTTAGTTAATTATACCAAATGGGTAACACAGAAGTGGAATTATTTTGATCCATTTATTTAATTTTGTGAGAAAGTAGTCCTGAACTAATTATTTTTTGCATACATAATTGTACAAGATGTAATATATATATATATATATATATATATATATATATATATATATATTACATTACATGTTCTGTAATAAATTTTCATAATTTAAAGTTGAGAGATAAGAAAAGATATTCATTCTATCCTTTCTGTATGAGTGATACTGCAAATAGTTTTATTAATATGCCCTTTTCTTGTGTGTACTGAGGGTGTTGTACCAAATGCTACTTTAATATATCTGCACCCAAGTATATGTTATTACCTGAAATTCAATGATTCTCATGTTAAAAATGTAACATGTGTACTGATGGTTGAGATACATCTATGTTATTGAGATACATCTATTTGAAACGAATAGATCTTTGTTTCCATTTTATTGCTTAATTAAAATGGTAGCATTGTGTTATTTTAAATATGTTCTAGAGGATTATGTAATATGTAGTTTTTGATTTTGTATACTTATGAGAATCGATGAATCAATTTCTTTTATTGTGGTTCATAATTAATTCTCAAGATAGTATTCAATTTCATACGCATATATTTTCATATAGTTTAGGAAGCTTAGAAACCCGCTTTGAGATTCACTTAGTAGGAGTGGATCTCAAATAGTCCTTCATGTTTTGTTTGATCTCACTTAGGTTTGTTTAACGACTTGAGCACGTCTTCATATTTTTGAATTTTCCGTCAAGATATATCTCATGATGTTCTTCGAGTGCATATTTAGACTACGATAAGTTTAGTCTATTTCGTGTACTTGAAGACCATGGGAGGTCTTTGCCAAAATTTCTAAAAAAATTTAAAGATGTGTTCAAGTTGTTAACATCGATGAGGCAACACATCCGGAATGGGATAGAAGCCCCACCTGTTAGAGTGGGAGATGAAGTTAGGAAACTCATAAGCTTGCATATACATTAACTTGGAGACTTGATTGTGTTTGTCTAACTTTCCATATATATATCAGACAGTTATTCGAGATGTCTGTTGATAGAAGTTGGATGGAACGTAGGGTAGCCACTGATAAGAGTGGGCTTAACTTTGAGTATCGTAGTGGGTTTAAACAGTTTCTCAACTTTGCGTTTGAGCAAGTCAGCGGTGATGAGATCAGATGTCCTTGTAAGAGGTGTGTGAATAAAGTGTGGAAGGAAAGGAGTGATGTCATGTGCGACTTATTTGCGTATGGGTTCAAACAGGGTTATACGACATGGATCTATCATGGGGAAACCTGGTTGGATGAACATGAATCAGAATTGGAATCCAGAGGTGGCGAAACCTCTGACTGTACTAACATGATAGTCGAAGCTTCTGGTTCATACATCCAGTGGAATACAAACAGGGATGGCAATAAAGTCGGGCAAGAATCAAATGATGGGGCTAAGGGTTTCTATGAGTTATTGCATGAAGCAGCGACGCCACTGTATGACGGGCACGAAAAGCACACCGTCTTATCTGCCATGACTAAGTTTTTACACTTCAAGAACGAGCATGACTGTAGCGAGAGAGGTTTTAATGAACTGTTAAGCATTATGAAGGAGTGCTTACCTGCTGGCAATAAGTTACCGGAGTCATACTATGATGTGAAGAAAATGGTCAAAAGGCTTAATCTAGGGTATGAGAGGATTGATGCTTGTGAGAATGACTGTATGTTGTATTATAGTGATGTCAATAAAGATAAGAGGTCATGTGATATTTGTGGTATAAGTAGATACTGTGAACAACGCAAGAAAAAGGGAAAAGACGTGCCGAGAAAGATCTTACGTTACTTTTCCATTGCCCCGAGGCTTCAGCGGTTGTTCATGTCAACACATACCACCGAGGATATGAGGTGGCACTCTACACGGATATAGTCGAAGGTCAACCGACGCTTTTTTAAACGTGATGGGCTTGAGTGGAAAATTTTTGATAACAAGCACCCCTCGTTTGCTGAAGAGGTTCGCAATGTTAGGCTTGGACTTGCTACGAATGGGTTTAATCCGTTTAACGGGCCTTACATAAAGCCCTACTCAACTTGACCGGTGATTATTGTGGTGTATAACCTCCCGCCTTTGATGTGCATGAAAGATCCCTACATGTTCATGCCTTTACTGATTCCGGGTGATAAGAGTCCGAGTAAAGACATCAATGTATACCTCAGGCCGTTAGTTGATGAGTTGAAGATGTTGTGAGAAAAAGGGGTTCAAACTTATGATGTATCTCTTAAGCAGAACTTTGACATGAGGGCAGCTTTACTGTGGACAATAAATGACTTCCCGGAGTTAGGAATGATCAGTGGATGGTCGACTCACGGGGGCTTATCATGTCCCGTGTGCATGGGGTCAGTTAAAGCTATACGGCTCAAACATGGGGAGAAAATGAGTTTCTTTGCAACATCCAGATAGTTTTTGCCGATTGAACATTGTTATCGACGGATGAGTAGACAATTTAATCGAAAAACAGAGAAACGTCAAGTACCTGGTCATCTTTTTGGGTCAACATTGTTGAGTTAGATTAGTCATTTGAAGTTTCCACCTCCATGGAAGAATCACAGATTGGAGCGAGCTTATGGTTATGGCAAGGTTCACAACTGGACATACAGATCCATGTTCTTTGACCTGCCTTATTGGGCTACACTCTGCATCTGTCATTGTTTAGATCCGATGCATACTGAGAAGAACGTATTTGATAACATTTTTTATACAGTCCTAGATGCCAGTGGTAGAACAAAGGACAACAACAAGTCGAGACTTGTTTTGGTAGAAATGAACATTAGGGAAGATCTGTGAATCAGACAGGAGGGTAGTAAAGACTGGTAACGCCTAAAAGCCGAATATACTTTGACTAGGGAAACAGTTGATATTGATATGTAATTGGATCGACCGATTGAAGCTCCTGGATGGATATTCTTCAATATAGCAAGGTGTTGTAAAGTCAAGAGTCAAGTTTCGGTCTCAAAAGTCATAATTGTCACTTATTCATGCAGAAGTTGATCCCTGTGGCATTTATCGACTTGTTACCGAACCGTGTGGTTGAAGCACTGACAGAGCTTTCTAATTTCTTCAAAGATCTATGCTTGACGGAGCTCCAGCTCAAAGACATAGATAAAATGGAGAGGCGGATAGTGGAAATAATGTGCAAGTTAGAAATGATCTTCCCTACATCGTTTTTTTATTCAATGGAGCATTTGCCTATTCACTTGCCATACGAAGCTAAGTTTGGCGGTCCCGTGCAATATAGATGGATGTATCCATTCGAGAGGTAATGACATTAATGTTTTTAATACTTCAAACTTAGAATTCTTGTTTGCTTAATCTATATATCACATAGTATATGTGACGCCTAAAGCAAAAGGTGAAGAATAGAGCCCGTGTAGAGTGGTCAATTTTCGAAAGTTATGTTATGGAGGAACTTGTTAATTTACGCTCATTGTACTTTGGAGTAGAATGTTCGAATTTAAACATAATCGCTTATGTCGAAATGAGGTCATTAAGCATTTAGGAAAATGGAGAATTAACAGCCTTTGGTCATCCTGTACACCCATTCGGCGGTAAAAAAAGGCGATTCTTAATCGATAGTGAGTATGCAGCTGCCACATTGTATGCACTTGTCAACATGAATGAAGTAGCGTCATACATTAAGTAAGTAGTCATAACTATATATGTCTGGTGTAACTGGGAGGGGTTCTTTTACAAACACATTAAGTATATAAGCGTATTTGCGATCGATATGATCTTTGAAGCATGCGTGAGTTTAATCCGAGTATATATTGACGGGATTTGCAAAATTTGAAAAATGGACAATTTGTGCAATGGTTTAAAGATCATGTAAGTCTAACCTTTACAAGTTCAATGAATCTACCATCATAGATTTATTCTTATGGTGTAATTAACTTTAGAATATGTTGTGTTAATGTACATTAGGTCCTCACAGATGAGTTAGTCGACAATCCATAAAGCTTATAAATTACTGACCTTGAAAGATCTGTAGATACTTATACATGCCGCATTGTCAACGGTTACATATTTAAGTGTTGTGATATTGGGGAAGTCACTTCTGCTGATTCTGGTGTTGTGGTGAAAGGTAGCTGCTACGATAACATTTGGGATGATTGGTATGGACGATAGCTAGAAGTTATCGTTCTCAAATATTGGGGTCATAAAGAATTAGTTTTCTTCAATTGTCATTGGTTTGATGTTGAGAATGGAGTTAAAGTAGATATAAAATCAGGACGGGTGACTGTTAACGTTAAGTCAAAACCAAGACTGATGACTGGTATGGATGAGCCTTTTATTTTAGCAAGTCAAGCAACACAGGTGTACTACGCGTGGAGTGTTAAGACTCCTGCAAGCCCATGGCATGCTATTTTAACTACCAAAGCCCGTGGTTTTCAAGGACCAACTCCTCGTCCAGACGATGAACCTTTACAAGTCGAGTCTACTAGTGTCATACCTGCTGATGTGACAATTATTAGTGAGTCTAGTGAAGAAGAGAATGATGTTGTCGTTGTCGAAAGTGAAGACGATGTTGTTAAGGAGGTAGATATAATTGAAGAAATCATTGAGGATGACGAAGATGGTGATGACAATGATAGTGAAGATCTACTGCTTGAAGATGACAATTCTGATATTGATGGCTTTGATGATATAAATGATTAGGAGTATGTACTCTTTATGTCCTTTTAGTTGTATTCAAATGTAATAGTTGTCTCCTTTTAGTTATATTTATATGTTGTATCCTTTTAGTTGTATTCAAATGTCATAGTTGTTTCCTTTTAGTTATATCTGCATGTTGTATCCTTTTAGTTGTATTTAAATGTCATAGTTGTTTCCTTTTAGTTATATCTGCATATTGTATCCTTTTAGTTGTATTTAAATATCATAGTTGTTTTCTTTTAGTTGTATTCAAATGTCATAGTTGTTTCCTTTTAGTTATATCTGCATATTATATCCTTTTAGTTGTATGTGCATGACGATTCTGATATTTATGTTGTATCATTTTAGTTGTATCCAAATATTATCTTCTTGATGATGATTTGACAGTATATATACAGATATGACGCGTACACCACACGGCGATCGTGGTGGGCGTCTTTGATAGTTCAATTGTGTAATGTGGAGGTAGTCTTCGGATGATGATCGGTAGGATCATTAGGTATAATTACATGTTTTGTTGTTATACATCTTATTGTTTTTAATTTTATATAATATTGACATTATATTCGTTTATATAAATATTGTTGTATTTCACTACATAGGTGATCGACGTAGGCCTCCGCGGGGACTAACACGTGGATTGCTAGGGAATCCCCCCTAGGCGCCGCTTATATGCCGTGTCGGGACTACTAGGTAATTTCATATTTAACATTATGTTTGTATTAATTATTTAGTTCTTATATATTCTTTGTAATTTGGAAATTTAATAATTTCAATTTTAGTATCCTTGATGCGACGCCAAGGAACACGTTGCTTGGGATCATCCGCAACCGATTCTCCAGCCCATGGATGAGGTGGGCGGATGTGGATGACCGCACACGTGGGCTGATTATTGCTGAGTTTAGGGTAAGAAGTAATTCATTCATATGTTAGTTTTAATTTGTGCTTTTGAATATTTATTTACCGCTTTGCTTTATGTTGTCTACTAAGTAACTTCCGATATTCATATATTGTACTGCAGATATATTATTGCTTCGAGGACGGGCAAGAAGCCCACGGTAGCACTATTCTCGGGAAGTATCTCGAGATGAATTGACACAAGTGGGTCTACGACTGGAAGAAGAAGGCCTGCACTAAGATGGTGATGGATGTACACTTAGAGATGTTCACCGAGATTTCATTGGTGTTGCGGTGTGGGAGCAGATGTGCGATATTTGGGAGGGTGAGGCGTTCAAGAAGATGTCGACAACAGTCAAACCGCCTCCAACAGCAGTGATCGCCTCCCACATCAAGACAGTCGTCAACACGACCTCTGAGGGGAGAAAACTTCGAGGTGAGTCTAAAGCACCGACCTTCCCACCTCGAGTTTTGGTGGCACGCACACCAGAAGAAAGGTGACGGTGGTTATATCTCACCTGACGATATACGGAGCCCGAGTTCGAGTCTCGTCCGCATAAGTTGAGAAACTTAGAAAAATAGTCGAAAAAGAGACCAAAACCCACCCCGATTGTCCAAATGACACGCAAATACAGGAAATAACACTGCATAGCCAATAGACACTCGTTACAACTGACGGAACTCGATTTCGATATACGGAGCCCGAGTTCGAGTCCCGTCCGCCTAACTTGAGAAAACTTAGAAAAATAGTCGAAAAAGAGACCAAAACCCGCCTTGGTTGTCCAAACGATACGCAAACATAGGCAATATCACCGCATAGGCAATAGACACGCATTACAACTGATAAGACTCAATTTCGATATACGGAGCCCGAGTTCGAGTCACGTCCGCCTAACTTGAGAAAACTTAGAAAAATAGTCAAAAAAGAGACCAAAACCCACCTCTGTCGTCCAAACGACACGCAAACACAGGCAATAGCACCACATAGGCAATAGCAACGCGTAATAACTGACGGGACTCGATTCTGATATACGGAGCCCAAGTTCGAGTCTCGTCCGCCTAACTTGAGAAAACTTAGAAAAATAGTCAAAAAAGAAACCAAAACCCGTCCCGGTCGTCCAAATGACACATAAACACAGTCAATAGCACTGCATAGATAATAGACACGTGTTACAACTGACGAAACTCGATTCCGATATACGCAGCCCGAGTTCGAGTCCCGTCCGCCTAACTTGAGGAAAGTTAGAAAAATAGTCGAAAAAGAGACCAAAATCCGTCTCGGTCGTCCAAATGACATGCAAACATAGGAAATAGCACCGCATAGGAAATAGACACGCGTTACAACTGACGGGACTCGATTCCAATATACGGAGCCCGAGTTCGAGTCCCGTCCGCCTAACTTGAGAAAACTTAGAAAAATAGTTAAAAAAGAGACCAAAACCTACCCCGGTCATTCAAATGACAAGCAAACATAGTTAATAACACCGCATAGGCAATAGACACGCAGCGTTATAACCGATTTAAACTCGATTCGATATACTCACGAGTCTGAGTTTGAGTCCGTCACTAACTTGAGAAAACTTAGAAAAATAATCAAAAAAGAGACCAAAACCCACCTCGGTCGTCCAAACGACATGCAAACACAGGCAATAGCACCACATAGGCAATAGACACGCGTAATAACTGACGGGACTCAATTCTGATATACGGAGCCTGAGTTCGAGTCCCGTCCGCCTAACTTGAGAAAACTTAGAAAAATAGTCAAAAAAGAGACCAAAACCCGCCCTGGTCGTCCAAATGACATGTAATCACAGGCAATAGCACCGGATAGGCAATAGGCATGCGTTCTGTAACCGACGGAACTCGATTCGATATCTGAGAGCTCGAGTTCGAGTCCGTCACTTTAACTTGAGGAAACTTAGAAAAATAGTCGAAAAAGAAACCAAAACCCACCCCGGTCATCCAAACAACACGCAAACACAGTCAATAGCACCGTATAGGCAATAGACATATATTCTGTTGAAGGGACTCGATTTCGATATCTGAGCAGAGTTCGAGTCCCGTCACTTTAACTTAAGAAAACTTAGAAAAATAGTCAAAAAAGAGACCAAAACCCACCCCGGTCATCCAAATGACACGCAAACATAGGCAATAGTACCGTATAGGCAATAGACACGTGTTACAACTGACGGGACTCGATTCCGATATACGGAGCCCGAGTTCGAGTTCCGTCCGCCTAACTTGAGAAAACTTAGAAAAATAGTCGAAAAAGAGACCAAAACCCGCTCTGGTTGTCCAAACGACATGCAAACATAGGCAATAACACCGCATAGGCAATAGACACACGTTACAACTGACAGGACTCGATTTTGATATACGGAGCTCGAGTTTGAGTCCCATACGCCTAACTTGAAAAAACATAGAAAAATAGTCGAAAAAGAGACCAAAACCCGCCCCGGTTATCCAAACAACACGCAAACATAGGCAATAGTATCGCATAGGCAATGATATCACTGCAAACTGTTGACAGACTCGATTTCAAATCTCGAGCCCGAGTTCGAGTCCCGTCCGCCTAACTTGAAAAAATTTAGAATAATAGTCAAAAAAGAGACCAAAACCCGCCCCGGTCGTCCAATCTACACGCTAAAATAGGCAATGGCACCACATAGGCAATAGACATGCTTTACAAGTGACGGGACTCGATTTCGATATACGGAGCCCGAGATCGAGTCCCGTCCGCTTAACTTGAGAAAACTTAGAAAAATAGTCGAAAAGAGACCAAAACCCTTCACCGATCAAAAAAAAACACGCAAACATAAAAAGTAATAGCAGACCGCAGGAAATAATAGACACGCGTTAACCGACGGAACTCGATTCCGATATACGGAGCCTGAGTTCGAGTCTCATCCGCCTAACTTGAGAAAACTTAGAAAAATAGTCAAAAAAGAGACCAAAACCCACCCCGATCATCCAAATGACACGTAAACATAGTTAATAGCACTACATCGGCAATAGACACGCGTTACAACTAACGGAACTCGATTCTGATATACGATGCCGAGTTCCAGTCCCGTTCGCCTAACTTAATAAAACTTAGAAAAATAGTCGAAAAAGAGACCAAAACCCGCTTCGGTTGTCCAAAAGACATGCAAACACATGCAATAGCACTGCATAGGCAATAGACACACGTTACAACTGACAGGACTCGATTCTGATATACGGAACCCGAGTTTGAGTTCCGTCCGCCTAACTTGAGAAAACTTAAAAAAATAGTCGAAAAAGAAACCAAAACCCGCCCTGGTTGTCCAAACGATACGCAAACATAGGCAATAGCACCACATAGGCAATAGACACGTGTTACAACTGACAAGACTCGATTTCGATATACGGAGCCCGAGTTCGAGTCCCGTCCGCCTAACTTGAGAAAACTTAAAAAAATAGTCAAAAATGAGACCAAAACCCGCCCCGATCATCCAAACTACATGCAAACATAGGCAATAGCACCACATAGGAAATATACACGCATTACAACTGACGAGACTCGATTCCGATATACGGAGCCCGAGTTCGAGTCCCGTCCGCCTAAATTGAGAAAACTTAGAAAAATAGTCGAAAAAGAGAGCAAAACTCGCCCTGGTTGACCAAACGACACGCAAACATAGGCAATAGCACCGCATAGGCAATAGACACGCGTTACAACTGACAGGACTCAATTTCGAAATACGGAGCCCGAGTTCGAGTCCCGTCTACCTAACTTGATAAAACTTATAATACTATTTCACAAAGAGACCAAAACCCGCTCCGGTCGTCCAAACTACACGCAAACATAGGAAATAACACCACATAGGCAATAAACATGTGATACAACTAACGGGACTCAACTCCGATATACGGAGCCCGAGTCCCGTCCGCTTAACTTGAGAAAACTTAGAAAAATAGTCAAAAAAGAGACAAAAACCCTCCCCAGTTGTCCAAACGGCACGCAAATATAGGCAATAGCACCGCATAGGCAATAGACATGCATTACAACTGACGGGACTCGATTTCGATACACGAAGCCCGAGTTCGAGTCCCATCCGTTTAACTTGAGAAAACTTAGAAAAATAATCAAAAAAGAGACCAAAACCCACCTCGGTCGTCCAAACGACATGCAAACACAAGCAATAACACCACATAGGCAATAGACACGCGTAATAACTGACGGAACTCGATTATGATATACGGAGCCCGAGTTCGAGTCCCGTCCGCCTAACTTGAGAAAACTTAAAAAAACTAGTCGAAAAAGAAACTAAAACCCGCCCCGGTAGTCCAAACGACACGCAAACACAGGCAATAGCACAGTATAGGCAATAGACATGCGTTACAACTGAAGGAAATCGATTTCGATATACGGAGCCCGAGTTCGAGTCCCGTCTGCCTAACTTGAGAAAACTTAGAAAAATAGTTAAAAAAGAGACTAAAACCCGCCCCGGTCCGTCCAAATGACACGCAAACATAGGCAATAATACAGCATAGGAAATAGACACGTGTTACAACTGACGAGACTCGATTCTGATATACGGAGCCCGAGTTCGAGTCTCGTCCGCTTAACTTGAGAAAACTAAGAAAAATAGTCGAAAAAGAGACCAAAACCTGCCTTGGTCATTCATATGACACGCAAATATAGTTAATAGCACTGCATAGGCAATAGACAAGCATTACAACTGACGGAACTCAATTCCGATATACGGAGCCCGAGTTCCAGTCCCGTTCACCTAACTTGAGAAAACTTAGAAAAACAGTCAAAAAAGAGACCAAAATTCGCTTTGGTTGTCCAAACGACACGCAAACATAGGTAATAGCACCGCATAGGCAATAGACACACGTTACAACTGACGGGACTCGATTCCGATATACGGAGCCCGAGTTTGAGTCTCGTCCGCCTAACTTGAGAAAACTTAGAAAAATAATCAAAAAAGAGACCAAAACCCACCTCGGTCGTCCAAACGACATGCAAACACAGGCAATAGCACCACATAGGCAATAGACACGCGTAATAACTGACGGGACTAAATTCTGATATACGGAGCCTGAGTTCGAGTCCCGTCCGCCTAACTTGAGAAAACTAAGAAAAATAGTCAAAAAAGAGACCAAAACCCGCCCTGGTCGTCCAAATGACATGTAATCACAGGCAATAGCACCGGATAGGCAATAAACATGCGTTACAACTGACGGAACTCGATTCTGATATACGGAGCCTGAGTTCGAGTCCCGTCCGCCTAACTTGAGGAAACTTAGAAAAATAGTCGAAAAAGAAACCAAAACCCACCCCGGTCATCCAAACAACACGCAAACACAGGCAATAGTACCGTATAGGTAATAGACATGTGTTACAACTGAAGGAACTCGATTTCGATATACAGAGCCCGAGTTCGAGTCCTGTCCGCCTAACTTAAGAAAACTTAGAAAAATAGTCAAAAAAGAGACCAAAACCCACCCCGGTCATCCAAATGACACGTAAACATAGGCAATAGTACCGTATAGGCAATAGACACGTGTTACAACTGACGGGACTCGATTCCGATATACGGAGCCCGAGTTCGAGTTCCGTCCGCCTAACTTGAGAAAACTTAGAAAAATAGTTGAAAAAGAGACCAAAACCCGCCCTAGTCGTCCAAACGATACGCAAACACAGGCAATAGCACCACATAGGCAATAGACACACGTTACAACTGACAGGACTCGATTTCGCTATACTGAGCTCGAGTTCGAGTCCCGTCCACCTAACTTGTGCAAACTTAGAAAAATAGTCTAAAAAGAGACCAAAACCCGCCCCAGTTGTCCAAACAACATATAAACACAGGAAATATCACCGCATAGGCAATATCACCACATAGGCAATAGACACGTGTTACAACTGATGGGACTCGATTCCGATATACGGAGCCCGAGTTCGAGTCTCGTCTGCCTAACTTGAGAAAACTTAGAAAAATAGTTAGAAAAGAGACCAAAACCTGCCCCGGTCATCCAAACGACACACAAATATAGGCAATAGCACCGCATAGTCAATAGACACGTGTTACAACTAACAAAACTTGATTTCGATATACGGAGCCCAAGATTGAGTCCCATCCGCCTAACTTGAGAAAACTTAAAAAAATAGTCGAAAAAGAGACCAAAACCAAATACGTTGCGTCAAAACAACACGCAAGCATAAGCAATAGCAATCAGATAGGTAATGTACATGCGTTCTGTTGTGGGACTCGATTCTGATATACGGATCCCAAGTTCGAGTCCCATCCACCTAACTTGAGAAAACTTAGAAAAATAGTCGAAAAAGAGACCAAAACTCGCCCCGAGCATCCAAAAAACACGCAAACATAGGCAATAATACCGCATAGGCAATAGACACGCGTTACAACTGACGGTACTCGATTCCGATATACGAAACCCGAGTTCGAGTCCCATCCGCCTAACTTGAGAAAATTTAGAAAAATAGTCAAAAAAAGACCAAAACCCGCCCCGGTGGTCCAAACGACACGCAAACACATGCAATAGCACCGCATAGGCAATAGACATACGTTATAACTGACGAGACTCGATTATGATGTATGGAGCCCGAGTTCGAGTCCCGTCTGCCTAACTTGAGAAAACTTAAAAAAATAGTCGAAAAAGAGACCAAAACCCGGCCCGGTTGTCCAAATGACACGCAAAGACATGCAATAGCACCGCATAGGCAATAGACACATGTTACAACTGAAGGGACTCGATTCTGATATACAGAGCCCGAGTTCGAGTCCCGTTCGCCTAACTTGAGAAAACTTAGAAAAATAGTCAAAAAAGAGACCAAAACCCGCCCCGATCAAAACAACATGCAAACACAGACAATAGCACCTCATAGGCAATAGATACGCGTTACAACTGACGAGACTCGATTCTGATATACGGAGCCCGAGTTCGAGAACCCTCCGCCTAACTTGAGAAAACACAAACTAAAATAATGTAAATATGTTTTCATTTTGACTTTGTTATTAATATTTTAATTTTGTAGGGTCTTGTTGACGAGACTCGTGGAGGTGGAGGTGGAGGCACTGGTGTTGACCGCCGAGCTGATGACGAGCAACCTCCTCCAGTACAGGGCGATGACCGTCGAGTTGATGATGAGCAGCCTCCTCTAGTACAGGGTGATGACCACCGAGTCGATGACGAGGAGACATGGGCGACCTGTTGTAGTTAGTTTATGTTATATTCTGAGTTTCATGTACTTGTACAATTTTTGAGTTGTACCGACGACCATTATATTTTTGATCTATATATTTGATTTGGATTACTATTTGAATGGTGAATTGTATGATATTTGCTTGTTATTTGATGGTTGTTATTAGTTTATAACAGTGTATGTTTATATTTGTAAATGAACAGGAAATTTTGAAATTAAAAAAATTCAAAATATATATAGTCATTCTTGACGGGGTAATGGCGACGATCTCGCTACTCAATCACCAATGACATATAGTAATGATCAAATATGAATAAAATTTCATTGTCGATGGCTATATAGTCATGGCCGACGGTCTCGCTGTCGGGAATGACTTTTTCCCTCAAAAATTCTTTGAGCCTTTCTTGAAAGCGACCTCCATGTCCGCTTCTGTCTGGCGTCAGTATTGACATTGTCTTTGTCGCCAATGAGTCCCGTCGCTAATGATAATGATGGCGACGTCTGCTAACGGGAACCAGGGGCGACGACCTGTGAGGCGACGGGCGTACTGACGGCAGCTACCGTCGCCAATGACCTCAATGTCGACGGGGTATAATCGTAAGCGATTGGCGTCTCCGTCAATGCAATGACCGATTTTTTATAGTGATATACATGACTGCTACCCATACACTTCATGTCACATGAACAATATTATTATCTGAACCCACATAAATGCAATAACTCTTACTATATAGTCTATATATAATATTAATGTATCACCTTGTACTACATAAAATATATAGTTAACTACCATATATATTGCATGCTTGCACAAATTAATCAAGTAAATATATAATCATTTTATAAATTATTAATCTCTTACTCATTAATTATTATTTATTCATAATACTTATTAATCAACATATTATCAATTAATTACCCATAATTGCAATTAATCAATATGTAAAATCCTACCACTATATTCAAATAAATTGAATATTTAATTATTAATAATCTTATCAATTCTTTGATATCAAATTCTTAGGGTTAGTCCACTAATTTAAATAACTATTAGTGACTCCCTTTAATCATTTCATAAATTCACATAACCACATAAGGTTTAAATAGACTCACAAAACTAACTCATTAAAAAATTAAATCACATATTTATTTAATAAGGAGTTTAAAATTCAAGGTCATTACAAAACCTAGAGATGAGTTCATGGTCTTGTGACCCCTCAAAGATGAATTGAAATCTTTTAAATTCATGTTATTCATATCGCCTCCACAATTATTGAGCAATTGTGGAAGATTTTTATTATTCTGAAAGGTGAAAGTGGAAAGGATGAGAAAATTAAGCAAAACATAATAATTTCAAGAAAGAAATGAAATTCCAGAAAGAAGGGAAATGTGAAACTCTTAGAAGAGGAAGAGGTGAGGAATATGATGATCTTAGAAAGATCCTTAGAGAAAGAATTTTATTGCAGAACCTAATGAATAAATAAATATTAACATAAAATCTATTTTGATAAATAGAATGAACGAATATTAGTAAGTCTAAATTTTGAGGACGAAATTTTTAGAAGAAGGGGTGAATGTAATGTCCCGAGAGTTTGAGAATCTAGTACATGATAATGATCCTTAGAGAAAAATAATGAACGAGTCAAAGAATATGTAATACTCAAATATAATTGAGTCTAAGTAAAGGTTATGAAATAAAACTTACAAGAATTTATTGTGAAAAATGGTTGGAGTGGTAATAAAGAAAACCTAAATTAAGGTAATAAATTTTGAAAAGAGATTTGGTGAAAACCGAGTAAGGAAGGTTTCGTTGATTCCGAGGACGGAATCCTTATAAGGAGGGAGAGATGTGACAACCCTAATTTTCATAAGTTATTAAAATAAGAATTTAATAATTAAAATTCTTATTATGAGATGTATATATTTTAAATTATGCGTTTTGGTGTGAGGAAATTAAATTTATATGAGATTAAAGAAAGTGAAGAAAATTAGTTATGAAAAAGGAATATAGTGGCAAAAGAAATTAAGTAAATAATATTAGTTAATTAAGATGGAAATTATATTATGAAATAATATAATTTAATTGGTATGCCTTATTGGTAATGAAATTATTATGAATTTAATCTAAAAAATAAAGTGAGTAATTCACTTAATTTAAATAATGAATTAATGTAAATATAATTGTTTTGATAAAGAGGGGAGGTAATATATTTCATGTAAGAGTAATGCGTTTATGTAATGGCTTAATATTATATCTAGCCAATTGAATGTAAATGGAGTATGAGAATGAGAAGAACCAATATAATTATAAATAAATATTGGTGTTAGGATTAATGAATTAAATAAATATTAAATTATGATTAAAAGTATAGATTAAATAAATTGTCTTGGGACAATTTATAATAGAAAAGAAAATTGTATAATTATACATAATAATTGTATAATTTATTAAAATAATTAGTAAAATAAATATTAATTATTTTAATGGGAATGTTTAGTTGATTAAAGTGTTTTACTTATGAATGTAATTCCATAAAATCATATGGGTAAATAAAGGGAAGACTGTTGGCTGAGTGATTTAACAATAAAATAATAATAATAATAATAATAATAATAATAATAATAATAATGAAGTGTGACACTTAGAGAAAAGAGATATAATAAGGAAATTATAAAAATAAATAAATTAGAAGAGGTTGTTTAGGTTCTAGCCAAACATGGCCTAGAGACCCTTTGTATATACAACTATCGTGACTCTTAGTATTGGTAACTGGCCAAGTCACGTTTAAGTTAAGCCTCAGTTATGTTTACGCTATATTCCTTAGGCTAAGAGTTAGAAAACAGAGAAGTTGAGAGAGGGTGAGAGTTCTCTGTGAGTTATTGAGAGGAAATATGGGAATTCAAAGAAGAAGAAGAGGTATAAAACCCTAGCTTGATAAATCAGTAACATAGAATCATAATTTTTCAAAGAAAAGGTATAAAACCCTAACTTGATTTCTGTCCATAATCTGTTGTTGGATCTTGTGTTTAAGTGTTAGAATATGTTGTTTTTAGTTTTTTATGATGATCTGGGTTGGTATTACATAGATCCATATCATCTAAGTCTTCAAATTTGATTTTTAAGAAAATCTGGGAAAAAAATTCTTGAGGTCTGACAACGAATGTCAGACCCTATAGATCCTTCCTTGATTATGTTTTTAGTTGTTTTTAAGTTGTTATTGGTAGCTTGTAATGTGTTCTTTAGTCTGCAAAAAGGATCAGGGTCATTTGATGTTTATAATAGAAGTTATTAATCTATCAAATACCGCCTGACCCAAGATCGACCGGACGTAATCAAGCGATCGAGAACATGCCCGCATCGTTCGACAAGAAGTTCATGGCCCTCGATCTTTCTAGTTGTTAGTTGTTTGTTGTTTTGTTGCATCTATGTTGTAGTCTTGTATATGAACTCCAATATTATGCCTTAAAATCTCCTTTTTATCAATCAGGCAAATAGTAATCGATGGTCAAACCAAGTCGACGAGCATGAAAAGTCGCTTTTCTGGTAACCTGTAAAACGCTTGAACATGTCGTCTGACATGGTTTGACCGAGTCGAATCTAGCTATTTTGTTGTTGTTTAGTTGATGTTAAGTAATAGATATGTGGTATTACATGTTTTCTACAATCTGGTACCCTTAGATCACTTAAACATCACATAAATCACAAGTTGTGGAAGCCCAAAAGTGCCTACTCGAACTGTTCTTCATTTCTGGGTTTCCAGAAATGAAGAACAGCCTCTGACAGCTACTTTAGGCTCTTGGATCTTCTATGTTATGCATTTTGTGACGCTGGTTGTTGTTGGGCCTTGTAGTGGTGTATTTTTACTACATATTAGGATCAACAACAAGCTCAGAAACACCTTGTGTGAGAAATGATTTGTGGTCAAACTTGCAACTCGTTTTCCTGACAAGATTTTCAGGCGACTTTCGAACACCTCAAGAACACCTATAATGACAGCTTTAAATCGCTATAGGCCCTTTAAATGACGCTTATTTACAAAAATTAATTATTTTTATTAAATAATTAGTATTAATTGGTTTTAATTCTAAAAAAAATAATACAAAATAAATTATTAAAAATTATTTTAAAGTCCGAAAATTATATTTTAATTATTTTGAATATATTTCATAAATATTTAATATTTTGGAATATTAAAAGTATTTAATTTATTTAATTATATTATTAAATAAATTATTTAAAAATGATTTTTATATTTGAAAAATCATATTATGATATAAGAAAATATTTAAGTTATTTTAAATGACTTTTAATATTTTTGATAAATTTCATTAATAATTTAATATTAATAATAATTAAGTTATTTAATAAATGAATTAAATAAATTAATTAAAAATGATTTTATTATATTAAAAATCATGTTAAGGTATTTAAAAATATTTGAAGTTATAAAATATAACTTTCAATATTTAAAGGTAAAATTTATTAATTAATTATTATTAATGATATTAAAGTTATTTGATAATTATATTAAATAAATTAGTTTAAAAATAATTTTAATATTATAAAAATCATTTTAAATAAAAATAAAGTGTTTAAAGATATTTTAAGTTATAAAATATAACTTTTAATATTTAAAGGATAATTCCATATTAATGATATTAATTTAACATTAATGATATTAAATTTATTTGATAATTTTATTAAATAAATAGATAAAAAATGGTTTTATTAATTTAAAATCATTTAAAAGGGATATAAATGAATTAAAAATATTTTAAGTTATAATTAATGACTTTTAATATTTAGATAAATAGTACATTAATATTTTAATATTAATGGTAATTATTTAAAAATGATTTTAATGGTTTTAAAAATCATTTAAAGGTAAAATAAATACTTTAAAAATATTTTAAGTTATTTTAAATAACTTAATATTTTTGGAATGGTTTCATTAATAGTTTAATATTAATTGAATATTAATGATAATAGAATTGTTTAATATTTAAATCATTTAATAATGATTCTGATATTTCAAAAATTATGATAAATGATAATAATTATTTAAAAATTATTATAAGGCCATGAAAGATAGTGCGACTTGTGTTTAAGTTATCTAAATGGATATTGAACTACTGTATAAAGTCTTAGACTCGATAATTACCCGATAAAGTTGTCGGTAGACCGAAATGTTTCAGAAGTTGATCTGGACTTAGATAGGTTGACTTGATAACTATTTATTTGTGATTCAATGGTTGTTAAATTTACATGACAATGTGTTTAGGTTATGTGTTGACTGCAAATAGCAGTTCAATATGATATGAGATGTTATTCTAATCAAACGAATGTTCTATTTAATGATAGGGCTTGATATAAAAGATAAACCTAAGTTGTGTAAGCAGCAGACAAGGCAAGTATCTAACCCTTTGCATTTACTTTATGCAACGGATATGCGTAAGATAATATCTGAACTATTCTTTTTAATTGTTCAAATATTTCAACCTTTGTATAAACTTATGCAATGATTCTGTATAAGTAGGTTATTAAATTATAATTGTTGTACAAATTCCTTTATTCTGTTATTATTGATCAAGATATATATATTCTGTTCGTTAATTTCTAAAACATGGTTATACGAGTGTCCTCACTTGGATAATCATTATATTTTATCACATGTTGATACATTCTTATCGGTGTCCAGTATGTATATGTTGAATTAAAAGCCTTCTAAGCTATTTGATCTGGCTAGACACAAATTTAAAATTGTTGTTGAACAAGATAAAACTTTCTTCATTATCCCGGATTATTTTGGTTCGATTCTGATCATATGAACATCCCAAATATGGGAAATTTTTATGCGCTAAGGCAGACAAAGGATGAACGATAATATCGTTCTAGCAATGTAGTATTGATCAATACAGGGCATAACGGGCTGATCACCCCCGTGCCCGTAAGTTATGACAGTTCTGAGATGACGCTCGCTTAACCTTTTTTCAAATAGAAAATAATATTCATAGTCATCATTTGATCCTCATATATAGTCAATACGTAGTTTCAAAAGTTTGAAATCGAAATGACATGTTGTTTATTAATGGTTCAGCTTACTTCACAACTGTTGATTCGTTGTAGAAGTATCGTTCAAAGAAAACATTTAATCCTTTCAACTAATTGTTATTATTTACTATTACTTGTTGGGCACTCAAATGCTCATCCTTACTTAATTTAAATGTTTTCAGCTAAGTGTGAACAACCTGAAGGATCTGCCAAGAACAAGGGAAAAGGGAAGGTCGCAGAATAAAAGTTTATGATATCTTATTGTAATAGTTTGACTTTAGGTTAAGGATGATTATCATGTAACGAATGTTTAAAGGTTTCGTACTTGGGAACTAAACTCTGATAATATGTAAATTAAATTTGATAATGTATATTATTATTATTATTATTATTATTATTATTAGTATTATTCCGCTCATAGAAATGGTATCGTGAAGCACTAAGTTCGGGTTTCAAGTACCTAAATTTGGGGGTGTCACAACAACACTGACACATGAAACACGTTGTGAATGTGCTCAAGTTCATGAGGTAATGCTACCTCGTACGCCACTTCACCGACTCGCCTCAGAATCTCGAAAGGTCCTATGAACCTAGGGCTTAACTTGCCCTTCTTCCCAAAATGAATCTTCCCTTTCCAGGGAGATACTTTCAGAAATGCATAGCTTCCTACTTCAAAATCTCTCTTCTTACGATGCAAGTCCGCATACTTCTTCTGGCGATCTTGAGCTGCTATTAATTGTGCTCTTATCACTTTGATGATTTCTACCGTCTGTTGTACCAATTCTGGTCCCAACAGTCGACGTTCTCCAACTTCTTCCCAGGATAAGGGCATTCTATATTTCCTCCCATACAGTGCTTCGTATGATGGCATTCCAATACTGGCGTGATAACTATTGTTATACGCAAACTCTACTAATGGAAGGTGATCCTCCCAACTACCCTTGAAGTCCATTACACAAGCTCGGAGCATGTCTTCAAGTGTCTGAATCGTCCTCTCGCTTTGTCCATCTGTCTGCGGATAATACGCGGTACTCATCCGTAGTTGTGTCCCCATTCTTTCTTGAAGACTCTTCCAGAAGTTTGACGTGAATCGCGGATCTCTATCTGATAAAATAGATACTGACACCCCATGCCTCGAGATAATTTCCTTGATATACAATTTGGCTAACTGGTCCAAACTATACTTAATCTTAATCGGCAAAAAGTGAGCTGACTTAGTAAGACGATCTACAATTACCCATATGGCGTCGTGCCCTTTCTGCGTTGCTGGAAGTCCCACCACAAAGTTCATTGTGATGCGCTCTCATTTCCATTCTGGAATCTCTAATGGTTGTAATAACTCGCTTGGTCGTTGGTGCTCTACCTTGACCCTCTGACAAGTTAGGCATCTACTCACGCATTATGCAACCTCTCTCTTCATGTTTGGCCACCAGAAGTGGTGACGCAAATCTTGGTACATCTTCGTGCTTCCTAGGTGTATCGAGTATTTCGTACTGTGCGCTTCTTGCAAAATCTCTCTATCGCCTCCGTACTAGCGGTACCCAAATTAAATCCTTCAAATCTTAGCAGTCCAGTGCTATCAATCTTAAATTTCAATTCATCACCTTCAGTCACTCGCTTCTTGATGTTAATGCAATTTTCGTCCTTTTCTTGTGCTTCTTTAACCTTATCCAATAAAGTTGGACTCGCTGTCACTATAAATAATTGTTCGTTAGTCTCCATCAGATACTTAATCTCCAAGTCTAATCATTCAAAATCTTTCACCAATTCATCTTAAATGGTCAATTTCAATAACTTCTCTCTGCCTTTTCTGCTTAAGGCATCCGCCACTACATTTGCTTTGCCTGAATGGTATAGAATCTCACAATCATAATCTTTGATCAATTCTAGCCATCTACACGCCTCATGTTTAATTCATACTGGCAAGAAGATATACTTCAGACTCTTTTGGTCCGTATATATCTCACACTTCTCGCCATACAAATAATGCCTCCAAATCTTCAAGGAAAAAACTACTGCTGCTAACTCCAGGTCATGAGTTGGATATCTCTTCTCATAATCTTTTAGCTAACGTGAAGCATACGCAATGACCCTGCCGTGTTGCATCAGTACATAGCCAAGACCCTTGTGTGACGCATCACTATACACTATAAATCCTCTCGTGTTGTTCGGTAAAGCCAACACAGGTGCTTCACTAAGCCTCTTCTTCAATTCTAGGAAACTTTCTTCACACTTCTCCGTCCAAACGAACTTAACTATTTTTTTGGTAAGATTGGTCAATGGTGATGCTAATTTCAAAAAATCCTGAATAAATCTTCGATAGTATCCCGCCAATCCTAAGAAACTCCTGATTTCTGTCGGCATCTTTGGCTGCTCCCAATTGATTACCGCATCTACCTTTGCTAGATCCACTGAAACACCATTCTGGTCGATAACGTGCCCCAACAACTGCACTCTTTGCAACCAAAACTCACACTTGGAGAATTTTGCATACAACTTCTCCCTCCTTAATGCCTCCAACACTATCCGAAGATGCTCAACGTGTTCTTCTTCCGTTTCTGAATACACTAGAATGTCATAGATGAATACGACAACAAACTTATCCAAATACTGTTTGAACACTCTGTTCATTAAATCCATAAATGCTGTTGGCGCATTCGTCAGACCAAATGACATTACCAAAAACTCAAAGTGTCCATACCGAGTTCTGAATGCCGTCTTTGGAATATCCTCCGGCCTCACTTTTAGTTGGTGATAACCGGTCCTCAAGTCAATCTTTGAAAAGTACTTTTCCCCCTTCAACTGATCAAACAAATCGTCTATCCTGGGAAACGGGTACTTGTTCTTAATAGTGACCTTGTTCAACTCTCTGTAGTCGATACAAAGTCTTAGCGACCCATCTTTCTTCTTTACAAATAAGACTGGTGCTCCCCAAGGTGATACGCTCGGTCGAATGTATCTCTTATTTAACAAATCTTTTAATTGAGCCATCAGTTCTTTCATCTCTACCAGTTATCAAATACGATCGGACGCTTTGTATCTTGGTGTCATGTCCCAGTGCCAAATCAATGACAAACTCAATCTCTCTGTCCGGTGGCAATCCCGGAATCTCGTCTGGGAAGACATCAACGAAATCCCTTACAATAGGAATCTAACTCAGTTCACCCTCAACTCATCGAGTATCAATCACGTGAGCTAAATAACCTATACAACCCTTCCTAAGCAACCTCCGTGCTTGCACCATCGTCGAACAATGAGATTGTCTCGGCGATTTACTACCATAAAATACCACCTTCGACTTATTCGAGTCTTAAGGTGTACACACTTCTTCTTATAGTCTATAATCGCTTTCATTGAACCGATAACCAATCCATTCCAAGGATTACATCGAACTCCCCAAACGAATCGGTATCAAATCCACCTTGAGCTTAAATCCTCATGATTCGGTATAACAATTCCTATGAAGGTATTCTACGGGGATAATTTCCTTGTTCGCTACTTCTACGTTCATAGGGTGTTCTAATCTCTCACGGGGTAAGTCTAACTGTTTAGCAAATTCTTCGGAAACAAAAGAGCAGGTAACACCCAAATCAAATAACACGTATGCATCTCTATCATTGATCGGAATGATACCTGACACCACATCCTTAGACTCCACTGCATCTTGTACGGTCATGTTGAACGTTCGTGCCGTTGGTCTGTTGGCTTGACTGGCTGACCCTCCAATGTTCAATCCATTGTTGTTGTTGTTGTTGCGGTTGCCGCTAGCTCTATCGCCCTTTTTCTTCGGGCAGTCCTTAATTTGATGGTCTGTGGCTCCACACGAGAAACATCATCCCTTCTTCTTATTCGGACATTGAAGAGCCATGTGCCCCGGTTGTCCACAATGATAACAAACATTTTTCCCCTCATGCACTCCCCCGAGTGATTCCTCCCACAGTTGTTTCACTTCATACTCTTCTTGGCCTCCCCTCCGGACTTATTAACTCCGGAGGATTGACTCTCCGTCCATTTACGCTTGTTGGGGTTACTGCCTCTGCTTCTTCCCCCTTTTTGCCCTTCTTGATCGGTCTTCTTTTCTTGTTTGAATCGAGCAATGGCTTCATTGCCTGCTCCGAGATGATAGCCCTTTCCAAAAGATCAGAGTAAGTCTTGATCTTCAACACAGCCACTGCCTTTTGCACCCATGGTTTTAGCCCTAGTTCGAACCTCCTTGCCTTCCTGGCCTCTGTGTCAACCTGATGTGAAGCGAATCGGGCCAGCTCATTAAATTTTGCCGTGTACTCTACAACAGACATACTACCTTGCTTCAGTTCCAGAA